>JAJOZX010000125.1:397500-850000 GCA_023014485.1 Bathynomus jamesi | reverse complement strand
AGAATATGCCGTTCAGTTTTGGTGCCCGTATTTGCGTGAGGATATTGATAGGTTGGAAAGGGTTCAGCGATGCGCCACAAAACTAATTCCGTCACTACGCAACAAGTCTTACGAAGATAGGATTAAAGAGTTAGACTTGCATTCACTCGAAACTAGGAGATTAAGGGGGGAGCTTATTAAAGTTTTCAAAATCGTTAATAAAATCGATAACGTAAATTTTGACAAATTGTTCATTTTCGATAATAGCAATACTCGTAATAACGGACTTAAATTACGTGGCAGACGTTTCATTGCTAACATCGCTAAAAACGTTTTTACGTTTAAAGTAACTGATAAACGAAATAATCTTCCCGCGTCCGTCGTGAATTCTACCAGCATTAATATGTTTAAAAACCGTTTAGAGAGGCATTTAAAAATAATAACGTCGTTTAAAATAATAAAACAATTAGCAACAGGAGCTCTGTGGGTAATGGTCGAGGTTTGAGTCTGTTGACGATTAATGACAGCTTGTGACATGCCAGCGTGTGATAAGCCAGGAATAAAATTATATTTAAAAAAAAAATTAGACTAACACGAACTTAGATGTAGCTCGTAGCGTAAACTAACCCACTTTTTATTATACAGTTTATATTTTTTTTCTTATCTTCTCTAGTTGCATGTCTGTAGTCTGCATGGTATGACAGCGTTTAAGTTAAGACTGTGTTTACATGGTTTGTAAGCGTTCTTATTTTACTTCTTTTCATCTTTCACCCCTTTCCTATTCTCTTCAACTCTTTTTCCGACTTGTCGGTAGTGGCCGGCGGATGATGAGCGTGAGTCTTTCTCTCTCTTTTTCTGAATGAATGTTAACCCACGAATGATAGGTTTTGCTACTTACTTTACCCCTTATCCTCTTCTTTTAACCCCCTACTCTCTTTTTTCTCTCGGGCTAACCTTAGAGTGGATCTTAGGGTCTTTGTTAGCCTTAGCTTCTCTCTCTCTCTCTCTCTCTCTCTCTCTCTCTCTCTCCACTTTCCTGTAAAATTTCCTTGGCTACTTTTCCAGGGTCAAGGTATTTTCTTCAACCTTTTTCCGTACCTGCCTCTGGCAGGGAGGGAGCGGAGGGTGGGGAGAGAGCCTTCTACTTTTCTATCCAGTTTTCTACTACTGCTAGGATAGTTGAAAGAAAAATAAACTTTTACAAAATTTTCCCTGGCACCCGTTGCCATTGGTACCTCCTCGGTATGGGCCGCAAGGCCTTTTGAGGTACTTCTTTTCCTTGTAACTCCTTGTAACTCTTTAATCTTAAGAAACATATTCCACTTTCATTTCGAAACTACAAAACGAATCAATTCCAGTTTTGACAAAACATAACATAATTTGATTCCGACTCCAGTTCCAAAGAAAGCTTTTAGCTCAAATCCAGAATTACATCTGAATCTACAAATTCAAATTTCCCAATAAAATTGGAAGCTGTAATAAAGTTTCGATAAAATTTATTTTTGTTTTTGCGATAAAAACTTCATTACTTCATTTTGTTTGAAAATATTTCCAAACAGTTCCTCCAAGAAGTTCATCGATGGAAAAATTTACGATAGTTGTGGTTAAAAATTAAATATTTTTGTAATGTTTACCCACTCGTCCTACTTTGACTTATTTAAAATTTCTATAATAATTTAAATTAATTTTTTCAAAGGCTAAGTTATTACAGGAATGGCAATACTACTTCGGGTATGTACGAGTATTTAAAGTGCCAAATATGAGGCAATGAAGACTGCTGTTCATATAAGAAATTACATTCATCATACAAAATTTGATCAAGTAGGGTTATGACATATATATATATATATATATATATATATATATATATATATATAATATTATATATATATATATATATATATATATTGTATATATATATATTAGTATATAGAAGTATATATTATATAGTATATAGAAGTATATATTATATTATAAGTGAAAGAACTAAGCCTAACCATTATGGACGTCTACAGACCACCAAACACCACAAAAAGTGAATTCCAATTTGTCACTCTTGAAATACAAAACATGTTAAAATTACTTGAATCTTCAGCAACAAATATTATAGTTTTCGGAGATTTTAATTTCCCATTCCAGGGGCGGATCCAGCCTTCTGGGCTGACCGTCTTCCAAAATTTGAAAAGTAAACAATGCGTACGGAACTATTGTAAATCGTGAAATTTTCGCTAGCACCTTTTTGGCAGAAGTACATTTTCAAGTCGCTATAACATATTTTTAAATGAAATGAAAGATATAAAAATAAAACAATGGAAAATTACATCATATTTATCAAAATATTGTATAATTAAATATTATATATATTATATATTATGAAAATATCATATAATAAAAAAATTAACTGAAAATTCTGACCGTCTTCCGGAAGACGGTGGAAGACGGTCTAAATCCGCCCCTGCATTCATAACATGGAAGAAAAATGACGAAGTCGTACATGTTGAGAAGTTTCATGGCAACATTACGAAAGATGATAGAACCCAAGCAATAATGCTATTAGATATTATGGAACATTACGCCCATCCTCAGAAAATCTGTGAAGCCACTAGGAAAGAGAACGTTTTGGATTTAATTTTGACAAATAACAATGAGACAATAATGAATAAAAAGGTAACGCACACAAATTTCTCCGACCATAACCTAATCTGTATACAATTGAAGTTAGCACCCAGAGGTCCGAAAACGCATCCCAGAGAGGCAGAAGGAATATTTGAAGGCTTAAACATAAATTCAAAGAAAGTAGATTGGAAAAGTGTAAATAAATATTTAAAGGAAGTAAATTGGGAATTACTACTTCACGAGAAGACTCCAGAACAAATACTAGGTATAATGGAGTCTGAAACCAACCTATATTACTGAAGCATGTTCCAGAGAGACAAAAGAGAAAACGTGGCAAGCTTGAAAGAAAAATCAGGACCCTATTTAGACAACGGAAGCAAACCGTAAAACATCTCCACAGATGCAAAACTGATGCAGAAAACAAAAAAATAACCCAAAATACTTCTACACTTTTGCGAAAAGGAAAGTGCAGTGCAAAGAGAGTATTGGTCCGTTGATAGACGGGGAGGCCAAACACAAATGACCCCCCCCCCCCAAAAAAAAATTAGCGAACTGCTTAAGGAACAATTTAACTTTGTGTTTAGCACTCCTAAGTCCGATATAAAAGTAGAAAACGCAGATGAATTTTTCAACATTGATACAAATCAGCCAAGGACAAATTCTGCCACAAACCTATTAATGGACTTAGAGTTCTCGGAAGGAGATGTAATTAAGGCTCAATAACAGATGCGAGACAATTCAGCAGCAGGGCCAGATACATGAAGTGCCACATTTCTGAAGAAATGTAAAGAGAGTATTGCCAAACCGCTATACTTACTATGGAGGAAATCACTCGACACAGGACAAATTCCACTGCCATTAAAGAATGCGAACATTGCCCCTTTATTCAAAGGTGGTAACAGAGCAATGCCCAAGAATTATCAGCCGGTAGCTCTCACCTCACACCTTATAAAGTGCTTTGAACATATAATTAAATGATAACCAACATGGATTCCGGTCAGGAAGATCATATCTATCACAACTAATGGAACACTATAACAACATTACTGATGCACTCAAAAACAAAGAAAACTATGTGATATACACAGACTTTGTCAAGGCGTTCAACAAGTGCGACCATGGAATCATAGCACATAAACTGAAATATATGGGAATAACAGAAGTAGGAAAATGAGTATAATTTCCTAGCGAGCAGCAGCAAGTCGTTACAGTTCAAGGAATATCTTCATCAGAGTCAGAGGTCCTTAGCTTACTACCACAAGGAATAGTATTAGCTCCATTACTATTCATAATCATGCTAACTGATATAGATGAGGAAGTTACCAGTGACAGCAGAGAAACATCCTTTACCGATGACAAAAATTAGTGGAAAAATAAGAAACCCAGAAGATATAGGATCTCTACAAACAGACATGAACAGGATCTACAATTGGTCTGAATGCAATAATATAAAATTAAAACATTGAGAAACGTCAACTATTAAGAAGGGAGGACCTAAAATCCATGAAATGGTATACCCCAAATTGACAGGAAATTCAGAGAAACTCTAAAGCAAAAGATTTAGGAGTTCTAATGACTGATCAGCCGGGAGTACCTGGCTATGTGAAGTGGAGAATGCAAGAAACCAAATCTTTATTTCACTCGGCCAACTCAAGAAGAGTTCGTGAAATGAGAAATCATTGCACGGAACATCTGAGAGGTTGAAAGGTATACTGTGTATATATATATATATATATATATATATATATATACACGGTGAACCAAAAGTAGGTGGACAGTAGGTTGAATACGGTTTGTGTTATATTATATTATAACTATGGTGTTCATTATAACTAGGTGTTTGTGTTTTATTATATTAAATATTATAACTAAATTTATTTAAATATTATTTTGTATTATAGTATACAAAAAATTAAATATGTATTCTCAAAATAAACGTTATCATTTACTGTCCACCTACATTTGGTTCACCCTATATATATATATATATATATATATAGATATATATGTGTGTGTGTGTGTGTGTGTGTGTGTGTGTGTGTGTGTGTGTGACAGGGACTATCCTCAACCTGGAGAAAATAGTTTTATTGTGAGAGGACCAAGACTGTTTAACCAGCTGCCCAAAGAACTAAGGAACGCGAGTAGTGTTGCGGTGGATATCTTCAAAAGAAGATTAGACGCCTGGCTCAGAACAATCCCAGATGAACTGGGCGTACATGGCTATGTGAGGTAGAGAGCACAAGAAATAACTCTACTTCACCAGGCCAACTCGAGAGGAAGGGCTACACGCTGGACCTTCATGAAATGAAGAACATTTGAAAGGTTGAATCTTTTACTAACATCATAACTTGAGGTTTATAAATAATTGGTGTAGAAGCTAAATAGTTGGTTTTGAAAATATTTTTAAGTTATGGAGCTGTGCATTTCAAACATGAAAATGATACTGTATAAAGTTTAAAGGTTTCAGAAGAAATGAAGGAAATAGAATGAGGAGAGAAACGTAAAGGGAAAAAGTAGCCATAAAAATTTGTATTTTTTATTGAGTACAAAAATTTGTATAAGAAGCGTCCGCGTTTAAGTCTTTGATTAAAGGAATAAAGCCAGACTAACAAATGGGTTTATTAGAAGAGAAGAATGACTGGTCTGGTTAAACTTCGCAACATTTAAGGTCAATGACAGAGGGGACTTACAACAACTTCACGTTAGATTCGAACTACGGTCTCCCATCCAACTACTCTTCAGACCCATTGTCGCTTAATTTCTCTGATTGACGGGAAGCGGTATTACGACACTGTGCAGACCATTTAGCTAAAGCAGTATTAAAGATTCGAATTGTAATTAATTAGTTAATTAATTACAATTACAACGACTATAGTTTCAAAGTAATTGAAATAAATTGTTACTCTAAAAACTAATTAGCGATAATTCATTTCTTTTAATTATTACTTGAGAGAGAGAGAGAGAGAGAGAGAGAGAGAGAGAGAGAGAGAGAGAGAGAGAGAGAGAGAGAGAGAGAGAGAGAGAGACTGTCGAGAATGGAGTCAGGTGCAATATTACATGTTTTTATTAACTTAATTATAATAAATTGATAAGACAATAAATATTAATAAAATATTTTGTGATTTCGAAATTTTTCACACCAAAACTCTTTTGTTTCCGTCACAATTACAAACTAAACGAATTATGGAATTTTATTTTAATCATACAACAAATACATGCACAAATAATGTGTGTGTGTGTGTGTGTGTGTGTGTGTGTGTGTGTGTGTGTGTGTGTGGCGTCACTGAAGTATAGATCGATGGAATAAGTCGTATTAGTTTGATTTCAGTGAACTTTATTCCTGGTGAGTTTATTGCAGCGTCAACTCCCGGGTATAAAATATGCTTCCTAACCTAACCTGACCTTACCTAACCTCTTAACCTAACTTAACTAAATACTCTATTACCCGTATTAATAAGAGTAACTATATTAAAAGCATCCTAAGCCCATAATCAGTTGTCCTAACCGGGTTATTTTAAATTGTATTAAAAAAAACCAAAATGTGGTTTTTTTTTGGCAGTTGGGCTTAAAAGTATGCATTTAAAACATATATCATATTACAGTCAATATATGAAGCCAGTCATTTCACGTAATGACTAAAATCTTCAGGCATTTTGCGTAATTCGATTAAGCGATTAATGACTTCGTGAAAGCTAGGTTAGGTTAAGTTAGGGTGGTTAGGTTAGGTTAGATTGGGTTGGTTAGGTTAGGTTAGGTTAGTAATACGTATTACCTATGTTTCAGGGTCATAGGTATTACGCGAAATGCCTGAAGATTTTAGACATTACGTGAAATGACTGGTTTCACACATTGACTGTAACATATATACAGTATATATATATATATATATATATATATATATATATATATAAAGGTACAGAAGTATTAATAAAAAACAACTGTTTTCGTGACTTCAACCAGCTAAACTAAACTATGACAATTCAATAATAATAGAGAAGTTAGCACAATGGGTTGTATTAGTCTAGCCTGAGCGGCGCCATGACAGTTTGGAACTCTCCTCACTGATAATTATTATAATAATAATTCATGAATAAATTTAAAGCTTTAGTTCCTCTGCACTCTAAAAACTGTCCGCTGCGTGTACCTTAAATAATAGTGGGAAAAAAGGGCCTAAACATATAGCTGGGCACTTGCGTTTTTTTTTGCGGTACTGCGGTACTGCGGTACTACCGTGTTGGTCGGTACCGCGGAAAGTACCGCGGGAAATTTGAATGCGGTAGCGGTACTGCTGTACTTTCAGCGATCCTTTGCGGTACTGCGTTATGCGGTACCGGTTTGGTAGTGCGGTAGTAGTACCGCAGTACCGCAGTACCGCAAAAAAACGCAAAAAAACCGCAAGTGCCCAGCTCTGACAGGACCAGGACAGACTAAGACTGTAACTATAGAGTACTTGAACGGTACATACTGTATAAAAGGTGGCGCAAAAGTCGTGTACCATGGGAATTTCCAGTGTTGACTATAATATATTATATTTTTTCATTTAAGTAGGGGATGGCTGCGTAATTAACAATAGACGAGAGGGTGAGTTTGTTTTTAATGTATGGAATACCAGCTACAACAAATCGATCAATCGCGACAGAATTTAAATTCTGGGAGAATTCGCTACAGAACTAAATTCTGTAGTGATTCATCGATTTGTAGTAGCGGGTATTCTATACATTAAAACCAAGCTTAGCCTCTCGTCTATTGTTAATTTCGTAGCCATCCCCTACCTAAAAGAAAAAAAAATAATATACGAGTATTGTAGTCAACACTGGAAATTCCCATGGGTGTGCGACTTTTGCGCCACCCTGTATAATAGATCGATAGCAAATAGAGCGTATCTGAAACGGTTATCTTCTCGACGAGCGCTGGAACTAAGAGAAAAATATAAAGAGGACACTTCCAGGTATTAAAGTAAACCTCTCGGTCTACTGTCAGTGTACCTTTGGTCTACCGAATGTACTCTTTACGTACTTTATACTCATTGTACGTTTAATCCTTCTTTTTTTCCCTCTCGGATCAAAGAAAGGTACAGGCAGCGGACAGTTCTTAGAGTGTGATTGTGAAAAGGTGACTTTTCATTTAAAGGCTTTGTCCCGTTCGTGGAATGGGAAGAATCATATGAACTCTTAAAAAAAAAGGAAGGCGATTTTTTAATGTCTTCTCTTGAACTAAAGTGGCAGCGAATTTTCATGAATAAATATAAAAAAGTTTAGAAAAATAAGAGAAAAAATAAAAAAGAATAAGACGAAAGCAGTTCACAAAGAGGATCATATTCTAAGAAAAATTTATTTAATTTAAACAAAAAATTTAATTGGATTCAAAACTTTCAAAACTAACAAAAATAATGTTTAAAATTTATCATCAAAACTCAATTCTGTTAAAAATGAATTAAATAAATGATGTTACTGTATTTGAAAATAAATTTTGTTTACATTTAACTCTTTCACACTTGATTTTCGTTTATTTTCATGCCACAAAAAACACTTGTGTTATATCTCCAGAATGACTAAAATCTCATAAAATTTGATGGTCTCATTTGCGCCCATACGGCATGAAAGGGTTAAACATAAAATTATATGGGCTTAATTTTATGTGGGAAATCTGAAAATGTTTGGATCTTTTTCGTTTGTGGGCTAGCAGCAAATTTTAATGAAAATCGGTATACTAATGTAGTTTTGGTCACTGATTTCAAAAATAACTTTCTTTTTTTGGAGAAATGAAAAACAAACATGTTAGAGCACTTTAAATAATTAATGTGTTTTTAACGAAAATATCATGACTTAACCTAACCAATCGTCAAGGGCGTACAATTGACCTAACCGGACATTCATTTGACCTAACCGGGCATTCAATTGACCTAGCTGGGCATTAATTCTTGATTTTTTCTGCTACTTTTACAGATCTGCTGGGATCCTTCAAAAAATGTATTCTTTGTTAGGGATAATTTAAGTTGCACTTTTTTACTGTTTGACCGACGCTTTTGGCAACGAAAGAACTGGGTATTTTTATCAAAGGAACACACTTTCCCACACGTAGAGCACTTTTTCAAAAAACAGTAGCAGTTTGTGACTCTGGCTAAATTTAACACCATCTTCTGTAACTAGTTTAAGCTAGTTAAAACATATATTAATTATTTAAAGTGTTCCAACATGTTTGTTTTTCACTTCTCCAAAAAATGAAAGTTATTTTTGAAATCAGTGACCAAAACTACATTAGTATACCGATTTTCATTAAAATTCGCCGCTAGCCCCCAAACGGAAAAGACCCAAATGTTTAATTCCAAGTAAATATAATCTTATGTATTTCATCTGAGCCAAATTTAGTTTGAAGTAACATTATTTGGTGTTACTTTTGTATGCGGTCTACCTACGATTCGGCGGTCTAACTTTTAATTATAGCTTCTTATATTGTTTACTAATTGCTTGTTTACATCCCAATGTCAGTCGCCCTTGACGATTGGTTAGGTTTAGTCATGATATTTTCGTTAGTTTTAACGAAAATATCATGACTAAACCTAACCAATCGTAGGTAGACCGCATACTATAGTAGCACCCATTATTTATGTAGTTAAATTTTAACAAAATTTGACTTTATAATGTTGAACACTTTGTTAGTCTAAAATTTAAACAGATTTTTTTTTTTTTTAATTAAATACAGATTTTTTATATCGTATAAGTTTTCGAAAGTGAACACAACGCAAAACCTTTCATATCACTCATATTAGCCGAGGTAGAAAGTCACATATTTCCGGTATCTGTCAACTCAAAAGAGTTTCAGTGATCTCTCGAAAGAGTTTTTAAACACAAATTTTTGGACAATTCTAGAAGAGTTTTTAAAGTTAAATTTGTATGTCGTAATGTATTTACTTCAATTAAAGGTGTGTGCGTTTATGATACCAAAATCTATGTCACACACACACACACACACACACACACACACACACACTTTTACTTGAAATAAACTGTGACGTACAAATTTAACTCTCTAAACATTTTATACCAACAACTTAAAAAATTCATGTTCATATTATATTAACCATACAATTGCGGAGGAAAGTTCGTCGACATCCTTATATGACTGTGTATGATATGTACTTTTATGTCGAAAGCTCATTGGTGAAGGTTCGGACTAGTGAAAGATTTAGAACCATATGACTAGGTAAAAATAATATTTTCATTAAGTGCAGCCTTCAGTTTTATGTATTACTGTTTATGTAAAATAATAAATATATAAATGGTTGTGTTATCGTAATAATTATTTTATTGAATCCTCCAGAGGCCATTTCCTCACGAGTGTAACTCATTGCCATATTAGCCATTGCGTGTTATTCTACCTGCAAAAAAAAAAAAGGAGGTCCCAAAAGAAGACATTACTTTAAACATTTGTTTTAGTTCTAATGTATTACATTTGGAAATTTTATTTAAAATAAATTTTCCTATGAGACCGCACTTAGGGAACACCCTGTATATATATATATATATATATATATATATATGATACACACAGACAGTGCATGGAATAAGGAACTCTTCTGGGATAATTAAATCCACTATAGTCCGAATAAGTAATGGTAAATGACAAATACCATAGTTTTTCTTTTTCATGATGCTAGCCCGACGTGGGCAACGGGTCACTCGCAAAGAGGTCCCATAAATATAGCTTCCCTCACCAGCTATCTGCAAAGCAGACAGGATCCAGCTTTGGGACATGGATCTAGGGTTTAAAGCACCTAGCCATGCTACATTTAGAACCTCAATATAAGCAAAAGACTCGCTGCCTTCACGTCAGATTGAATGCATCAAAGACGCTCAATTCTGCCAGTTGAGGTTTAAGTTTTGGTTTTTGGCTAAAAATATAATAGTTACCCCTTTTTCTTTTTCTTTGATGCATTCAATCTGACGTGAAGGCAGCGAGTCTTTTGCTTATATTGAGGTTCTAAATGTAGCATGGCTAGGTGCTTTAAACCCTAGATCCATGTCCCAAAGCTGGATCCTGTCTGCTTTGCAGATAGCTGGTGAGGGAAGCTATATTTATGGGACCTCTTTGCGAGTGACCCGTTGCCCACGTCGGGCTAGCATCATGAAAAAGAAAAACTATGGTATTTGTCATTTACCATTACTTATTCGGACTATAGTGGATTTAATTTTCCCAGAAGAGTTCCTTGTTCCATGCACTGTCTGTGTGTATCATTAAAAACTCAGGGGACCATTCTGAGTTCATTCCCATATATATATATATATATATATATGCTACGTTTTTTTTGCGAAATAGGTCTTTTTGCAAATTCTCCGGTCAGTTTGCAAAGAAACCAAAACAATAGTAATTTTACAAAATGACGTTAAATGTTTGATCATTTTGCAAAAACACAAAAATCGGTCAATTTGCGAAAAACACAAAAATCGGCCACTTTGCAAAATCACCAATAATCTTGGTGTATTTGCAACCTAACCAACGGTGTCATTGTGGTTAGGTTAGGTTAGGAGCTAGAAGGTTCCACAGTATTAGAACAACAGATTTTGGAAATACACCGACAAGATTATTGGTGATTTTGCAAAGTGGCCGATTTTTGTGTTTTTTGCAAATTAACCGATTTTTGCGTGTTTTTGAAAAATGATCAAACATTTAAGGTCATTTTGTAAAATTACTATTGTTTTGGTTTCTTCGCAAACTGACCGGAGAATTTGCAAAAAGACCGATTTCGCAAAAAAATCGTAACATATATATATATATATATATATATATACACACACACACAAGAGTGCTTAGGAAAACTTTATTATATATGAACTGTGCGTTATAAGTACGTATGCAAAATGTGAAGAGTAATCTGCTTTTCAGCAGGGTTGTTACTGTAAATACGTAGGAAGAAATAATTGGGAGGCTTCCCGGTGTCTTCCGCAGTAGGTAAAACTGCGTAGTAATTTTAACCCAACAGAAGTTGGTATGCCAACTGCACCGGGATTCAAACCCAGAACCAGTGGATTCGCAGCCAACGACGCTACACTCACAAAGCAATATTATTAATTTGCCAATTTGGCTCTCTGCGTATGTTAGAACATCATCAAAGCGTCATTGGCATATACAGTATATTTTCGGTTAAAAAAACTTTCGAAAGATTTTCCTGTTATTCGTGTTTGAGAAGAATTTTGCATTGTTAGTTTGAATAACGTTCCTGCGTCATTTTAGAATAAATACTTTTACCTTACAAGAAGGATACTGTACACACTCTTAATTTTCCTATATTCCTTTTCAAAGGATACATTAGCTTTGTTAAAAGGAGTTACGAGAACAAGAGGAAGCCTCAAAGACTCTTCGGTCCATTTGGGGAGGGTCCTGTTATTGGACTAGTGCATTTTTTAATTATTCTACCAGTAGCAGAAAACTGGATAGAAAAGCATCAGGCTCCCTCCCCACCTTTCGCCCTCTCCACGCAAGAGGCGGATACGAAAAAAAGTTGAAGAAAATACCTTGACCCTGGAAAAGTAGCCAAGGAAATTTTACAGGAAAGAGGCGAATATATAAACTAGCTTTACAATTTTAATTAACAATTTTATTATAAGAATAACTATAATTATTGGGGGTAGTTTATAAAACACTTCATTCTACGCTACATTTCTTGTAACTTCAGATAACTGAAAATGTGGGTAATTACACGGATCAAAAAAAGATGGAAACTGTTTTGCTACGTGTTGCTGGTAGAAGCTAGAGGGGGCATGTCAGTTATTTCATGAAGGGTATCATCCCACTCAATGTCATTCCCATTTTATTCCGCGTTCAAGAGTGGGAAAGCCGAAAATGAGAATTTCAAAACGAGGCATTTTCAAATCGGTCTATTCACACTTCATTTCATTCTTATTCTCATCCACGACTTTCCCACTTTGGTCCGGGTTAGGTTAACTTATGTTAGATTAGGTTACGATTGGTTAGGTTGGGTTAGTTTGGTTAGGTTAGGTTAAACTAAGTTAAGTTTAAAAATATTTACCATTCTCATTTGGCGCCTTTACCGCGATTGGAAATGAAGTGACATTGTCTTTCAAATCAAGAAACACGTATTCATTTGCGGACCTCTCATGAGAATGGGAATGACACTGAGTAGAAAGTACACATGAAGGACATCCTGATTCTCTGATCCGGCAATGAGGGTGTCGTTCATGGAATAACTGACATGCCTTCCTTTGGCCTCTACCAACAACATGTATTAAGACAGTTTCTACCTTCTCTTAATCTGTAAGTAGTTACCCATATCTTCACTTTTCTGAAATCTAAAATAAAAATATTATTAACGCAAAATACCCATGAAAACGGACTTTTGGTATACTATATATAACTAAATATATACAGGGTGTTCTAAACTTACCCAGTAAATTTTTATATAAACGCAATATCTTAAAAAAATTATGCGATAATAAGAAAAACAAAAATAATTGTTTATTTCATATGTTCAAAGTATCTGCCTTAATCTTGAACACATTGTTCAGAACGTCCGACTACTGTTCGACTATATATATATATATATATATATGTTTGTTTGTGTGTGTGTGTGTGTGGAAAATAAATTGTTATGAGCATTTATGAACATTTTAAGAGTTCTTACCTAGTCCGAAACAAGCAAATTCTTTACTATTTGGTGGAGTTTATATCGGCAGTTGTTTTTTGGTGAAGTACTGTACTTGATGAAACATTTTATATAAAAAAAAAACTTGTTTCATCTAAGCACTACATTAATATACTGTCTGCGGTACTTTAATTTCCAGTCTTTACTAAATACATCAGGATCCAAACCACCAATGAACTTTCGATATATACATACATATCACACAGTCATATAAGGATGCCGACAAACTTTCCTCCGCAACTGAACGTAAAAAAAAAAAATCTTAAAAGAAACCCTTTTGTTCCTATTTAACTGCAGTGATGTTTTTTCATTGTGGACGAAACGTTACCATACTATGAATATAATAACAATAATAAAAATAATGTCATTATTTCCCATCAAAAGTTTTCTTAAAGAGATAAAATATTAAAAGTAAAGATACATTTAGGAAAATAGAGATCATACCCAAAAACTATATACTACTACTACTACTACTACTACTACTAAGAAGAAGAAGAAGAAACATTTGGCGGTTCTTAAGTAATCCTAAAAAAATAGATGGAGCACGAATAGATTAACCATTCCTGCGTGAACAGAAGTAGAACTAAAGAGCATTTCTCCTTTCCCTGAAAGAAGTTTCGATTCATGAATTCATAAATAAATTCATAAATAAATTCATAAAGTCATAAATAAATTCATAAATAATTCAACTTCACAATTATTTATGTCATTGTAAATTGTAAAACTATTGTATTTATTTTATTAATTAATAATAAAGGTTATTTAATTCAATTCGATTCAAATCTCTTGAAGTTCAAGTTATCGGAAGAATTCAGTGTTATTAATATTTGAAAGGTCTCAGGATATTTGGTGTCCACCGGAGTACCGAGGAATTAAGTAAAATGGCTTCAACAAATTTAACTCAAATCCAGCATAAGAGTGCTCATGTATTTCACAGAGCATATGAAATACATAGTTCTTTGAACTTTTAATAGATAAATATAATTTAAAAATACTAGGTTAACTGGGTTAACTGCATTAACAGCCATGGGTGGGGGTCATACAACAGAGGAGGCCTATATCTTAAAGTAGAATCCAAGTTCAAGCATTATCTGAACCCATGCGGAGGAGGGTTACCCATCCAATTATCATCTAGACCAGGGGTCACCAACCTTTTTTTGTTCACCGCCCACTTTTACGATTTTTTGAAAATTAAAAAGCTTATCGCCCACCTTAGATCAAAAAGAATAAATGAACATAATCGATAAAATAAATAATGAACTAAATGTTTAATTACCTTTAATGTCAGCCCACTAGTGGGCGCTACCGCCCAGGTTGGTGACCTCTGATCTAGACCAAAATATCACTTAACATCGCTAATCTTAAATAAGAGAAGCGGTGTTGCGACGTCACCACGACATGATCCTGTATACTGTACAATATTACTATTACAGTAAGAGTTAGAATTCAAGGAAAAGTGCAAAAGTAGCTGGATGATTCTTAGTCTATAACGTGAACTATAGTTATTTATCGTATTCACTGAAAAAAAAAATTGTACTAAGAGTGGTTACAATAAACACCGTTTCCCCCTTAAGCAAAATGAAGACACTGAAGTCGGGGGTTCAACTCCCGGTAATGCCGGTACTAGTAATCCGAGAGCTGGCGTAATGGGGAACATTCGCGTAGTCTGATCGCTGATTATTTATTTAATAGCTGCAATAAACGATGAAAAGCTTGTTAAATTTCTCGGGGTAGAGAAATTTTAAATCTAAATAATATATAGCCGAAATTGAGAGAGGATGTTTATTAGAGTCATTGAGTGGTTCCATGTCAGGTTAGGTTAGGTCGAGTTAATTAGATTAATTTTCGGAAATTTGATAATTCTTCCATTTTTAGTCTCAGGAAATGGCCTTTGTTTAAACCCAAGTCGATGGAAAACTAGATTTTATATCTTGCATCATAGCAAACTAGAAGCCGCTGTTAACCTTTAGCTAAAATTCATCTCACATAATTTGACTAATTGGATTACTTAAACGTATTAATTAAAAATAAAACAAACTATCTATGTACTTTATTACTGTGCAAAAACATTATAATATAAACTTACAATAACCACAGGTTGTTTTTAATACGGAGATTGAAGTAAAGTATGCAACACAAAGGAGATTTTGTATTCACGTATCATCCAGAAACCAAACAATTTCCTTTCAAATGCAGCTTTTGAGCTTATCTTATTTTGTCATGTGCTTTTCAGAAAAGCACTAGTTACCCTTCAGTATTCTTCTTCTTTTTCTTCTTCTTTTTATTATCATTATTATTATTATTATTACAATAACCGTTGGTTAGGATAACCTATGATTATTAACAGTGATCCGTAATATATAGAAAGAAAGGTAACTATTGCATCTGGAGAACCGATGACAAAATGAGATGCGCTCAAAAGCTGCACTTGAAAGGAATTTGTATAAACACAATAAATTGCATCATACAGAAATCATGACAAGGAAATGCTTCACTGCCCACAAGAAAGTCACGCTAATCAGTAGGGAGGGCGAGAAACTGGTATAATGTTCAGACCAAGCTAATGCCGCCATTGCACTTACTCCCAGATTGTAGGGAAACGATGTCACCCATTAAGTTACGGGCGCTGGCTAGGCGGTCTCGTGTTACGCAAAAGGAGGTATCTACATACAAGGTATTTCACCCGCAAGAAAGGTACACGAATGAATAATAATTAATGAATACGAACGTGAAAACTGTAAAGTAATTAACACCAAGTAACGGAATTATGGGTAATGAATTACTTTTTGAATAACAAATTATTAATTTCATTTCCTTCTAAAGTGCGGTAGAGTAACTGTACTCATAATTTTATTGCAACTTTAATGTGACTGTAATTTAATTACTTTTTAATAATTTTATATTATGATATCATAATTGTGTACAGTACGTCATCATAATTTTCGATTAAAGGTGGCAACACCATTTCATTTACAGACTGATCACAAAGTAAAACCCAACCGACTACAAAGTTCAGTTCATTCTTTGAGATATAATTAGTAATAATGAATAGTAACGCGGACCGTTACTTGTAATGTTCAAAGAAATGAGTACTTGATGCCATCCATGACAAACGATTTCAGCTTTAGTTTCAAGCTTTTAAATAAGCAGTGGGAAAGTAATTAATTTTTTCTAGAGAAGTGGTTGTAACTGTAGTTGAATCACTTCAAAGTAATGCGCAGCATTTGTAATTGTAATTTAATTATTTTTTTAAAGACATTAATTGTAATTGTAATTTAATTACTTTTCAAAAGTAATTTCAATATTGACGTTGTTCTCGTCCGACTAAACACGTCAGTCTCTTAATTTAAAATGAGGTTCATTCAATTTTAAACACTTGCTTTCCAATCTATTCCTATGCATTTCCTATATTAATTTTTTCTAGAGAAGTGGTTGTAACTGTAGTTGAATTACTTCAAAGTAATGCGCAGCATTTGTAATTGTAATTTAATTATTTTTTAAAGACATTAATTGTAATTGTAATTTAATTACTTTTCAAAAGTAATTTCAATATTGACGTTGTTCTCATCCGACTAAATTACTTCAAAGTAATGAGCAGCATTTGTAATTGTAATTTAATTATTTTTTTAAAGACATTAATTGTAATTGTAATTTAATTACTTTTCAAAAGTAATTTCAATATTGACGTTGTTCTCGTCCGACTAAACACGTCAGTCTCTTAAGTTAAAATGAGGTTCATTCAATTTTAAACACTTGCTTTCCAATCTATTCCTATGCATTTCCTATATTAATTTTTTCTAGAGAAGTGGTTGTAACTGTAGTTGAATTACTTCAAAGTAATGCGCAGCATTTGTAATTGTAATTTAATTATTTTTTAAAGACATTAATTGTAATTGTAATTTAATTACTTTTCAAAAGTAATTTCAATATTGACGTTGTTCTCATCCGACTAAATTACTTCAAAGTAATGAGCAGCATTTGTAATTGTAATTTAATTATTTTTTTAAAGACATTAATTGTAATTGTAATTTAATTACTTTTCAAAAGTAATTTCAATATTGACGTTGTCCTCGTCCGACTAAACACGTCAGTCTCTTAAGTTAAAATGAGGTTCATTCAATTTTAAACACTTGCTTTCCAATCTATTCCTATGCATTTCCTATATTAATTTTTTCTAGAGAAGTGGTTGTAACTGTAGTTGAATTACTTCAAAGTAATGCGCAGCATTTGTAATTGTAATTTAATTATTTTTTAAAGACATTAATTGTAATTGTAATTTAATTACTTTTCAAAAGTAATTTCAATATTGACGTTGTTCTCGTCCGACTAATTACTTCAAAGTAATGAGCAGCATTTTGTAATGTAATTTAATTATTTTTTAAAGACATTAATTGTAATTGTAATTTAATTACTTTTCAAAAGTAATTTCAATATTGACGTTGTTCTCGTCCGACTAAACACGTCAGTCTCTTAAGTTAAAATGAGGTTCATTCAATTTTAAACACTTGCTTTCCAATCTATTCCTATGCATTTCCTATATTTGTGACTTTGACCTTTGATGTAGTGACCTGATTCTTGTTCGCGACACATCGTCTTATGATAATCCATACGTATGTGAAGTTTCATCAATTTATCTTGAGCAGTTCAAAAATTATAGCACGAACACGAAAGGATGACGCACGGTCGGATGAACGAACGAGTAAATCCACTAAGTAACCCCTCTAAAATTTTTTGGTGGGGACACAAAATTATGACAAGAATTGATCCGAGTACCAATTATGAACGTATGCTTTATAGAGATTGTTGGAATCCTTACTTTTCTACGCGGAGGGGAATCGATGTGGGATCCGAATCATCTTAGTGTCGCTAGACAATTTCAATGGAAAGAACGGTGGTCACTCAGCCAACTACTGAACACATTCAACGTTGCTTAACCTCACTGATCTAAAGGGAAGCGGTGTTGCGACGTGACAACGAGGTAGTCCTCTAGTGTCGCACGACACGCATATCCATAAAGTTTAATTTGTAATTACAAGTTCAAATCAAACCATTCACTTCTCATCTCAGATAAACTTTAAAAGAAATTCCTTTGACATCTTCGTATAAGACTGTATAACAGTTGTCGGCATCTACATTCAAACGTGGGCCGTATGAGAAAGGCGAGTGGCGACGGCTAAGGCCACTGGTTACATTCACGTCTCATGCTCTGGCCAATGGAAACTAACTACAAATGGGAAGAATAGTTTTCCTCATTAAAAGACAGTTTCCTGAAAAAGCTAGCCAAAACGCATAAAAAATACTAATTGCTAATATATATATTGTGACTAATAAAATTTCCGGAGCAAGTGTAGTTTACGTCCCCCTGACGTAAAAGGGGACACAAACTACACTAGGTCAAAGTTGGGGAACGTAAACTAAACTAGGATCTTTAGGAGACATTTTTTTAAATGAATCCATCAAATAAAACGTTAAAACTAACGAAAATATTAGACTTAATCTAACCAATCGTCAATTTATATATATATATATGTGTGTGTGTGTGTGTGTGTGTGTGTGTGTGTGTGTGTGTGTGTGTGTAGCGGGCAGACAAAGGAATTCCTTTCCCCGCCATTCTCTTCTCAAACATCTTGGAATCATCGTAATCCAAAAACACACGTGGTTTGTCAAGGAGAGAGAAACAACAGGACGCCTTTAGGCGTCTCGAAAGGTCCGCGAAAACTTAGCGTCCTACGAGGTTATATAAAGGCAGAGTCCACTGATACACCTTCTCACTCCTCACTCCGCACTCTTCACTTCTTGTTTGGTTGTCACGTCTCACTCTCAGCCTTCATCAGCAGCAACACTCGTCAAGCCACCCGCTCTCCGGCCTTCGCCGGGGAGCGGTCTGCTGTTCCTTCAAGGCTCCAGTCGGGCCTACACGAAGTCTACACGAAGTAAGGCCTTCTACAGTCCGCCTGCAGAAGCAATCCTTCGAAACCCAGCGCCGTTCGACCTCAGCCGGCTCAGTCCCTGAAGCAACACCTCAACACAACCGAACCGAATCAACACTTGAGGCGACATCCTTCTAACCCTGGCTTAACTCATCCTTCACCTCAATTCGATCGGCGACCGTTCAACAAGTACTGCACGTAGGCCCATAGTCTCCAAAGTCATCTGCGGCCAACCACGGTCTTCAAGGTCATCCTCGACGGGCCAAGCGCAACACGGTCAACCTTCAAGTAGGTCTTCAAGTTTCAAGGTATGCAACATTGTCGGTAAGCTCTTTGCCTCATCTTAAGCAATTCACGCGAAGCCTACACAGTGTAACCGCAGCGTCGTGATTAGGCTATACTGAAAGTGTCTCCATAATTGTTAAAGCTAACTCTCTCGTTAAAACTGCAGTAGGCCTATTTCAAGTGTCATTCCAATACCGTAAATTTGTATCACCCTCTTATTGTGATCATCGTACAATTTACTTATCATGCACCTTACTGTTTTTGTGTTGTTTTAGGCATTTCACTTTTGACGGCCTAAGCCATTTACCGTACCAACCGTACGAGCATTATTTCAGCTGTCGATAGACTTTTCATTATCATTTCTGTGCTCCATTTTTGCATATCATTAGCCTATCTAAATGTGTGTATTACTTAACAATTAACTATATAACCATTTCCTTATTTGCTAATCCTCAGTCATCTTTAGCATAATATAAATGACGTTATATAATTGTTAATCATCGTAAATACCTTCATTGTAATGTTAATCGCTGTGAACAAATAACTTATTTATTTTCTTAATTGAACAAAACTACAAGGTAATTTTTCTAACCTTATCAATATTGTTTACTTGGGGTGTAAGCCCCAAGTTGGTGACCCCTAATTATTTATATCATTTCATTCAGTAATTACACTAGGCAACAAAGATTTTGTTACAGAAGACCAAATAGGTGCTCCTAGCTAATTTCGGTATGCTGATTTCAAATCTATAATTAGATTTTTTCTATCACGTCTAGATTTTGTGTAAAATGCAAATCACTTTTAGTAAAATTTTCTACTACGTCCAGATTTTGGTTTTAATCGGCTTAATGCCAGTAATATGAAACTTGCTTTTCAAGGTTAAAGCAATTTCTTTTGCCAACTATATACAAATTCGAACAATTTTGATAAATAAAATTTATCCCGAGTTGGCAACACTGAGTCAAGAGCATAGTAACGGGCAACGGCCCAACGGTCAGTCGCTACGTGACAGTCAAGCAGAACGGTTGTTGAAGCTCTCTGCTGATGAGCAAGTGACAGGTTGTGGTGACTTGTGTGTTTTTATAGCATTTGTTTTGTACTACGGTGTGTATTTCTTTTTATTTTGCACATCGTAATAATTACTTTCTACGTTTTTCAGATATTGTATGGTAATTAAAAATGGCATCAAATAGACGTGCTTGTGTAAATCACCCAGACAACTTCTGCTTTGTCTGTGGACAATATACACCTAAGCCACAACGTAGAAACATAACAACAAAGATTAAACTTGCCTACAAGTGTTATTTGACTGTAAGTTAGGAGACCAACAGAGGGACTGGGCACCACATATTTGCTGTGCACAGTGCAATGCAATGTTAATAGCTTGGATGAATGGTAAAAGAAAAGCTATGCCGTTCTCAGTCCCCATGGTTTGGCGTGAGCCGAAAAATCACTTCAATTATTGTTATTTTTGTTTGACAAAGATTGCTGGTTTCACAAAGAAAAACAAATCAAAGATCACGTACCCAAACTGCGAATCAGCAATGAAACCAGTACCACATGATGAAACAAATCCACCACCAGTTCCACCAGCAACGATAACAGACAGCAGTTCATCTGAAGATTCTGCTAGTGATATAGAAACAGGGAAAGATGGCATATATGTTCCAGATGCAAATATTTCCCCACATTTGTTAAGTCAAGCGGAGTTAAATGACTTAGTGCGCGATTTGGAATTACCAAAAGAAAAGGCAGAGTTGCTTGGTTTCAGACTTCAAGAATGGAATCTTCTCCAACGAACCCAAAGTTTCCCATTTCCGCCATCGCCATTTGCAGTTTTCATCATTTTACTTACAGGAAGAAAACGTTTGTTTCTGCCACGATATCAGTGGTCTGATGCAAGGGATTGGCTGTCGCTATGATCCAAAAGAATGGAGACTGTTCATTGACTCTAGTAAAGCTAGCCTTAAAACTGTATTACTGCACAACGGCAATGAAAAACCTTCAATACCTGTAGCACATGCCACTGGCCTTAATGAGACTTATGAATCGATGAAACTGTTGCTAAAACTCATCAAATATAAGGACCACACATGGAATATTTGTGGCGACCTTAAAGCTGTATCATTACTTCTTGGGTTACAGTTGGGCTACACAAAGCATATGTGCTTTTTGTGTCTATGGAACAGCAGAGATGACAAGAACCACTACAAAAAACATGATTGACCATCTAGAACTGAACATGTTGTTGGTAAATACAATGTGAAACACCCAGCACTTATTGACCCTCAGAAAGTACATCTTCCACCACTTCACATTAAACTTGGCCTTATGAAAAATTTCGTGAAGGGTATGGATCATCAAGGTAGTGGTTTCCAATATTTAAAGGATAAATTCAAAGGAATATTGACAGATGCTAAGCTAGAAGCTGGAGTTTTCACTGGACCACAGATCCGCAGTGTCATCCACGACTCATCGTTTCCATCTAACCTAAATGAGAATGAACTAGGAGCATGGACATCTTTCGTTGAAGTTGTCAAAAATTTTCTTGGAAACCACAAAGCTGAAAACCACCGTAAACTCGTAGAAAACATGCTTAAATCTTATGAAATAATGGGATGCAGAATGTCTTTGAAAATTCATTTTTACATTCTCATCTTGACTTCTTCCCGGCCAACCTTGGGGCTGTAAGTGACGAGCATGGTGAGCGCTTCCACCAACAGATCTCAGTTATAGAAAACAGATACCAAGGTAATTTCAACCCAAATATGATGGGAGATTATTGTTGGTTCCTGCAGAAGGAGAGCTCGTCATCCTACAAGCGACAAAGGAAGAGGACACACCAAAGTTTCACTTAAGAACAGGAATTTGCCTTTCAGTAGTAACAACAAAATACTAACGCGCTTTGGGTGGATGGTTGGGCGCAGGGGTGGTAACTCCGCCAGCGGAATTCCGCTGTCTGTCTTAAGCCAGAATAAAGGAGGAAAGACATCCCTGTTCACTAATTATTTAAGTATGCTTAACATAAAACGTGGCACGGAAAAGTAGCTTAGACGGCTTTCGTAATAGAAGCGGGTGAGAAAAAAAAAAATGAAAAATAGGGGTTTTCGGTTACACAAAATCTGGACGTGATAGAGAAATTTTGATGTCAGATCTGAAATCAGCATCAGCGCTTTAGTAGGAATCAGTAGTTCACGTGTCTGTAACAAAAAAAAAGTTGAAATTTGTTGCCTAGTGTTATAGTAAGCCTACTCTATTAGCCACATCAAACCGGTTAACTGTAGACCACTGTAAATTAGTAACTCCAGCCTAGTCATTTAACATTCAATCATTAACCTTCAATCATTCTCACTCAATTAACCATTATCATTATTATAGTGCCAACTTTATGCTAATAACCGGTACCAACAAAGTGGTTAAGATTAGGTCTACTATATATACACACATTGTGTGTATATATATATATATATGTGATGAATATATACAGTATATAAATGGATCACCTGAAGATCAGGGCCCCCAGCCTTCTTTAGTTAGCTTTCTAAGGCTAACTAACGAAAATATAACGACCTAACCTAATCAATTGTCAAGAGCGTACAGTTGACCTAACGATTGGTTAGGTTAGGTCGTGATATTTTCGTTAGTTAGCCTTATAAGGCTAACTAAAGAAGGCTGGGGGCCCTGATCTTCAGGTGATCCTATAAATTGACCATTGATAGGTTAAGTCGTAATATTTTCGTTAGTTTTAACGTTTTATTTGATTAGGTATACGCGGGCAAAGTTGGGGAACGCAAACTACACTAGGATAATGTAGGCGAACGTAAACTACACTAGGCACCACACGGGGATGTAAACTAATCTTGCTCCAAATTTCCTATACAAAACACACTCGTTGCTAATTAGAAATGTTTTATGCTTTTAAGAAATTTTACGGTTCTAAGCGAACTTTTTTCCGAAACTGTAGTTATGTAATTCAGTAAAAGATACGTAAGTTATTTAATAAAAAACATAGCCTTGATACAGGCCCAAATACGTCACAATATTTTCCATGTGTTGAAGACCCGCTTTGGAACAAGACATGAACACAACCGCTCTACTCAAATATTCACTTTCTTTTATTGTGGTGCAACGTAACCAAGATGATAAAATATAAATATTTATTTATTTTTTAAATTTTCTAAAACTTTTAATTTTTTAATCCTGAAAAATCATTTTTCCTAATAATAGTAACAAGAAATATATACTTGAACAAAATTCCCGAACCGCTAATTGCCGATCACTGCTGTATAGGATCTTAACATTCAGTCAACCGTAAAACTGTAAACTATCTTTAACTCTATAACTATAATTATAATATACGATGATAAGGCCGAACTATAGACAGGTCGACATCATCAACATTTTTAACCAAATTTAGTTTAACTTAGCGTTAAATGAAATTTAACGCTAAGTTAAATGAAAGAGTGTGTTCATGGTTATAACCTTTCCATAGTTTAGTGTAGTCCCCTAATATAAAACCATAACTCTAAACTAATTCTGCAGTATTTTATAGGTCATTCCTCCAATCAGAGTTATAATATTCATTCAGTAGTGTCAGATACAGGCACAGTGCTCAAACCAAACTGATGAGGACCATTGCCTTAACTCCTAGTGCAATCAGGAGTCGAATCCCCTGACATCACTGTCTTCAGTTCACTTAAAGTAACTGGTATTCAGGGTTAGATCGTCAGATAATTAACGAAAAGTAATTACCATAAGTATATTGGTCAGGAGCGTAGTCGTAAGAAATGAAGCCGAAGAGAGGGTAGTTAACGTAGTTGGGGTCGGCTAGATCAGGAGCCATCAGTCCAGGCTGATTCCCGTACCTGAAATTTAAAATAATAATAATATTTAAGAGTTTTTAATCTCCTTCGTAACAACAAAAGTCATGTGACGGAGGTGACCTACAGCTTTGCGCGGGATCCTAACAATTTAAGAGTAGCTACATCATCTGAGTGCGGAGGACGGTCACTCATCCAACTACAGAACAGACCCAACATCGCTTAACTTCACTGATCCAACGGGAAGCAGTGTTGCGACTTATTGAAGCTGAAAATTTGAGATCTTTTACAACTGTACAGTAATATTAAATAAAATAAAAAGCAATAAAAAAGAGAGAAAAATGAAATATTACAAAATGTCTTAGAAATATAGCGTTATAAATCCTCTGAATTATGCAAAACAAGTGTCAAATGCAGCAAGTGTCATTATTATCACCACTGGAATGTACATTGTCATTATGATATAAATCAGTTTCTAAACAGCAGGTCTAAACAGCTCCGGTCCACGGAGAAACGCCAAAAAACAAGTGCCTACATCCTAAAGAAATGTTAACAGATTTTTGTTTTACATTTTTATAAACTTTAAAAAATTTAAATTAATTTTTTTAAACTGTTTTCTTATTTCTTGTTTTCTCTTTTCCAACATCGTCTTTGCATCATACACAAAATGTCGAAACTGGTCTGTTTGAAGAAACCTTCCAGTGAGGAAGGTTTCCTCAAACAGACCAGTACGTTTAAACGAGGCAGGAAGAAAGAGCTGGATAACCCAGTTTCCCAACAAACAAGAAAGCGCGATGCTCTTTCAAACGTCATTATAACGGATCATACATAACATTTGGACTTATTCCAATCAACAGCGGAGATGTTTCGAAACCTCAGTGTGTAGTATGTGGCGAAGTTTTGTCAAATGAATCAATGAAACCTGCAAACTTTAGCAGGCATCTTAAGACACAGCATAATGACCTCAAAGATAAACCAAGATACTATTTCGAAAGGAAGCAAAGTGAACGCAGTGTACAAAAGCGTAGAATCAGTGAATCTTCGAAGGTCAATGTTAATGTTTTTAAAGTCTCATTCAAAGCTTCTCTACGAATTTAAAAAGCAAAGAAGCTTCATATAGTTGATGAGGATCTCATTCTTCCGTGCATAAAAGAATCTGTCGAGAGTTGATGGAGGAAGAAGCTGTCAAGTAAATTTCTCAAATCCACCTTTCAAATGACACAGTACCTAGATGAATAAACAAAATGTCAACCGATGTGGGAGAACAGATTGTAGATGAAATGAAATCAGCAAAGTATTTCAGCCTGCAACTTGGCGAATCAACAGACGTCACCAACCAGGCAGTACTACTAGTTTATACTCGTTACGAGCACGACGAGGACTTTAAGGAAGAATTTCTTGTTTCCATATCCCCACTTACAAACACACTAAGTGAAAAAAATTTCAAAGCTTTGGATGAGCATATTCAAAGTCGTGGTTTAGAATGAATTAATCTCATAGGTTTATATACAGACGGCGCAGCAGCCATGGTTGAAAAGGACTCTGGAGTAACAACACGTATCAAAACAAGGGCACCGTTGTGTCAAGTATTTCACTGTCATTCATCTAGAGCAGCATTTCTTAACCTGGGGGAAATTTCCCCAGGGGGAAATTTCAGGAATCCAGGGGGGATTTACGACAGAATTTTGTTTGGTGATCATATAATTAGTGTGCATGATAAGTCTGCTAATGTTATTAAATTTTGTCTTCGAGGCTACTTTTTTCCGTATCCTAATGGAGGGGGAAATCGGGTAGGGCGAACTGGTCGAAGTGGGAAATGACACGAAAAAGGTTAAGAACCGCTGATCTAGAGAGTTTGGCTTCAAGTCAGATGAGCCCTGAACTGAATCAAGTACTGAATGAGGTTGTGAAAATCGTTAACTCTGTGAAAATGAAGGCTCTCAATTCCCGTTTGTCAAGGGTATATGAGTTGTGCAAAAAACTAGAAATGTTTCTTATGTAAAAACAGAAAAAGGACTGGACTCATATTTTCAAAGATGAAAGCCGAGTGATGAAACTTGCCTACCTAGCAGACATTTCTTGAAAGGGAAACGAGCTCAACGTATCTCTTCAAGGAAGGATGGCTTCAATATTCAAATCGTTCGACAAAATTGTTGCGTTCAAATCAAAGTTAGCTGTTTGGATAACACGTGTGAAACGCGGCTGTTTCGCTATGTTCTCGAACCTTGGTGATTGAGGAACACCTTAGCAATATATTTCTGCTATTTGATCATTATTTCCCGACTAAGAGTGATCCACGGAAAGGCAAAGATCGGATCATCAACCCATTCGAAGTGCCTATGACTGACACAGAAATCGGATACAGGACTAGAAGACAAAATCATCGATCTGAAGAATGATTTTTTACTAAAAATAAAATTCCAGTTGCCAATCACTTCAACCCTTCTGGATAATAGTGAGAAATGAATACCTGAAAATGTCAGCGCTTACGACTGGGGTTCTTCTACCATTCCTAACCACATATTTGTGGTTCTCTGCTATGATGATTATTAATATGAAGCGACGAAACAGGTTTGATGTGCATGACAATTTGCGACTTGCAATGACAAAAACGGAGTCTCATATCGACAAACTTGTGAGAGAGACGCAAACACACTCTTTTTGTATTATATGTCTATGTCTGTGAAGTTGTGTAAAGTTGTGTGTGTGCTTGTGTACGTAAAGTTGAATTCATAAGTGCACGTACGCTATTATCAATGTTTTGATTATGATTCACCAACTCTGTAATGTCTTTATTTTCTGTTATGATACAATTATTTTGAGCAAATGAACAACTTATTAAAATGTATTTCTTGACTAATGTTGTTCACGTTATCGTCAATCATTTTTTTTACTAAAATATTACTGTATAAAGCTATTAGAGATGAATGACGTAAGGAGGTATAGATCCTGAGTGAAGTGTAGACATCTGTCGAGAGTTTTGAGTGAAGAAATTGTCAAGAAAATTTCTCAAGTCCACCTCTCAAATGAGGGTAGCTAGCTGAATATTATTATTATTATTATTATTATTATTATTATTATTATTATTATCAACCTCAGTGGAGGTAAATAATAAACTACAATTTTGTGAGTTTTTGGGAATTGTACCATTTCATTGTAAGAACCTACAGTACTAAGTTCGAAGAAAGAAATGACTGATGAAAAGGCAAGGAAACGAAAGGTAGGATTAGGTTACTTAAATAATCTGACAAACTAAGTATTAATAAGTAGGTTTCACTTATTTTCATTACATATTTTGATAAATCAAAATAAAAATTGCTAAATTCATACTGTTCACACCATTGCATACTCTCTAGAACAATGCCCCTATTTCATCACAAAATAGTCCAGATTTAAGTCCAGATGACTACTTCATATGGGGACGTTTAGTTGACAAAATTTACAGACAAAATATTCAAGATGTCAATGAACTTCGAGAATGTATTTTAACAGCGTAGAATGAGCTTCATCAAGATACCATTTCTACAGGACGCAATGAACCCTCGCTGCGTTAATGTTTTATTCAATTTGTTTTTGATCATTGTAAACTTCTTTAATGCTCAATTAAGTCTCTAATTACTTTCCTTGTCAACTTATTTTTTAACAGCTGTTGTTCAAGGTAAATTTGTAAAAAGACTACTAATCCAATTTAAATAAACCACCACTCATTTTAAGATCAACATAACGTGTTTAATATGATTTCTGTTTTATTTAGTTATCTTCCTTGGAATTCTGTTTTTGTTGGCAATGAAAAAGATGGCCAAATTTTTGGGGACCCATTATATACAGTATATATATATACACACCCTTTTAAAAATCTCTAAGGAAGGTGCAACCATTATTTATATATATATATATATATATATATATTATATATATATATACAGGGTGTCCCATAAGTCCGGCATCATAGGAGAAATTCATATTTTTCTATTTCTACAAACCATAATTCATATTTTTCTCTTTCTACAGGCCATAATGTCTGTGAGCAAGGAAGAACGAATCTAGATAATTCTACTCGTGGGAAATCGGAGTCAAAGAGAGGCCGCTGCTGAATTTAACAGACTGCATCCAGACCGGCGAGCCAATAACAGTTGTATTAGCAGACTTGTTGCAAAGTTTAAGGAAACAGGATCCATAGAAGATAAACCACGCAGTGGACCTTCAAGGAGGTCCACTGACGATGATACAGCGACTGCTATCCTGGCTCATTTTAACAGAAATCCCAATAAGTCTCTTCGGCGATTGTCCGCCGAGACAGGAGTGTCGAAAAGTAGCATCCATCGCATTCTTCAGGCTCACAAATGGCATCCATATAAACTTCAGATCCTACAGAAATTAAGCGAAGATGATCCCGACCAGCGGATGGAACTTCGTGAATGGGCTACGGAACAATATGCTCGGGATGCCAATTTCCCGTCCATCATTCTGTTCAGTGATGAGGCTGTTTTTTATGGAAATGGTGAGGTAAATCGACAAAACACCCGCTACTGGTCTCAAAACAACCTTCACTGGTATACCTCTTCAAAGGAACAAGGTGCATCTCGGGTGATGGTATGGTGTGGCATTTGGAAGGATCGCATCAGAGGCCCCCTCTTTTTCGATGAACATGTCACTGGAGGCACCTATCTACGTATGCTCAAGGAAGAAGCATTTCCCAGTGTCTTGAACGAAGAAGGAAATTTCCCAACATGGTTCCAGCAAGACAGCGCTCCTGCACATTACAGTACCCAAGTAAGGGAATACCTGTACCAACAATTCCCTGGTCATTGGATAGGACGTCGAGGGCCTGTGGAATGGCCAGCTTGAAGCCCGGATCTCACGCCACTAGATTTTAATCTCTGGGGCCACTTGAAAGCGCTGGTATACGCATAGAAAATTAGGAGTGTTGAACATTTGCGGCAGCGCATTATTCCGGCATGTAACACCATTACTCCTGACATCATTCACCGTGTGCTTGCTGACTGGGTATCACGTCTGAATTTGTGTATTGAAAACAATGGTGGACATATTGAGCACGTTCTGCAAATAAAAGCTTTTGTTTTGCCTTTTTTAATTATTTTTCCTGTGATGCCGGACTTATGGGACACCCTGTATATAGAAGTCCCTTACCAGCCATGCGTGGCTGGCTACGAGGGCAGGAGATCAGACAGCAATTCTTTCCTTCACCAAGTCCCGCAAATGAGGCGGGATGCTAAAGAGGGGTCGACCGTAGGTCGATCCTGAACCGTCGTTCGAACTCGCATAAAACACATATATATCCTTGGCTAGAAGTATGAGACTTTTGCAATAAACAGTGAACGATCCATCAAATTAATATTTTAATTTATCCGCATGTTAGGCGAAAGCTATAAATGAGTTTTTTGGTTAAAAGCTTCAAATAATTTGTGGTTCTGTCGACATTTTGGTGACTAACATGGAACTGAGCGACATTCAGTCAAGAGGGAGCCTATCAAAAATACCACTAAATGTGCCAGTTCTGCAAAAAATATTATATTAGTGATTTAAAACTCGTAAAACTGATTCTAAATGGCTAAAACAAAGGAACTAACAGGAGCAGAAAGCACTCAAATAGTGCTACCAGCTTCAAAGAAACTAAAATGTTCTAGATGGGCTGTGTAAACGACACTAAAACGATCCAAAGACATCAAAAATTATTTAAATTTGTCACGTAGTGGTCGAGAAAGAGTAATATCTAAGCATCAGGAGTGAATGTTGAAACGCCTGTCCATCACAAATCGTAAAAAAAACATCTTAGAGCTTCGTTCTGATTTTCAAGACGCCACTGGAATTTGTATTTCTGAAAGAACCGTGAGAAGACAACTTGCTAAAACAGGGATCAAAGGATGTAAGGCGTGAAAGAAGCCATAGCTGTCAGAGGTCATTCGCATAAAAAATTGCAATAAGCAAAACAATGTCAACATTGAACATCTGAAGTTCTTTGATTCAACGAAAATAACTTTGAGATAAGTGGATCATCTCTTAAACAACTCAAATCTCCCTTCTTTTTTCCAAATTTTTTTCAGTTGACGTTTTGTACTCGTTGATTTCGGACACTCACTATTTTAACCCAATTTTACAGGTTTTCGGAACTTCTGGGGCAACCTATGTTGACAAAGCTTATAAAAAAGAATGTATATTCCCCACAATAAAAGTTGGAGGAGAAAGCGTGATGGTATGGAGATGCATGACTTCGGAGGTGGTTGGAAAGCTGTTTTTCTACAAGGGGAGTATAAATTCAGGAACCGAAATAAATATGTTATAAAATATTCTGGATCCGTCTATTGGACATCTTTATTTCAGGAACTTAAAAATCCGAAGTATTATTTCAATAAGACAATGCTCCATACCATACTTCGGGTGTAACTTCTTAGTGGCCTGAGACAAGGGGAATAAAACTAGTCGATTGTCCGCCTCAGTCTCCTAAATTAAATCCAAATGAACATTCGTGAGGAATTTTTGAAGAAAAATATCCATAAACAGAAATGCACGTTAAAAATGCAATTATTTATAGTGACACAAGATGAATGGAATAAAATCACGAGTATCACCTGTGCCCGTCTCATCAAAACAATGGCGAAACGAGTAAAAGTTGTAATTAAAGACAAAAGAAATTGCACTAAATATTAAATATTACATTAAAAACTATCATATTTATATAAATAGCATCACAGTGAGTCATATCTTTTAGCTCTCTCGTAGCTCAAATTTTTTGGATTGTCTTATACTTCTGACCAAGGGTATATATATATATATAATATATATATATATATATATTAGATATTAGTGATGTACCGATTCCAAACTGTAGCCGATGCGATACCGATTCCGATTCTTTGTCTATATTTTAAAAAATCAATCCCCTTCAGAATTTTTACTAATTTAACGTGAAACTTTTACTTATCATATTTTTACATTTCAAATTTGTTTAAATGCTTTTCCTTAGCTCACTCCACAAGTACAGCACAGAATTTGTTACTCATATGCCGTAGTTAAAATGGTGTGAAAAAGTTTAATTTTCTTGTAAAATGATAAAATAATTTTATTTTCGTTTCATAAGTTGAATACCAATATTTAAAGTAATTGTTTTGCCTTATGTTGAAGGCAATGTCAACAACAACAAAATTCTTCATTAAAATTTCAAGCCCCTGGTGACCATATTTAAATAAAAAAATAGATATATAATTTGGGTTTATAAAATTCTTAAATTCTTAAAATAAAGTCAGCATAATAAGATGGTTTAATATGTACACTAAATTACAAAGTACAACTTAATATAAAATTATTATTAATATGGAGTAGGAGATTAGAATAGTTTATAATATTTAGAGATTAGCTAGTAGTTAGAGAAACTGTAAATTTATGGGCAGTTTAACTTATGAAGCTTTGCCTTTTTCGTGAATGTAAAATATTTTTATATAATTACACTTTGAAATGAGTATACATTATCCTCGATAGTGTTTTCTGTATGTTCAATTTTCTATAAATATAGATTTTGTTTTGTAATGAAAATTTTAAAATTCCAAATAATCGGTGAGAGAATCGGCTAAATTTGGCCGATTCTGCCGGTGCCGATGCCGATGTCGATTAATCGGTACACTACTAATATATATATAAACTTAAATATAACTTACTTTAATTTATGAACTTAAACGAAATAATAAAGTCTTACGGGGCATTGTACTGGGTATGTGGATCCGCTGCGAAAGCCCAATAAGAATTCTCGTTTGGTACTTGATCCGCCATCATCCATTGATGCTGATTCCGATCTTCGACCGGTCTTTCCCATTCTTCAAAAATAGGATTTGCATCTTTGTCGAATCTTGCGACGGAATTATCGAAAGTATTCACGGCATCATTTTTGTCGTAATCTGACTTGATGTACGGAGGATGAAGTGTGTCAGGGGAGTCGTTCTCTTCGTTTTCTCTCGGGAGTTCTAGCTCTGGGATTTGAGATTGAATGCGGGGGTATGGAGAAGGTGGGTACTCGTTCCCGTACGGAGGGTAAAAGGAAATCTGGAACGGGATAACACAGTTCATTTCAGTACTTATGAGAGAAGTACAGTTTCGAAAAAAAGTTTGCCTACAAATATAAACATTTCGGAAAAGCGTAAAAAATTACTAGCTGGCAGCAGTGCGGTCACGAAATTTCGAAATAACTGGGCGGTTGCGCCGTCCGGAACTCGTGAGAATTTCGATCCTCGTGACTATCGGATCCGGTCACCGTAATATGTACGTACGGTTATAAACAAGTTCATAAACAACCTTCAAAAAGACTAAAATAAACCCTAGATAACTAATGCAGCATAATATGCAGTCAATATAAGATATATTAATACATTTGTAACCATCATTTTACAAAGAGAAGTTATCGAAGCGCCAGCCTTCATTTCGTCCAGCACATTCTTCTTCATTTTCAGGGATTTATATTCCTTTTTTCTCCCCTTCTTTGAACCGAAATGGGAACCTTGTCGCTTCTTTTTGACCAGCGTAACCACAGAGGTCAAAATCACAGCTAGCAAAATCACAGCGAACAAAAATATAAAAATTTCCATTACGAATGAATGGGAGACAGCGTACCCTCTAAAACTCAGAACGGAACTGAAATGGCTGGTCTCACCGAAGCAGAGTGTGAGTTACGCGGTGTTTGCCTGAATTTCACGTGATCGGAATTTCGAAACTTCGAGATTTCGATCGATGGTAGTTTCGAAATTTCGTGACCGCACTGTATTCCTTTTTTGAGGTAGATGGGGGAATATTTTATTCTTTTTGATACCAGTAATAAAATTTCAAAAACCAAACTCAATCATTAATGACTAGTAATATTTCGGGTTGTGAACCTCTTTCAAAACGACCAAGTTCATATGATGGAGAGGACCCGCAGCTTGACGTGGGATTCGAACCATCTTTGGGTCGCTACATCATCTGAACGCAGAGAAGGAAGGTCACCCATGCAACTACTGAAAGGACCCAACTTCGCATATCTAACGAGAAGTGTTCCTGGGACGTGACTAAAATGTAGCCCCATTATATGATGATGTTTTCTAGTGTCTTACTCGTAAAATGAAATCTACAGTATATGTTAAAAATAGAGGCATTCTTTCTCCATTTTTAACATATGATTAACATGTGATTAAAATTTCGAAGTTAAAATAGTTGTAAGTATTTTGAAGATTATGACTGTGAAAATACTTCGAATGTTTCAAGAAGGCCTACTTTGATCAAATTTCATCTAACTTTTTTTTAATTTGAGACTGACCTCATGTTTAGAAGTTCGTAAAACAGTTCGTACATAATTTCAAATTCTGATTTAACCAAAGCAGATTCATTCAACCTATTTAACCTATATTAACCCAAGCAAGACTAAATTAACTCAGAGAACTGGTATGGTATGCTGGCAAATAAAGCTAATAATAATAATGTTTGGGGTTTATGCAACTTCCTATGTAACATCTAAGAAGGTCGTATGACGAAGGGGACCTACAGCTTTACGTGAGATCCGAATCACTGCCCTACTAAAGAAGGCCCACAGAAGCACCTTAATTGCTGAAGTCTAAAGCCCTAACCTAGTCTCGCACCCAGGGTCTTCAGCCCGGCACCTTACTACTAGGCTACTCTCTTTTTTTTACCTGTTCTTCCGGTCTTCCTTGCATCCGGTAGGACGGATTGAGGGGAGTTTCCTGGAAGTAGCCGGAATCTTCATTGAGAAATCTTCTTCCGTTAAAGTTCCGGTCTGGTTCCGCCCCCGTTGAGGGAAAGAAGAAAGTTTTTCCGGTTGAATAATCCATTCGAGAGTTTTGCCCAACATTTTTCTCGTTTGGTCTACGGTAAAAAATTCGAATGAATGACATCATTTACTACTACTACTACTACTACTACTACTACTAATAATAATAATAATAATAATAATAATAATAATAAATAATAATAATAATAAGAGAGGTACACCACCTAAAAGATGAAAGGATGTAATTATCATAATAAATGTATTAACAAATATAGAGTTCATATGATAATATGTGAAAGAGTTAGCGAAAACAGAGAGGAATGAAAGTGGTTTGTGAAGTTGTAAAGGTGTAACCTGAACCTTGGCATGAAAAGCAAGCCTGATCCCCATAAAGTTGGGGTGGCACCTTATTTCCAGTGATGCTTCCTAGGTATTCATGTGTGTAATTGAATTAGATGTTTTTAGTCTCCAGTTCAAGCGCAGTGCTCACTCCATGGAGAATGGGAAACGGGTCCTTGGATAAAGTATACGTATATGTGTACGGTACTGATGATGGTTATCTTTATAAAAATCCGTGCCCTAAGCTGAACGCACGTACGAACGCATGAATTACTGTGGATGTAATGACATAAGCAAATGCGTTTCCTTGGTGAAAGTGAAAGCTGCGAAATAATACAAAAAGTATTATTTCTGGTGATTAAATCACTATCAAATTTGGGACATTTCAAGAAAATGTAACGATGGTTGACATTTATTATCGATGCCGACGAAAAGGTAGTGGAGATAAGGCGTTCAGTGCAGATTGCATGTCGGTGGGTATGTAAAAGGTGTTGCAAAAGTCGAGGGGTTATTTTCAGGATTTTTTAAGTATATTTTTAAACAGCTATATTGTTCTAAAGAAAATGTAAATTTAGTAAGGGTTGCCTAAAAAGAGCACTAGAACATCAGGTTTGTTAGCCGCAACGTCGTATTCATATTTTTATTATTACTTCATATCATCGTTGCTTCAAGCATTTTTATGATGTCCGAGAAAGTTCAATCCCGTGTCGCAAGTGCTTTATTCGATATGGCCTCGCGTTTGTTTGCCAGTGTCGTTGGCATTTACATCAAACGACAGCTCACTAATTCTAAAATCGATGTCGGTGGTCTGTACAATTCCATTAACCTGAAGTTGATAAGTGAAACTTTGCGAATGTCTGCTCAGATGATCTGCCAAAAATCCTGTAATCCTGAAAACAACACCATGACTTTTGCAACACTCCTTATGTGAACGTGTAGCCAGTAACTCCACACGCACCCGTAGTCAATTGGTATCTCGCTCTAGTGTAGCCTAGTTGTATAAATGTCATTCCTTTTCATGCTAACTCGGTGAGCATGAAAACTCACACTCACATACTGGAAAAGGGGACGATGTATCAGACTTTTCAAGTGTAAATTAAGGAACCATATATACTTTTGGAAAATAACGGCCTAATTAATACGTGTAAAAGGAACAACCCGTAGCTCAGTGGGTAACACCCTTTTCTTCTAAGCGAAACCATTGGGGGCCGGGTTTCAACTCCCGATGGTACTGGTAAAAATAACCCACGAGTTAACTTAATGGGCCGCATTCGTCTGGCCCTCTTGACTCATTATTATTATTATTATTATTATGATTATTATTATTAATACGTGTAAAACAAAAAATTAGTAAATCAGTTATTTATAAGTTATTTTTGCTAAGCCACATATGATAAGAGGAAACATTGTTTCAAAGAGAAGTACGGTTTCGGAAAAAAGTCCGCCCAGAAAAATATAATTTTTAAAAAGCACAAAAGTCACTAATCAATAATGATTGGATTTTGTTTCTGAAATTTTATAACTATCATCAAAATGAATAAACTATCCAAAATATAATATTACCAACTAGTAATTTTCTATGATTTTTAAAACACATATGTGTTGGCGAAGTTTTAAAAAAAAAACTGTACATCTGCTTCTAAACAGCGAAGAATAAATTCCAAAAGAATTTATAGAAATGTTTCTTTAATTCTCTTATTGAGAGAATTTATACTTTACTTTGCTTTGAAAGTGAGCAGGCAACCACAGTCGAATAATGTTCTCGCCTGGTCTGGTACGCGAAAAATGAACACCGATGGACTGTGAGTGACTTCACAGTTTCAAAGCATTGTCTAAATCAGAGCTTCTCAAACTTTTTTCACTTGCGACCCCTTTGGATCAGACAAATTTTTTCGCGACCCTTCACTCAATGTCATAAAAGCAATAGGTACTAACACTGTATATTTATGAAAAAAATAATATTTTCAAATGTTTCTGCGACCCCCAATAATATTTACGCGACCCCTAGTTTGAGAAGGGTGGGTCTAAATCACTGAATTTATTACGGTTTTCTCTTATTAAAAATGTATACCATTTAATGACATGCGCATTGCGCATTGTCTTCCCTTATAATAAAATAAATATACATAATTTTAGGACGAAATAGTATTATTTAACGTTTATGATACGATATTATGTCGAATATGTTTACTTTTTTATTCAAATTAAACTTCATATACATAAATTCGCTAGTTTTTAAGACGTTACAAAACAAAATTATAAAAAGGTAATCTTAAAGCGTTATTCGAAATTACTTGAAATTTAATGTGAAGTTATAAAAAATAAATTAACTTTAAAAAAATAGAATTCTGAAGGAGTTCTTACCAAGCATACCTGGAGCTGATTATTATAGATATTCCGCGTAATAAGAAGCACTTATCTAACGCGAAAGTGTATTGGATTGAGTTTGAGAAGTAGTTGAATGAGGAACCGTCCTCCGCTTCCAGATTATGTAGTAGCCCATGGTTCGAAAGCTGTAGGTCCCCAACGTCATATAACCTTAGATGTCACGAAGGAGGCTAAACAATCTCATCAAACAACCTTTACATTTCATATTGGAGTTCAGATAATATGGTGTTTAATTCATTGACAATGTATTCACAGTCTCGAGTAAAAGCTTCAAACTGCAGGAACACTGCCACGGACTGAAGTTTCCTGCAGTTTCGAACCACTTATCTTATTTACTTTTCTTTAATTATTTGACACGTGACCATCTCTTACACCATCTGCAGTAAGGTTCCGCATGGCATGAAAATTTTAAATCGTTTGGTTCCGTATTACGTGAGAGAATAGGGGAAAGAAAGGTTCCTCTCAGAATTAGGTTCCAAGTTGAGGAGGGGACCGCATAGACATTAACCGGCAACTTACACACTCTCTTTTTAACCTTGTAAACCAAAACGCTATACTAAAAATGGAACCTATTCGGTCAGTGTTAATAATCGTTTATTACTTGAAACGCTAATGTTACAAAAAGACGATTTAGGGGTTTCCTCTTTACGGTGGATCGATTTAAAAAAAGGGGATGTTAAACATCTTTCGTTTCATAATTATTTCCATGATACTTAAGAATAATTGTCCTAATCCACTATACTTTTTAATTTTTATAACTTTGTGACAGTTAATTACCGTTAAAAAGGGCAATATAAAAAATGTAACAAATTTCTATTGATTCTAAAATTAAAAGTGATATAAAAATAAAACATTTTGCACTTGCTCATCACGGATAAACCTGTAAAAACTAATTATTAGTGGAAGATCGGTTCGAGTTATTGAACCTCCTTCGTAGCAACAAACCTCATGTGACGAAGAAGACCAGTTTTACGTGGGATCTGAATTTCTAAGGGTCGATACATCATCTGAATACGAAGGACGGCCACGTATCCGACTACTGAACAAGCCCAACGTCGCTTAACCTGGCTGACTTAACTGGAAGCAGTGTTGGACGCAGTACTAACTACTAATGGAATTTGACAAAGAACTATACCAGAGTTCAACAATCATTTATAGGATTCCAACACGGAATTATTCACGTAATTTATAATTATTATAATTTATAATAATTTATAACTTATTATTATAATTTATAATTTATTATTATAATTTAAAATGTCAAGTTTACACTTAACAGTTTAGCACAATAAGGTGAAAAGAAACAAAACTGAGATGCATAACGTGGAACGACACGAGGTCCACTTATCGAAAATCTAACGCAGAACTTCCGAACGCGAATCAAGTCAAACAATACAAACTTATACAGGTGTGTTTAATTATGTTAAGTTAGTTGAAATTAGGTTAGGTTCCGTTTGGATAGGTTTAGTTGCATTATACCTTGTTAGGTTCACTAAGTTGGGTTAGAGCTACTTTTCTAACTTAAAATTTGATATAAACTGTACATTATATAACCTTGGTTTTGCTTCTGATCGAATTGTTCCTTCTGATGAAGGTCAAGCTTGTTGCTCTGCCTTAGATCTACAGCTTAACGTGGAATCCGAACCACGACCCACCACGGGCGGTGAAAATTTACAAAGTCCTCGCCCAGACTCGATCTCATGACCTTCCGATCAGCAGCCCGGCGTCTTAACCACCAGGCTACTCAGGGTACCCACTTATCTACCAACCAATTTTACTGTATGGAAGGATGAACAGCTGGGTTTACTGCACGCCGACTACCGTCACCGGGTATCGAACCCGGGGCCAGTAAATTCTTAGTCAACGATGCTAACCACCATCACTCTTCATACTTCCACTTAAACTATGAATATGTCGATGATTATATATATATATATATATATATATATATATATACAGGGCCGGATCTAGAAGTTGCGAGGCCCTAGGCAGATCTAGAAATTGCGAGGCCCTAGGCCTATATATATGAAAATATGGACTTAATTATCGGTACTATACCAGCAATATTAGAATCCCGCATAGACAGAACTATGTCAGCACTTAAAAATTAAACCAAACCAAAATAATCACGCATGGAAATTGTATAAGAAATATAAATAAACCATACAAATAAGTATAAATTATAATATGAATCAAGATTTGTATCGAAAATATAAGACAATGATTTCTAAGATGTATATAATATTATAGGTAATGACTTTCCATAGTATACAAACGTTTTTCATATGTGATGTATAAGAGATGTTGACATTTCATTTTTTATAATAGTGAGCGATCGACTTATCAGGCTAAATATTAATGCTTTAATATTTGGTTCAGATGCTCCTTCAATATTACAGCAATGCTTTTCTACTTTTCTTCGAGCTAAACTCTTCAACTAATTGAGAATAATCTAATGAATTTGTTATATCGTTTTCTATTGATAACATAGCTAATGATTGCAATCTCGCTTGAGACATGGTGGAACGCAAATATGTTTTAATAAGTTTGAGACGCGAGAAACTTCTTTCAGCCGAAGCAACAGTAACTGGGATGGTTAATACTATTCGAAGTGCAACATAAACATTAGGATAAATCTCACTTAGTTGTTTTTGCACTATATAAACAAGGGCATTTCCGAGATCTGTTTTCTCAGGTATAAACCTGCAAAGTACTTTAAGTTCTTCATAGAGTTCTAAATCATTAATATCACTTGAACAGAACGCGAAAAACGGCTTGAGCGAGGCCCCCTTTGGCGCGAGGCCCTAGGCGATCACCTAGTTCGCCTATAGCTAAATCCGCGCGCCTGTATATATATATATATATATATATAATATATATATATATAATGATGATGATAATGATAAGCTTTATTAGCAGCATAATAATCCCATAAAATAGTACAATATTCTTGAAGGTAATAAACGATAATATAAATCAAACAATAATAAATTAAAAAATTAAAGATTATGACTAAAAGAGAAATAAAATTAAGACACGCTTATATACACTGTATATATATATATATATATATATATATATATATATATATATAATCTTAGTCTCTTTCTTTTGAAATATTAAAGAAACTTTTAATATTCATTTAAATTTTAAATGCATGATCCTGCATCAAGTTGAATGGGAATAATGTTGTCATGCATGAGATCGAATGACGACCTTATGAAATTAGATTTTGTGCATGTAATTTGCACAGTACACGACTATTTGAAGTATAAAAGAATTCAGTGTACCTGAAACCAATAAGGAGCTGCGCCAGATCTCTCAATTCGTTTGGCTTAATGGGAGATCTTCTGAATAGCTTTCCAACTATCTCTTGGATTCGCTCTTTTTCCTCATTCCGACTTCCCTCTTGGTCTCTACTTCTTTTGTACATTGGACTCACCCTCGGGGGGGTTGCATAAGGAGATTGGAATAGAAGGTCGTAATCGTAGTTTTTCGCTGAAACTAATAAAGGCGGTTAGAAACATACTGCATATAAAAAATATGAAAATAAAAACCGACTCTAATAGACAGAGTTTATTTCCACAACAGTTTCGACGCCCACTGGCATCCTCCTCGGGTGGATACAGAAAAACGAATGAACCAAAACAAGAGGGAAAAACAGTCCAGGGACCGACCGTTAAGAAATTCGCACCTAGGTTAGATCCCATCCTCCCGACACCGGAAGGGCATTTTCATTAAGTACATTCGCACAAATTTGAAACTAGCTTCCTGTTCTAAACATACAGATTCTATTATTTTTTTTTACATAATTATTACATTTATTATTAAATTTATTACATTTAATATTGCATAATTATTTATTACAGAAATTATAAATTTATTATTACATTGGTTATTACATTGTTGTTTATTATACAGAACTTATAAACCGAAACACGAATGAAAAAGGCAATTAGGAAACAATCACAGAGACCATTGAGAAATTCGCACCTAGGTTAGATACCGTTCTCACGACACCGGAAGGGCATTTTATTACAGGGTCCGCTTATAAGTACATTCGCACAAATTAAAACTATCTTCTTGTTCTATACAAACAGATTCTAATATTTTGACATAATTACTGCATTTATTATTGCATTTACATTTTTAACATTTATTATTATTACCTTTACCCTAATTATTAAATTTATAATATTACCTTTATTATTACATCTGTTGCATTTATATTTATTTCCACATTTATTACTTCCATTATTACATTTACTAAAAGCGAGTAAGGAAACAATCCAGAGACCTTTAAGAAATTCACACTTAGGTTAGAACACGTTCACCCGACTCCGAAAGGGATTTTTTGACCAAGAATCTCATTAAAGGGTCTAACTTATAAGTACCTTCGCACAAATTAAAATTATCTACTTTTTCTATACACACAGATTCTATTATTTTTCTTTTGACATAATTATTACATTTATAAAGTACCTTACTTGATTCCCAATCTATAGCATGATTATTTTGGCTGGCGTGATAAAAAATGGCATTATTAGTATTACAACTTCTGAAGGCATATTTGTGTTCTTTAATACGGGTTTCAATATTTCTTCCAGTTTCTCCCACGTATACTAAATCACAACTTTTACAGGGAATGCTGTAGACACAGGCTTGTTCCTCTTTTGCCACGTTATTCCTAACCAATTTACTTTTCACGGTAGACGAATATTTGAACGCCAAAGCAAACTTAAAATCTTTCGTCAACGGTTTTACTCTTTCTAAGCCGGCAATGTAAGGCAAACTCACATATTGTTTTTGGTTAACTGAAGGTTCCCGAGGGGCATAAAAAGATTTTCTGGCTTTAAAATACGCCTTTCTGATAAACCACTCGGCATATTTTAAATCCTTAAAAATGTTCCAAATCTTTGAATTTTCCGGGTCCAGCAAATGTGGGCTACAAATCCTGAGTGCTCTTAGAAACATGGAAGAAATAATTGAGCTTTTAACCCTTTCATCATGATATGAAAAATAGTGAATGTACGAATTACAATGAGTAGGTTTTCTATAGACCGTGAAATTGGGCTTTCCGCTTTCGTTAATGACCAAAACATCTAGAAAAGGTAATTGTTTGTTGTTCTCCCATTCAACAAAACCATCAGGAACTTATTAAAAGATGTCCCGGCGATTGATCCTAAAAGATTTCTACAGATTAATCCCAAACTCCCCCACATTTACGGCCTACCCAAAACCCATAAGATTAATAGACCACTCCGTCCCATTATTTGATTTATTTCACACAGGGGTTCCTTTAGTTACAGGTTATCTAAATTTCTTGCAGATAAATTATTCCCATTAGTTGGTAAATTTTCAGGCTCGCACATCACTAATTCCTGTGACTTTATTAACAAAGTTATGTCCTTAGATTTAAAACGGGGAAGAATGATCAGTTTTGACGTTGCGTCCTTGTTTACGAAAGTTCCCATTGATGATGTACTCAGTTTTTTAGATAGAAAATTGCCAACATGTAACGTAGAACTAGACATGCCCACATCTGTATTTTTAGAACTGATAAAACTCTGTGTCACCAATAATGCCTTCTCCTTCGGTGAAGAATTTTATTTGCAACGTTTTGGTATGGGAATGGGGTCCCCTTTATCCCCAATACTGAGTACATTATACATGGAATATTATGAGTCGGAATTGTTGCAAACAATATGTCCCAGGAATCTAATTTGGTTTCGTTATGTCGATGATATTTTCTCATTTTGGCCTGACCACTGGAACAACTTTGACACTTTCTTTCAGTCATTAAATAATCTTGTTCCCTCCATTACATTTAAATATGAATGGGAGAACGACAAACAATTACCTTTTCTAGATGTTTTGGTCATTAACGAAAGCGGAAAGCCCAATTTCACGGTCTATAGAAAACCTACTCATTGTAATTCGTACATTCATTATTTTTCATATCATGATGAAGGGGTTAAAAGCTCAATTATTTCTTCCATGTTTCTAAGAGCACTCAGGATTTGTAGCCCACATTTGCTGGACCCGGAAAATTCAAAGATTTGGAACATTTTTAAGGATTTAAAATATGCCGAATGGTTTATCAGAAAGGCGTATTTTAAAGCCAGAAAATCTTTTTATGTCCCTCGGGAACCTTCAGTTAACCAAAAACAATATGTGAGTTTGCCTTACATTGCCGGCTTAGAAAGAGTAAAACCGTTGACGAAAGATTTTAAGTTTGCTTTGGCGTTCAAATATTCGTCTACCGTGAAAAGTAAATTGGTTAGGAATAATGTGGCAAAAGAGGAACAAGCCTGTGTCTACAGCATTCCCTGTAAAAGTTGTGATTTAGTATACGTGGGAGAAACTGGAAGAAATATTGAAACCCGTATTAAAGAACACAAATATGCCTTCAGAAGTTGTAATACTAATAATGCCATTTTTTACACGCCAGCCAAAATAATCATGCTATAGATTGGGAATAAAGTAAGGTACTTTATAAATGTAATAATTATGTCAAAAGAAAAATAATAGAATCTGTGTGTATAGAAAAAGTAGATAATTTTAATTTGTGCGAAGGTACTTATAAGTTAGACCCTTTAATGAGATTCTTGGTCAAAAAATCCCTTTCGGAGTCGGGTGGACGTGTTCTAACCTAAGTGTGAATTTCTTAAAGGTCTCTGGATTGTCTCCTTACTCGCTTTTAGTAAATGTAATAATGGAAGTAATAAATGTGGAAATAAATATAAATGCAACAGATGTAATAATAAAGGTAATATTATAAATTTAATAATTAGGGTAAAGGTAATAATAATAAATGTTAAAAATGTAAATGCAATAATAAATGCAGTAATTATGTCAAAATATTAGAATCTGTATGTACAGAACAAGAAGATAGTTTTAATTTGTGGGAATGTACTTATAAGCGGACCCTGTAATAAAATGCCCTTCCGGTGTCGTGAGAACGGTATCTAACCTAGGTGCGAATTTCTCAATGGTCTCTGTGATTGTTTCCTAATTGCCTTTTTCATTCGTTTTTCGGTTTATAAGTTCTGTATAATAAACAACAATGTAATAACCAATGTAATAATAAATTTATAATTTCTGTAATAAATAATTATGCAATATTAAATGTAATAAATTTAATAATAAATGTAATAATTATGTAAAAAAAAATAATAGAATCTGTATGTTTAGAACAGGAAGCTAGTTTCAAATTTGTGCGAATGTACTTAATGAAAATGCCCTTCCGGTGTTGGGAGAATGGGATCTAACCAGTTGCGAATTTCTTAACGGTCGGTCCCTGGACTGTTTTTCCCTCTTATTTTGGTTCATTCGTTTTTATGTATCCACCCGAGGAGGATGCCAGTGGGCGTCGAAACTGTTGTGGAAATAAACTCTGTCTATTAGAGTGGGGTTTTATTTTCATATTTTGACCTTCACGTAGAAAAAAGTGAAGGTTTTTGCATTTATACTGCATATATATATATATATATATATATATATATATATATATATATTTATTTATTATATATATATATATAAATAATTAATGTATTTAGAATTCTTGGGATAAAACATAGGAAAGATTATTTTACAAATATAAGAAAAATCAGCACCAGGGCCAAACATGGAGTATCATGTTTCTAAAGAAATACAAAGAAAGTATACCAATCCACTATATTTACTATGGAGAAAGTTCTACCCCATTAAAGAACACGAACATTGCTCGCTTTTTCAAAGAGAGTTAACAGTGCAATGCCTAAGAATTAACGCGCAGTAGCACTCCAGGCACTTTGACAAGGCCTAAAGACGCCACCACGCATTGCGTATGAACCGCCGCAGGTGTGGAATTTTACTTTCTACCTTTCTCCTTTTCACTAGCTTCTGTACTTTACATCCGGTTGCCTTCTCACCCCAGATCCTTGGGAAATGAGATTTTTTAATAATGTATGTATGCATGTATGTATGTATGTATGTATGTAGCACACTTGCACCACAACTTTAAAGTTCTTTAAACATGTAATCAGAAACAAAATTGTTTACAACCTACAAGAAAAGGAAATATTCACTCTGAAGCAACATGTTTCAGGGGTGGAAGATAATGCGCGTCGCAGTTATTGGACCACCAAGAGAAAATACTGGAAACATTGCGTCAAAGTTAAAATACAGATGTAATGTATATCGATTTTGCTAATGCCTTCGATAAATGTGATCAAGGATAACATACAAACTTAATAATACAAAAATTACTGGAAAACTGGTGCAATGAATATTTAATTTCAGGACCAAAACAACAAAAAGAGTGTTATTAAATGGAATTAAATCGTAACTCTCAAACATCATGAGCTCTATCCCACAAAGTACAGTATTAGCTCCATCGCTGCTTATAATAATGATTGCCGACATTGCTGCAGATATTAATGACAGTATCGTATCGTGTTCCGCGGATAACACAGATATGTATGGAAATACCAAACGAAAGTGACATAGAAAGACTACAAAAAGACAGCGAACCACAATTCTAGTGGGCGGAAGACAACAATATGAAGGTCAACGAAGAAAAATTCAAACTCAAAAGATATTGTAATAACAAAGAGCTACAGAATAAAGGGTACAAACACTAAGACAAACAGATAGCACCAAACCCACAAGTCAGGGATCTTGGAGTAATATTGTCCGCAGATGCAGAATTCAGCTAGAAAAATTATGGGAATTTTCTGGAGGAGCTCCAATAGCAGAAAAGCAAACACCATACTAAAATTATGAAAGAGTCTGTGGAGACTATTAAGGAAAATTGTAAAATAAAATTAATATAAAGATGCAATAAAAGGCATATAAAATGTACACTGTATAAATAAAATTAAAATACACAAATAAAATTGAAATGTACAAATAAATCCTAAAAGTTGTCTATTTCTCACATTTTCTCAAATTATCTTAGTTACCCTTCTCTATATTGCCATTTTAAATATAATTACTGTATATTGTTTGTAAATATTTTGTAAACTTTAAAGGTGCAAAACTACAATAATAAATAACTGATATTTTTGGATCTCATCTATTTGAAATTTTCATATAAATATCTTTTAATGGTTTGTAGAAAAGCACACGAATTAGTGAGAGGGAGAACTGAGGTATTCTCGAAAACAAGAAGGCTAACTCGTCTCGAGCCTCTCACCTTTTCTTCCGAGCTTGTATTTTGTGGACTCATCGTCTCATTCCACAAGTCTGATCCTACCAATAACTGAATATTACTCAGTACTCCCAACCCAATACAGAAAACAAGAAATTGCAAACATAGAAGCCATACAAAGGACTTTTATGTTTAAGATACAGGAAACCTAAGATGAAGACTACTGGTATCGATTGCAATCCCTGAGACTCTACTCACTGGAAAAAAGACGTGACAGATGCACAATAATATACACATGGAAAATACTCGAGCGGTATGTTTCAGACTACAAATGAAATAGAAATACATTGAAATGACAGATGAGTAGAGTCTGTACCATTCCAGCTGCGGTGGGACAAGAAGTCATGAAAACGAAGATGAAAAAATACCCTCAAAATGGGAGGCTCAAAGCTCTTTAAATGTGCTGCCGATAAAACTGAGGAACCTTCAGCACACCAACCAAAATACGTTTAAGAACCAACCGGACAAGTTCTTGTGCAAAATCCCTGACCGGCCATGCATACCTGGCTACGAGGGCAGGATGAGAGTGGGAAGCGACTCTCTCCCATCTCCTAATCTCCTTTGCAAGAGCAAAGATCATGTGACGGAGGCGACCGACAGCTTTACGTACAATCAGAACCGCTACATTGTCTGAATTCAGAGGACGGTCACCTATCCAACTAATAAACGAACCCAACGTCGCTCAACTTCGGTGATTTAACGGGAAGGGGTGCTGCAACATGGCCACTACGTCCTCACCCATCTTCAATATCGATGCTTGAAGACGTACCTGCATTTACCCACTCATAGTATCATCCGGTGAACGCGATTTCCATACAGGAGTAGGAATAATGTGGTACGAGAAATGGGATAGGCACAGTACCCATAAGATATAAAAGCATCAATTTAATGGTCCCTCTTAAAACTCATTCTCATCACGAGTGAATATCGAAGATACAAGACAAAATTGCGTAGCATGACGTAGGTAGGTTAGAATGTCTTCATTGTATAGTGGTCTTGGAACTGAATAGATCTACATAATAATCTCTTTACAAATACTCCAATTGAAATACGTAAGAATGAAGTCGCTTATAAATTACCTTCTTATGGAGATTGAAGTAAAATGTGTAACACAGAAGAGGTTCCCTCTCCTCGTCGCTGGGCCATGTCCAGAGGCGGTCTCTTCTGTGCTGCGCAATTTACTTCAGTCTCCGTATTAAAATCAAAGTATGGTTATTGTAGTTCTCTGTAATACTTATCCTTTTATAACAGAATTATAACAATGAATTTCATTTATTAACCATTTACTTACCCGTTAGGAAATCATTAATTTTTTTATGTAGAAAGGAGGGGCCAAGGGCGGGTGCCCGCAAAAATGCCCCGCTTTATAAGAGAGAGAGCCAAAATCAAGGTCTCCGAGGATCACGATACTATTTTTTTTTTAATAAATTTTGGAAAGATCGTGTAGTGTGTAAATGTATGCGTGTGTAGTGAAGAACAGAGGGAGAAGTGTGTGTGTTTGAGAGCATGCTGGACTGCTCACAGGGTAGATGAGACACAGAAAAAGATCAGCTAAGGAGGACAGTGACAGAAGAAACGGGAGTTCCAGCATTCCCTGTCTCCTGCCTAATATCTCCCCTGGAGTACCTCCCTAGTCGATTGCTGTCTACAATCTCTTCCTGTTAACCATTCATGCACGTCAATAATATGATACCTCAATCAAACGGTTAATTAATTATCATTCAAACAGTCAATAAGCATCCATAACCAACCGGATATCCTCATCAGTCAACCAGTTAATCCAACCAACTTTCTTAGTTCTGATTACCATCATAGGGCGAATTTCCCTTGTCGTCCTCTTGAAGGTAGAGAGACATCGGGATGACTGGAGGAGGAAGTGCGAGACGTTCTTTGATGATATCTTCACGAAGCATCACATCTTCATCCGGAAAGAATGGGAGATCTTCCTGCATATCTTGAGTGATTTCACTGAAGGAAGGCTTCCTCTCTTCTTCCAACGAAGATAGTGATACGGACGGGGTAGTGGCCTTGTTCAAATTGGGGTGTTCCTGTAACGTAAACGCATTCATTAACTGCATCCAAATCGTAGAAACTGGAGTGTATACACAAAAATGAAAAAAACTCGTACATAAATGTACACAGCCAGAATTCGTGTACAATATTCATGTGTCGTCGTTCACGTGATACTTTGTCGATAGATTATTTAGGTTAAATTAAATTAGGTTAGCTTAGGCTTAGTTCGGTTAGATTAGGTTAGGTTAAGTTAGATTAGTAGAGTGTCGAAGAAATTTATGGCCAACGAAATGTCTTAAGCCCGTTGTTGCTGTTTTTCGTAAGGGAGCCAAAACTGACGTAATTTACGTTTACACGCGAAAATGGTCTTTCCTACTTAATAATTAAGAGGAAAATAACTAATAACCACTAATTTTTATTGAAAAAATCGACATCTTTATTATCACATTGTTTTAATACAGAACCATTTTTTGCAAACTAAAATAAAGGTTTTAATTCAATTTAGTATTTTCCTGACCAACTGTATCTAATAATGAATCTAAAAATTCATACATACATTTTCTCTTAAATAAAACTCACTAAATCAAATAGGATCTGTTCACATGGGTTGCGATCGTTTATCCATTCAAATCCTCTTTCAAGGAAGACACTACAATATAGCGTACAGTATACGTACAGTATAACGTACAAACATTTTTAATTGCGCTTTTAAATATTTAATAGTTTAACAAACATTAGACCTTTTGCGATTCGGCCTTAGTCCAGATCAACCTCAAATAAAAATGAAGAGCTTGTTCTATATTTTAACTGAGAGTGACTAACTCAGACATATTTGGCATAATGCATAATGCAACCTAACCTAATTTAAATTAATTTAACATGAATTTAAATGACTTCAGAAATTTTTGGTGTCGACATTATGCAGATCTAAGTGCAATGTTTCGCTACCCCACAAAATCTAGCGTCGCGCAACCCATTAAAGAACGCTTGAGCTAGCGCCCGTAGATCAGTGGCTAACACGTTTCCCTAAAAGCAAAGTGAAGACACTGAGGTCGGGGGTTCGAATACTGATGATGCTGGTAATGATAAAACAAGATTTACTGCAACTGGCCACATTAGTTTCGCCTAAGCATTGTGTGGGTTTGTGGCACTCCTCAAATGATTATTATTATTATTATTATTATTATTATTATTATTATTGCAGAGCAAGTGAAAAAGTTGTTTCAACAAGAAACATTATGAAAACCACACTTAAAATTAAACTATGACCCATATAGGTAGTTCACAGCGCATATACAGTGACATACGGGGTGAGTCACGACGAAATGTCATAACTTCGGGAGCTTATAGCTGAGGTCATTCCCAGTCAAAAACTCCATATAAACATAGGTTCGATTCTTAACGGTTATGGAGATACGGATGTTTGAATGTTTAAAAATAAGAATAAGCGAACAAATTCAGGAATTTACAATAACTGTTCAAAATGACTACCCTCGGCCTCAATATACATCGCGGCTCGTCTGAGAATCACGCGTGTAGCTCGCATTAGTTCATTACGATTGTCCTTTATGAGGGTTGCAGCATCCAAAATGCGACGGAGCAATGCGTCTCGTGTTTCCACTTTTTCCTGGTACACGAGCTCTTTCATGCGCCCCCATAGATAAAAATCTAGAGGGGTTAGGTCCGGAGACCTGGGTGGCCAATTTTGTGCACCACCACGACCGATCCATCGACCAGGGAAGCGATCATCGAGATGCGTTCTCACTGCACGGCTAAAATGGGGAGGAGCTCCGTCTTGTTGGAAGTACATACGCAATCGTGTTGCCAAAGGTACATCTTCTAACAGTGGCGGCAGTTCGTCTTGCAGAAATCGTGGATAAATGTCACCTGTAAGACCACCTTCGAAGATATTGAGACTGAACCGATTTTGAAAAATACTTTCCACAATGGCATGAGGATTCATTTCTGACAACACAAGTGAATTGCGAGTGTTGTTGACACCGTCGCGGGTAAATTGAGCCTCATCATAGACCAAGACGTATCGATGCAATTGTCGATCGGCATTGAGCCAATTACAAAATTCCAGCCGTTGGGCACGATCTCCAGGTTGGAGGTGCTGAACGCGCTGTACGTGGTATGGATACATGCCTTCTTTGTTTAGGTTCTACATACTCTCATTTAAGGAACTGTAAGACGTGTCGAAATCCTTCACGTACTAACATGAGGACTCCGCTGTACCATCTGAATAATGTTTTCTTCTTCAGCCACATGTTGTACCGGACGCTCAGATAAAACAGTAACGTCAGGAAATGAACTGCTCTCTCGCAATCTCCGGAAAACGTTGCTAAACACTCGTCGATCCGGAATTTTTCTATTTAGGTAGAAAGTATTTCCATCTCAAAATCCGTAAGCATACACCATATCGGCATATTCGGTATTTTAAAACGTAAAAGGTATACTGAACGCACAAAACATCAACTGCACGCTGTGAAACACAACACTACTGCGTAGTTAGTTCGGTTTGGTAAGTAACTGTTAATTCAGTTCAAGGTTACGCATGCGTATGCTTGAAATTCAAACATCCATAGCTCCATAACAGTTAAGAATCGAACCTATGTTCATATGAAGTTTTTGACTGGGAATGACCTCAGCTATAAGCTTCCGAAGTTATGGCATTTCGTCGTCACTCACGCTGCATATATATATATATATATATATATATATATATATATATATATATATATATATATATATATATGAGATTGAACTCAGAATGGTCCCTTTTGGTTTTTCATGATACACACAGACCGTGCATGGAACAAGGAACTCTTCTGGGAGACTCTTCTGGGAAAATTAAATCCACTGCAGTATAGTCCGAATAAGTAATGGTAAATGACAAACACTATAGTTTTTTTCCTTTTTCATGATGTTAGCCCAACGTGGGCAAAAAATACAATAGTTATGTATTCAATCCGACGTGAATGCAACGAGTCTTTTGCTTATATTGAGGTTCTGAATATAGTAGGCTAGATGTAGCTGTGAACCCTAGATCTTGTCCCAAAGCTGAATCCTATCTGCTTTGCATATAGCTGGTGAGGGAAGCTATATTTTTGGGGCCTCTTTGCGAGTGACCCGTTGCCCACGTCGGGCTAACATCATGAAAAAGAAAAAACTATAGAATTTGTCACTTACTATCACTTATTCGAACTATAGTGGATTTAATTTTCTTAGAAGAGTTCCTTGTTCCATGCACGGTCTGTGTGTATTATATATAACCTTTGGTTAGCTTCCGCCCGAATTGTTCATTCTGACGAAGGTCAAGCTTATCACTCCACCTTAGACCTACAGTTTAACGTGGAATCCGAACCACGCCCTATCAGCAGCCCAGCGTCTTAACCACTAGGCCACCTAGGGTACCCATTTATCTACCAACCATTTTCTTTATTGTATGGAAGGATGAACAGCTGAGTTTTGCTGCGCGCCGGCTGTCGTCTGGTCTCGAACCCGGGGCCGATGGATTCGTAGTCAGCGACGCTAACCACTACACCACCGAGGCGCTTTGATATATATATATATATATATATATATATATAATATATATAACTATCATTTAATAAGAAAATTTATATTCGTTCGTGGGGAAGAGATTTCGGAAGTGTGTCCCGAGATTGGATTTCTTAAAACTAAACTTTAAAAGAACAATTTGTGTGAATGAAATAGAGAAAAATAATGAAAAGCTTCGAGACCTATTTTACCTGACTCTTTATTCCTTGAACTTTCAAATTATTACTATCTTCTTCCCTTTCTTCAGCCCCGCCTTCGTTTTCGCCAACTTCCGCTTCTCCTTCATCATCCTTACTGTCCACTTTATTCCTGAATGGAGGGAGCGTCTCCTCCACAGGTGGATAGTAAAGTTCGTCTGCGTAATTCGAATGTGGATTCGCAGCCGATGGGGTGAACCGAACAATGGCCAAGTTCCGTGGATCAATGTGTACCTAAAATGGAGGAAAAATCACGTGTTTATCGCGTGTTATTTCAACTTTCATTTAAGATTTTATTTTATGTAGTCAGTGAACCGAACGCTAATCATAATGTTTGAGGATGGTTTAAAAACCTTCATAGTGACGAAGGATACGTAAGAAATGGAATTACGTGGGAGCTTTACGTGGGATCCGAACCATCTATGATATATATCACTACATTATGTGAACGGGGAGAAAGGTCATCCATCCAACAACTTCGCTTAACTTTGCTGATCTAACGGGAAGTGGTGTTGCAACGTGGCCACGGCGTAGCCCTCGCCAGTGATAACTCATTAAGAGGTCGACTGGCATTCCCATCAATATGAGTAATTGGTTTAAAACGCATTGGTTTAAAAGCCTTCATAGTGATAAAGGATACATAAGAAATGGAATTACGTGGGAGCTTTACGTGGGATCCGAACCATCTATATGTCACTATATTATGTGAACGCGGAGAAAGGTCATCCATCCAACAATTTCGCTTAACTTCGCTGATCTAACGGGAAGCGGTGTTGTAACGTGGCCACGGCGTAGCCCTCGCCAGTGCTAATTCATTAAAAGGTCGAATGGCATTCCCATCAATATGAGTAATTATTCAGCATTTATGGTATCACTGCAGCGTTTTCATATCTACCCACGCAGCGGGCACCCATCGGGCCAACGTCGGTATTTGGTATATCCGAAATACGAACATAGTGCCAACTGATGCTTGATATACAGGGTGTTTATAAAGTCCCTATCTATTTCAGTGAAAACGTAGCAAAAAGGGTAAAATTCAATAACAATAACATAGAAGGCATACATTTAATGAATAATTAACCATATGATTCTACATGAGCACCATCAGTATCTCTACAGAGTTCGAATCTGTCAGCAGCATTGCGGAACACATTTTGGAGTATGATTGGGGTTATTTTTGTAACTGCTGTTACGATACGAGCACGTAAATCTTGCAGATCTGTAACCTCGTTTGATAGACGTTTGATTTGATAAAGGCCCATGCAAAGAAATCCAAGGGCGTTAGGTCAGGAGATCGAGCCGCCCAGGGCTCCACGTCCTATCCACCGATTTAGAAATCGTTCATTTAGGTACTCCTGAACAATGTTTGCGTAATGACAAGGTGCCCCATCTTGTTGAAAGACGATGATGTTTAAAATGCCATCTGAATGAAGCTGGGACATTTACGTGCTCGTATCGTAAGAGCAGTTACAAAAGTAACCCCTGTCATACTCCAAAATGTGTTCCGCAATGCTGCTGACAGATTCGAACTCTGAAGAGATACTGATGGTGCTCATGTAGAATCATATGCTTAAGTATTCATTAAATGTACGCCTTCTATTATACTGTTATTGAATTTTACCCTTTTTGCTACGTTTTCACTGAAATAGATAGGGACTTTATAAACGCCCTGTATATAAAAGAAGAGGGGATCTCCTCAGAAGGAGGGGATTGTAGACACCAATCGACCATCAAAGCACTCTGGGAGGGACGTTAGGCAGAAGATAGGGAGCGCTGGAACTCCCGTTTCTCCTGTCACTGTCCTCCTTAGCTGATCTTGTTCTGTGTCTCATCTACTCTGTGAGCAATCCAGGATGCTTCGAAACACACACTTCTTTCCCTATTCTTCACTACACATACATGCATCTTACAAACTACATAATCTATTCAAAATTAAAAAAATGGCAACGACTTCAAGAACCTCGGAGATTCCTGGGAGGGGACCAGAAATGTCTCCACTTCCTGCTCCCCCGTTGCCGATACCGGGAACACAGACCTGGGCAGCAGGGCTGGTTAGGTTATTGCCCATTCGAGATGATCTGGGTCTCTGCCTGATTCACTTTTCATAAAATTCTGCAATATTCGTGGCCTTTTCTCAAATTTTCAATCTGTTGAACACCACCTCTCCTCCTCTAAACCTCACCTTCTCTTCCTCACTGAAACAGCTGTTTGGGACGACTGGTACCAACCCATTTTCTGTACCTTCTTACTTTCTCTATACTCAGTTTCACTCCAAAGGTGGATGTTGCGTATATGTACGCAATGACCTAATTTGTTCTTGTATTCCCGAATTCGAATCTTTCGAATTCTATACCCTCTGGCTGCGGCTTACGTGCCAACCTCAAACTAAATACATTGGTGTTGTCTACCTTCTCCTAATTCTACTGACTATCAAAAATTCTTCGACTACCTCACTCCCAAACTGGAATACATTCTATCTCACTCTCCTTTAGCTGAAATCTCCATTAGGTAATTTCAATCTTCACCACCACCTTTGGCTTTCCTCCCATTTCACTAACATCCCTGGAGAACTAGCTCACAACTTTTCTAGCTTGAATGATTGTACAGCACGCACCCTACTCATATCCCCGATCGTCTTGGAGATAGACCCAACATTCTGGATTTATTTCTCACCACTCATCTTTCTTCTTACTCTGTCAAACCTTTTCTCCGTTGGGCTCCTCCGACCACAAACTTACATCTGTTTCCTGTCCTACCGCTCCAATTCGGCCTTTGGATTCTCTCCAGAGGAGACACTTTTGGCACTTTGGCGCCGCTGAATGGGGAAACCCTTAGGTGATACTTCTGTGAATTCCCATGGAATGATTACTGCTTCCGTGGCCGGGAACCCCCAAGTGTGCTGAGCGCGTCACGGTTGTGATTCTCTGGGGCATGGAGGCGTACTTCTATATTCTATTCCTACTACTAATGCGAAAAAACCTTGGTTTAATTTTGCGTGTTCTAACGTTGTCCGAAACAGAAAGTAGCCTTTCAGAAGGTACCGTCTTCTTCTTTCCTTCCTCTTTTCCATTCTGACATCTCAGTTGCCGTCTCTTCTCTTGATAAAGCTAAACTCTTCGCTCAAACTTTCGCCTCCAACTCAACACTGAACGATTTCGGTGCTGTTCCTCCATCTCCTCCTCCCTCCGACTTAATTATGTCTCAAATTAGAATGTCTTCTAAAGATGTTTATTCTGACATATCTTGGCTCAACTCTCGGAAGGCGTACAGTCCTGATGGTGTCCCTCCTGTTGTTCTCAGAAACTGTACTTCCCTGCTGACACCTTGCCTAGGCAAACTCTTTCGTCTTTCTCTTTCATCTGGTCCTTTTCATTCCTTCTGGAAGTTCGCTTTCATTCAGCCTGTCCCAAAGAAGAGTGACCGCTCTAAACCCTCCAACTATCGTCCAATTGCTTTGATTTATTGTCCTTCTAAAGTTTTTAATCTATCCTTAATAGGAAGAGTTTTAAAAACCTCTCTTCTCGCAATCTTCTGTCAGATCGTCAGTGTGGGTTTCACAAGGGACGCTCTGCTAGCGATCTTCTTGCGTATCTCTCTGACTCTTAGTCATCCTCCTTTCATGATTTCGGTGAAACCTTTGCTATTGCGCTAGACATATCAAAAGCTCTTGACAGAGTCTGGCACAAATCTTTAATTTCGAAACTGCCCTCCTTCAGTTTCTATCGTTCTATCTGTGCCTTTATCTCTAATTCTTTCTGGCAGATCTACAGTATAGCTGCGTTTGTAGATGGCCACTGTTCTTCTCCTAAAGCTATTAATAGTGGTGTTCAGGAGGGCTCTGTCCAGTCACCCAATCTTTTCTTTTTATTTATCAGTGATCTATTTAATCGCATTTCTTGTTCTGTCCATTCCTATGCCGATTATTCCACTCTTCACTTCTTTACCCGCTTCACAAAGCGTCCCTCTCTACAGTAACTCCATGCTTTGCAGAGGACGGCTATGGTGCACCTGACCTCTGATCTTTCTACTATCTCTGATTGGGGCTCAGAAAACCTTGTGGCCTTCAATGCCAAAAAACTCAATTCTTTCATCTGTCTACCCGTCACACCCTTTTACACAACTCAATACTTCCTTTTTAATTTCTAAACTGCCCTCCTTCGGTTTCTAACCTTCTATCTGTGCCTTCATCTCTAATTTCCTTTCTCGCCAATCTATAGTTGCATTTGTAGACGGACACTGTTCTACTTTTAAAGCTATCAACAATGGTGTTCCTCAGGGTTCTGTCCTGTCACCCACTCTTTTCCTTTTATTTATTAATAATCTTTTAATTCGCACGTCCTGTCCTATTCACTCCTATGTCGATGATTCCACTCTTCACTTCTCCACCCGCTTCACAAAGTGTCCCTCACAACAGTCACTACATGATTCCCATAGGACGGCTATGGAGCACCTGACCTCTGATCTTTCTGCTATCTCTGATTGGGTAGAGAAAACCTTGTTTCTTTCATTGCCTCAAAAACTCAGTTCCTCCATCTGTCTACTCGTCACAATATTCCACACGATTATCCCCTTACCTTCAACAACACACAACTCAATCCTTCCACTTCTCTTAACATTCTTGGCGTTTCATTTTCTCGTCATCTTTCCTGGAAAGATCACATGTACTCTAAAACAGCTTCTAAGTGGTTAGATGTGCTGTACTGGTTCCGCATTTTCTTCACTCCGACTCAGTTGCTGTCTCTCTATAGGGATCATGAACGCCCCTGTATAGAATACACTTCTCATGTGTGGGTTGGCTCGACCCACACAGCTTTACATGACCGGATGGAATCAAAGGCATTTCTTCTCCTCAATTCCCCGCCTCTTGCTGACTGTCTTCAATTTCTCTCTCTTCGCCGCAATATTGCCTCACTCTCTTTGCTATTGCTATTGTTACGGACCCTACTCTTTTGACTTCTCAAACTGCACGCCTCCTCCTTTGAAGAGAGCACGCAGCATTTTCAATCTTTCACCTACTCAACCGGTCATTTGTGGAACAATCTTCCTCAATCCATCTTTCCCCACGTGTATAACCTCCAATCTTTCAAACGCAGAGTGTCCAGGCATCTTGATTTCGGCTCTCTTCTTCCTCTATGGGTTGGGGCAATTTTGCTGGCATTTGTCATTGAACCCACTTTCTAACATAAAAAAGAAAAATATGGATAGTGCATTAAAATGAAATTGTTTTACCACCTCTTCTCCTTCAATGGCCTTTAAAGCTCCTTCTAAATCCTGGTCAAGTTTTGCGTCACATTTTGTGATGTCGAATTCATATCTGAAAATAAATTAATGAATGAATAAACAAATGAGGAGACAACAAAAAACATTAATCATCAATAAATACGTAAATGAACAAAGGGATCATTTTTCAGGATCGATTTCCTGTCAGTTGTGTTGTTCCAGTTAAAAACTTAGTTTAACTTAAATAACCGAGTTATATATATCTATAGATATATATATATATATATATATATATATATATATATATATATATATGTATTTACTGAGGCTTTGAGCCATTCAACCAAAGGTTTTAAAGGGTAACAAATCCTTATCAGTATTGTCAAAATAACCTGTACTATATCCCGTGACTACGACTGAATGTTAGTATGATAAAAAAAGAATGATCAAGAAGGAAATGCTTTATTTTCAGTGGAGTTTATACAAAGTAAATTAATATGCCTATAATTCATCACCCGAAGGAAACGTTTAACGCTTCCGCGTCCAGAGTATTTTTACGGTATTAACCCCCTTGCACTGGAGCCAAAAGACAATATTTAATTCAAATTAACTGGCAAACACTGGGGGATACCATTAGAAGGAAATATAAACGCAGAACTGCGCATTTTGTATATACAAAATTTATCCCTCACCAGGATTCGAACCTTGGCTCTACTTTTTCAAATGTCACATTTAAGATTTGAACATTAAGGATAATAATAATAATCATAATAGTAGACTGAAGTGTTATGATGAAAAAGTGGGAGTTTCTACCAAGAAAATAAATAATGCTAATTGTGCTAATGCTAATAGTGCTAATAATGATTAATATTAGTTTATTATTAGTAGTTAATCCAAAACGAAATATGATTCAAAATAATGTAGACACATTCTTAAATTATTTATTTTGGATATTAATTGCACTTAATAAACAAAAACTTTACTATGTACAGTTGCCCGCATATGTAATGTTTCTCGCCTCACAGGCGACTCCGTACATGTGGCAACGCCGCAGTGATAGTCAAGGTGCTCCAACTGGGGAAAGGTAGGGTGGAGGGGGAACAACCGAGTCCAACAACTTATAACATTGACCAGGGGCGCCGGCAGCCTTAAAAAATTGGACGTACGATTTTTTTTAGGTCGGGATTCTGGGAGACGCAGCGCAATAAAATAACTAGGCCATCTGTGCTCCTATCCCACAGGTTTTCTATGAAATTAAAATTTGGTCTCCATCTTTTCTAGAAATTAAAATTTGGTGGATGCACGTGCGTCTGTGCGTCCGCCTGTGGGCGCCCCTAACAGCCTGACATTGACATAGAGGTAATTATAATGTAATGTCTGTATTCATAAAGATAAACAACTAATATGATAGTGAACAACGTTGAACTCCATGTTTACAGTAATAAGGTTCCATTATGATTACTGCAAGTCTATATGAACAGCTACCACAATACAACTTTTTATATGCTAGTGAATTTGAACCAAAAATAGACATTACACAACTAACCTCCGTACTCCCTCATTCCCCTTCCCTACCCACCAGTTTCGCGTATATTAAATCATTATGTAACAACACTAATGAAGCTGTTTGAAGAATCCGTGTACAGCTTTAAACCTTTAATAACTTAAGAATCTACACATATAAACTTACAATAATCATAATGGAACATTATCTATTCTAATATTTGTGACGGTCGAACTGCGAAATGCAAAATTTGTTACTTATGGCCAGCCAAACCACTGGCCAGATTTGGTTGAGACTTGGGGAATAGGTGGAACTGAGGCCGGGAAAGAACAATACAATCCAATATAACTATGGGGATTTTGTAAAAAACTATAATACGTGTTCTATTAGTCCATCATTATTCTCAACAACACATTGGAGTCTTCGGGGTAGATGTTGACCGAACTTCACAATTCTTTGATAAGAAGGTAAATATGAATATAGCAAAATAAATCCAAATCAATTGAAATCGAAAGATAAGAAGTTAAATATGCATATTGCAAAAAATAAATCCTCATTATACACGGTGAACCAAAAGTAGGTGGACAGTAGGTTGAATACGGTTTGTGTTATATTATATTATAACTATGGTGTTCATTATAACTATGGTGTTTGTGTTATATTATATTAAATATTATAACTAAATTTATTTAAATTTTATTTTGTATTATAGTATACAAAAAAATTAAATATGTATTCTCAAAATAAACGTTATCATTTACTGTCCACCTACATTTGGTTCACCCTATATATAGTTTGAAAGAAAAAATTTGATTGGCTCAAATGTGATTGGCTTTCTGTTAATTAGTAAATAGTTTTGGGCGGTAATTATGGCCAGCCCTGTGTGTGTATATATATACAGGGCGGGCCGTAAGTTTCCATACATAGGAAAAATTAAACGTTTGTTTTTATGTTTCAGATACCCTAAGAATATGCGTTTGACGTAAGATCTTGTTTACTGATGAAGCAAATTTTTACGTCAATGGAGAGGTTAATCGGCAAAACATACGTTATTGGAGTAATGCTAACCCTAACTGGCTGAGTCCGACGAAGATGCAAGGTGCCGGTAAAGTGATGGTGTGGGCAGGGATATGGGGTGACAGAATTATTGGACCAATTTTTGTCAGTGGAAATCTTAATGCCGAAAGGTATCTTAACATGTTGCAAGAAGAGATTTTCCCATCCCTGCTAAACGAGGAAGGTAACTTCCCAGTTTACTTCCAGCAAGATGGAGCTCCACCTCATTATGGTCTTCACGTGCGTCGGTATTTGGATCAGCAGTTTCCGGATGCTTGGATTGGTCGGCGTGGTCCTGTGGAGTGGCCTCCCAGATCCCCAGATCTCACCCCCTTGATTTCTATCTTTGGGGGCACTTGAAGGCCATGGTGTATCAGGAAAAGATACGAGACATAAATCATCTAAAGGAACGTATCACCAACGCCATTACAAGCATAACGTCAACTGTGCTAATGCGTGTTCATCAACAGTGGGGAACACGTATTGAAATGTGTTTTCAAAACAATGGCAACCATGTAGAGCATATTATATAAATAAAAATGGTTGTCCATAAAAAAATGTTTATTTTTCCTATGTATGGAAACTTACGGCCCACCCTGTATATATATATATATATATATATATATAATCATGCGGGTTGCTTCTACAGAGCTTCAATTTAATATTTAGGAGAAATCCAATGACAAGGAGAAATGTAAATGCCATGAAAAGTCTTCTTTAATGCGCAACGTTTCGAGCAATACGCTCATCTTCAGGCTGTTTAATAACAATGTGAAATTAAAATCAATATTGAATGAAAAACAAAACAGAAAATTTCTATAACCTATTCGTAAAGACAAATTTTAAAAGACTGAGAAAAGAGGGTTAAATTCTAAGTTATACAGATTTACATATAAAAATTAAGAAGTTATTTTTAATACATATAGTAAATGTGAAATTAATACACTGGAAAAATTAACAATAGTACACTGGAACAATGGAACTATCTACCTTACACTGCAGTATCCGAGGCTGACTAATTTGAGCAGAGACAAGAACGGGAAACACGAGAGATGGCGAGGGCGATTGGGGAATCCCTCCTCCTTCCCCAATTCCTTATAATCCCTCCTTCCCCAATCGCCCTCGCCATCTCTCGTGTTTCCCGTTCTTGTCTCTGCTCAAATTAGTCAGCCTCGGATACTGCAGTGTAAGGTAGATAGTTCCATTGTTCCAGTGTACTATTGTTAATTTTTCCAGTGTATTAATTTCACATTTACTATATGTATTTAAAAATAACTTCTTAATTTTTATATGTAAATCTGTATAACTTAGAATTTAACCCTCTTTTCTCAGTCTTTTAAAATTTGTCTTTACGAATAGGTTATAGAAATTTTCTGTTTTGTTTTTCATTCAATATTGATTTTAATTTCACATTGTTATTAAACAGCCTGAAGATGAGCGTATTGCTCGAAACGTTGCGCATTAAAGAAGACTTTTCATGGCATTTACATTTCTCCTTGTCATTGGATTTCTCCTAAATATTATATATATATATATATATATATATATATATATATATATATATACTGTATATATATATGGGTTCAGATGAGGTCACTGGAGGCCGTTTTGTGCTGATTTTTTGGAATTTTCAGAATGTTTTCGCTTTTTCCCGCTTTTTCCTCTAAACTTTCTAAGGGGTTCCAAAAAAACTTAGCCTCCCCATTTGCAGCTTACATGTTTACTTATATCGAAATAGTTTTAAGTGATTATAAAAATATATAAAAATTCTTTATTTATTGCAGGTATTAAAATTACTGTAGCTGATAAAGTGATAATATAATGGCTTCTCAATTAATTGGTGATTCGGAGAGGCAACGTGTGATAGATCGCATACGAGCAATAACATTTCGTGAAGCTCGTGATGCTGGAGCCACCTTTATAACACGTTCATGGGTTGCCAAAAAGTTGCGAAGAAGTGAGGACTTCATCAAAAGAAATTGGAATAAAACTTTGGATGAATGCGAAATGGATACAACCAAATCTAGGCGCCCAAATTTGCCATTCTCTCAGGAAACAAAAGACATCATTGAAAGCGGTACGCGTAAGCGGAAAAACAGCTGTGCTAAACTTTCTAGAGAGATCGAAGTGTTGAGAGGAAAGATCGTTAGTGGTGAGATCATTCGACTGTATCGTCATAGGCAAGGTTTAAAGCCTTGGCATGAACTTCCAAAGCTAAGAAAAACTCAACTTAACATCGATGACAGAATGTGGTTTGCCCATTATCTTGAAGATTGGGATGTGGATGATTTCATACATTTAGCTGTCTCCGATGATTTTTTTGTTTACGTAACACGTCGGCCTAACTACCAAAATGATCGAGTGTGGGCCACAACCCCAGATGAAATCGATGACAATGAACATTATCGCGAATTATTAAAAAGTCCAGACTGTGTTGGTGTGTTTGTTTTGTTCATTGTGAAGAAGCTCATGTGGATGCTGAAGCCAAATGGTCAGAGTTGGGATGGACAGTATTTTCGTGATATTATTCTATCCCAGCATGTCATTCCTTTTCTAAGAAACCCAAACAATGTTATGGATGTCGATCAGGTCACACTTCTGCACGATAAGGTCCCCTGCTTTAAGGCATTAGCCACTTAACAGTTGTTGCGGAACCATGAGATCGATTTCTTTGGAAATGAAGAATGGCCAGGAAATTCTCCTGACCTGAACGTCTGTGAACACATTGGATCAGTTATAAAGGACAGGGGTGAATGTCTCTTGTTTCAAGAACCTGCAGCAAATCGATTTTCGAAGGATACAATGACGCAACACATTGAAACTGGTTTAGCAAATTTGCGTAACGATCAAGATCTATTCACGTCACTTTTGGCAAGCTACCCAAAGCGAATTCAGGCTGTCTTGGAAGCCAATGGCGGGAACACCAAGTTTTAATTGTTTCTCATTAAATGCAGGATTAAATTCTCTTTTGTAAGGTATGTTTAGTTTTACTGTACCTCTAAAGTTTAGGCCATGGGCGGTGGGGGGGCTAAGGTTTATTGGAGCCCCGTAGAATTTTCTGTAACATGTAACATTCTAGAATGGTTTTGTTTGTAAAAGCTACGTAGAAAGTTAAGAAAATACAAGAACATTTTACAACCTGCGTTGCTTTTTTATTTTAATGCCTTGAAACAAGCCAAAAGCGTTCAACTTCCACCCGGGCAACGCCGGGTCGCTCTGCTAGTTACTGTATAAGACCAGTAAACTACATGGAGTTCAACGCTGTTCACGATCATATTAATTGGTTATCTTTATGAACACAGACATTACATTATAATTACCTGTATGTCAATGACTGCACATTCAATTGTCCTTTAGATATATATCTGTGTTTATGTTGTTCGACTCGGTTGCCCTCCCTCCACCCCACCTTCCCCCAGTTGGGGTACCTTGATTATCACTGCGGCGTTTCCACATGTAGGGAGTCGCCTGTGAGGCGAGGAACATTGCATATGCGGGCAACTGTACATATTCACTTTCATACTCTGTACATATGTCACTTTCATACTATGTACAATTGTACATGTCACTTTATTATGTACATATGTCATTTCCATACTATATACATATGTAACTTTACTATATACATATGTCATTTTATGTTAAATGTTCAAAATTTTCAAAATTTACACGCAAAGATGCGGCGCAAAGTCTCAAAACAGATCGGCACACAGGAATGTTCATATCAGGTTGAGATTTTGTGTACTTCCTGAACAGTCGCTTCCTGTAAGTGTTGCACATTTTGAAGGCTAGTATCATACACTTTGTTCTTCAGGTAAAAGTCCAGAGGTACGAGATTAGGTGATCTTGGAGGATATTCAGTAGAGGTTCCACGAAGACCTATCCACAACACAGTAAGCGGTTATCAAGAAAAGTCGTATATTTGCGTGTAAATGGTGAACATTTTGAATATTTAACATAAAATGACTATTAAATATTGTTTTTATATGTTTACTTACAGTATGTACATAGTAAAGTTTATTAAATACAATTAATATCCAAAATAAATAATTTCTTTCAAAATGCGCATTATTTTGAATCGCCCTTTACACACTTTCGGAAAACTTGCAGTTGCCAACTTTTAAATAATTTAAAAAAATACGTGAGATTTAGGTTCGAATCCCCGAGTCGATTTGATTTTATTATTTGCAGATGTTTATTAGCTACAACTTTGCTCCCAGAATGACCTCCTTAATAAATAAAACTTTGAAATTATTTTTACACAGAGTGGTTCAAAAGTCCCTATCTATTTTTCTGAAATAATGATATTTCTATTTTATTTTCTACATAGATGATGATGGATGTACAAGAACGTGTGATGGTAGTAACACAAGTATCCAAGGGAAGAAGTGCAAAGAGATTCGAAAAAAATTCGAAAGAAGATTTCACAACCCAGGACCTACAGACGAAGCAGTTCGCGAGCTGGTCAGTAAATTTAAAAGAACAGGATCTGTTCATGATGAGGCAACATCTGGATGTCGAGGTACCTCTCAAGAAAATGTCGAATTGGCAAGAGATGCTTTTGAAACAAATCCTAGACTGCCAACTCGCACAGCATCACGTAGACTGAGAATACCAACAACGACTGTTCTAAGGATTTTGAAATCAACAATAAAAAGAAAAGTTACCATATTCAAGTGCTACATAAATTACACAAAGAGGATTATCCAAGACGAGCCGCCATGTGCACAGAATTGATTGAAAAAATTCATAACGAAAACTTATTAAACCATATTTTCTTCAGCGATGAGGTGACATTCCACACATGCGAAAAGGTTAATCGACATAATTGCCGTATCTGGACTAGTGAAAAAACAACTGAGTTCTACGAATGGTAGAAAATTCTCCTAAATTTAATGTCTGGTTGGGTATGACAAGATCGAAAATTTACGGACCTTTTTTCTTTGCACAAGCTACGGTAACAGGGCCAATATATCTTGACATGCTTCAGCAGTTTCTTGAACTGCTGTTTCTTTGTTCAGATGGCATTCTCGACACTGTTGTCTTTCAACAACATGCGGTTTCATGTCATTATGCAAACGTCGTTCAGGCGTACTGTACCTTGATAAGCTCTTACCAAATCGCTGGATCGTGGTGGAAACAGGCTCTGGGCAGCACGATCTCTGGATTTAACACCATTAGACTTGTTTGCGTAGGTCTTTATAAAGTCTGAAGTGTAGAAAACAAGCGATACAGACCGGCAGGATCTGCTAACCTGCATTCTCGCGGCACTCGCTAAAATAACCCCAGAGATGCTTGAGAAGGTGTTCCACAATGCAGTGGATAGATTTGAGATTTGCAGAGACACTGATGGTGCTCACGTCGAATCTTAGACCTAAGCTTGATAAATAAATATACATCTAATTATGTTACTACATTTTTATCCTAAAATACTATTATTTCAGCAAAATAAATAGGGACTTTAGGACTACCCTACTTATAAACTGGGAAGAGGAGATTTCGTCTCCGATTTTTCAGTGAATATAAAACTATAAAACCGGAAGCTGAGAATAAAAACCGAGTGTACAAGATCGAATGTCGGTTCCACAAAACAAATAAAATTGACAGTCAGGAAGACTCTTTGCTCTTTTGAATATCGTTATTATTCCCACCCCACTTTATTACTCTTCCCCATATACATGTGTGTGTGTGTGTGTGTGTGTGTGTGTGTGTGTGTGTGTGTGTGTGTAAGTTCGTCAATAGGGGGAAAGATTTTTTCATTAGCTTCCTCTAGCAACCAATAAAGGGAACGCGAGGTATCAGAGGTAACATTATAACTTATTTATTGTTGCCTTTCCCTTTCTCATACACGAAACACAAAGAGATACTGTTTAATTTATATATATATATATATATATTTGTCCCAGAAGTCCTCCCCAAAAATATACATAATATTAGCCTTTGGGGAGGACTTCTGGGACACCAGATCTCGATCTCTCTCTCTCTCTCTCTCTCTCTCTCTCTCTCTCTCTCTCTCTCTCTCTGTATATATATATATTGACGCTCATAAGTATTCGTACGGAGAAATATTTCACTTATATTCGTCCTTATCCTTTGTATCATGCATAGGATAGTGATGAAATGTTTACAGTTTGTTGTAAAAATTTAAGAAATAAAAAAATAGTTTAATTCCAACATAACATGTAGAACATCAAAGAATTTCAAGAAAATAAAATAGTTAAAATGCGAAAGTTTTCGTACATTTATTTACAAAATTATTTAATATGTTTTGTGTCCACCTCAGGTTTGAAGAATTAAAAAAATTCATCAGTAGTTCGCAATTCTGAATTCTAGAATTTTCGCTGTGAATCCTCATGGAAAGTGGATGACTGTACAAATCATTAGTAAGCAATGGGTGCTCATGGTAAAGAGCTGTCTACAGATCTTAAAAGATATGTTATTACTACACACAAGTCTGGAAAGAGTTATAAGAGGATAGAAGAACTTCATATTTCATTTAAGATGATTGCTGCAGTTATAAAGAAGGTGAAAGGCTTTGGAGCAATCAAAACTCTACGAAGGTGTGAACGACCTTTCAAAATTTAAGAACTTACAGCTAGAGTGCTAGACAAATTGAAAGAATGGCTGCTGCGAATCCACAAGTGTTGCAAGTCATATTTGCCAAACATTAGGACTGTCTAAGATCAATGTCCATTCCTCTACTGTACGTCGTACATTGAGAAATAATGGTCAGCATGGAAGAGTTGCACGAAGGAAAACTGCTACGAAAGCGCAAAAAGGAGCTCGTTTAAAGTACGCCAAGGATCATCAAAATGATGGATTTGAATTCTGGAAGAAAGTTCTTTGGACCGACGAGACCAATACTGAATTATTCGAAAACAACGAGCGACGGTATGTTTGGGAATAATTCAGTATTCCCAAAAAACAAAAAGAGATACTGTTCTAAATATATATATATATATAACGTAAATAACGACGCTTTGTATAGGAGACTTATCCGCGCAAGATGAGAGCGAAAGAACGAAACAATTGAAAAAATGAAGTACCCACCCGGGAATCGAACCCGGGATCTTCCGATTGCCGGTCAGACATGCTAACCACTACACCATAGGCCTCACCCAAACAAATGCTCGTAATTCCTCTACATACGCGCAGAAACCAATGCCCCAAAGGGGCACATCCCGCATGCCGTAACATTTATACATTATAACTGCAAACACGCAGTATAATTAACGTAAAGAACGACGCTTTGTATAGGAGACTTATCCGCGCAAGATGAGAGCGAAAGAACGAAACAATTGAAAAAATGAGGTACCCACCCGTGAATCGAACCCGGGATCTTCCGATTGCCGGTCAGACATGCTAACCACTACACCATAGGCCTCACCCAAACAAATGCTCGTAATTCCTCTACATACGCGCAGAAACCAATGCCCAAATGGGCACCTCCCGCATGCCGTAACATTTAACATTATAACTGCAAACACGCAGTATAATTAACGTAAAGAACGACGCTTTGTATAGGAGACTTATCCGCATGGGGCATTGGTTTCTGCGCGTATGTAGAGGAATTACGAGCATTTGTTTGGGTAAGGCCTATGGTGTAGTGGTTAGCATGTCTGACCGGCAATCGGAAAATCCCGGTTCGATTCCCGGGCGGGTACCTCATTTTTTCAATTGTTTCGTTCTTTCGCTCTCATCTTGCGCGGATAAGTCTCCTATACAAAGCGTCGTTCTTTACGTTAATTATACTGCGTGTTTGCAGTTATAATGTATAATATAATATATATATATATATATTATATATATATATATATATATATAACCTTGTTAACCTTGTTTGGGTTCCGTGCGTCGGTCTTTCTTCACACGAAGGTCAAGCTGGTGGCCCCGCCTCTAGTCCTGGCCTGGTGGAAGAACGAGTTGCTCTCTTGTGCTCTCCACCGTACAGAGCCAGGTACACCCGGCTCATCTGGTACCGTCCTGAGCCAGGCATCTAGTCTTCTCTTGAAGAATTCAACTTTAACCTCTGTAATATTTCTGAGGTCCTTTGGAAGCTGGTTGAAAATTCTTGGTCCCCTGACAACCAAGCTATTTTCCTTCAGAGTTGAGGAGGTCCCTTGTCGGGCCTTTAATTTGGGAACACTACATATTCTGCCTTTTCTATTTTTCAACGTTGTTTGGATGGTAATTGGGTTTAGTTTGAGGTTTGGTACCAGTGTATATACAGGGTGGGCGGAAAGTAGCTCCCTATTTTGGATTGGTAAAAAAATACGTATATTATTTATCCATTTATTTCAGAAGAAATAATATGAAAAGGTAGGCATACATGGTAGGTTTTCTCTAAAATTCAATGTGGGCTCCAACTCTTTCCACCAGCTTCTGGAGCCGCCCAGGAATGGTGTCCACTGACTTTAGCAGGAACTCCGGCGGGATGGAGGACATGACTTCCCGAATTCGGTCCTCCAGTTCTTCCAATGTCCTCGGTTTGGTGCGGTAGACTTCTTCCTTTACCCACCCCCAAAGAAAGAAGTCGCACGGTGTCAAGTCGGGGCTCCTGGCTGGCCATTGATGTGGACCACGACGACCCATCCAACGCCCAGGGAAGTGGGCATCCAGCCACTCACGGACAAAAAGAGCGAAGTGCGGAGGGGCGCCATCTTGCATAAATATCAGATCGTCGATGTTCTCCCATGTGCTGACAACCGGCCAGACCTCGTTTCGCAACATAGCAAGGTACCGCTCAGCATTCATGGTGTTGCGCAGAAGGAACGGGCCCACAACCTGATCTGAGGTCATACCACACCACACCATTACACTGAACCGATTCTGCCGTTTTTCAGCGGTAACCATGGGATCCTCTCCTGCCCAGTAGTGGCAATTGTGGCGGTTGACAAAGCCTCCGACGTGGAACACCGCCTCGTCGCTCCAGAGGATGTTGCGGAAGAGATGGGGCCAGTCTTCATGTCAAGCCAGCATGATTTCCCCGAACTCCATGCGAATGTCGCAGTCCTCATCCGAGAGAGATTGGCAGTAATGCGGCTTCCACGCACGCCAGTTCAGCTCCTTCTTCAGCACAGTTCGCACTGAGTAGCGGGAGAGTCCACTTTCCCGAGCTGCCTGGCGAGTTGACTTTCGTGGACTCCGTGCGAACATTTCCTGAACTGCCTGCACCGTCTGCGTTGGATGGGTCGTCGTGGTCCACATCAATGACCAGCCAGGAGCCCCGACTTGACACCGTGTGACTTCTTTCTTTGGGGGTGGGTAAAGGAAGAAGTCTACCGCACCAAACCGAGGACATTGGAAGAACTGGAGGACCGAATTCGGGAAGTCATATCCTCCATCCCGCCGGAGTTCCTGCTAAAGTCAGTGGACGCCATTCCTGGGCGGCTCCAGAAGCTGGTGGAAAGAGTTGGAGCCCACATTGAATTTTAGAGAGAACCTACCATGTATGCCTACCTTTTCATATTATTTCTTCTGAAATAAATGGATAATATACGTATTTTTTTACCAATCCAAAATAGGGAGCTACTTTCCGCCCACCCTGTATATATATATGTACAGGGCTATTCAAAATGATTCACCTGATTTCAAATGAGAATATTTTTTAATGTTACAAATACAGTGTGATTTGTGATACATCAACCAAAAGAAAAACTGTCCAAATTTTGTCTCTCACCTCATAAATGCTCTATGTGACTTCCCCTAGTTACACGAGCAACGTCGACACGATAGTCGAATTCCTCCCATACTCGCTCCAGCATGTCCGTTGTCACAGACTCTACGGCTGTAACAAGCCTTTACACAAACATCGTTTCCTCGAACTGCCGATACCACCGACGGATGCTCTGAGCACCCGCTGGATCTGTTCTGTAACGTCGACGAAACTCACGCTGCACGGTGACTACCGATTTACAGCTCGAAAACTGCAACACACAAAACGCCTTCTGCTGTGCGGACGCCATTTTCACACTGACTGTTTGTTGCTAGGCTAGGCTAGGCCACGGCGTGACTTTGGAGCCCTCTCGCGGTGATCTTGTAAAACTCGGAGATTTCCTCTTTCATGTGGTGTATGCCCAGTTGATGCACGGTTGATAGGTACGGAAGTATTCTCAGTTGAAATCGGATGAATCATTTTGAATAGTTCTGTATATATATATATATATATATATAGATATATATATATATATATATATAAATAAAACTATCTCTTTTTGTTTTTTTGGGAATAATGAATTATTCCCAAACATAACGTCGCTCGCTGTTTTCGAATAATTCAGTATTGATCTCGTCGGTTCAGAGAACTTTCTTCCAGAATTCAAATCCATCATTTTGATGATTTTGGCGTACTTTAAATGAGCTTCTTTTTGCGCTTTCCTAGCAGAGTTTTCTTTCGTGCAACTCTTCCATGCTGACCATAAAATCAAATAGTGCATTCGAGGAAAAATCGTCTTCCTACGGTTACACATGGTGGTGGTAGTTTGCTTCTTTTGAGATATTTTAGTGCTGTTAGTCCAGGGAAACTTGTCGTCATCAGTGGAATCTTGAATTTGAAGCAATATCAGGAAATTTTAGAAGAAAATGTATCACCTTTTGTTTGGGAACTGCGAATGGGTCGCAATTGGGTACTGAACAAGATAATTTTCCAAAACATAAAAGTAAGAGCACCAAGAAATGGTCTCAACAAAAGAATTTCAAGCTTCTGGAGTGGCCCATTCAAAGCCCAGATATTAATTTAATCGAAAATTTAGGGTTTGATTTGAAAAAAGGTGTTTGTGAGAGAAACTCTTCGAATCTGAATGAATTGCAATAATTTCTTTAGAAAAATGGGCTAAAATTTCTACTGAGAGACGTTGAAACCTCGTAGAAAAATATCTAGAATGAATCACTGAAATCATTCAAGCAAAAAGTAGATATGCAAAGTATTAAATATATTTGTAAGTAAATGTACGAAAAATTTTGCATTTTATTTTTTTATTTGCCTCAAATTCTTTGATGTTTTACATTATATGTTGGAGTTAAACTAATTTTTTTACTTGTTAACTTTTTCCAAACGAACGGTAAACTTTTCATAACTATCCTATGTATAGTACAAAAGATAGGGGCGAATGTAAGTGAAATATTGCTCTGTACGAATACTTAAGAGCACCACTGTGCGTGTGTATATATATATATATATATATATATATATATATATAATCATCGATGCATTTAGAGTTTAAGTGGAAGTATGAAGAGTTGAACATCGTTTTACATGGAGCACCATTCCGCCCATTCGCCCATTTCAGAAAACAAGCAACTCGCAGCAGCATTGACAAGCAAATATGGAGTCAAAGCACTGACGAGGCTTTCGTACGTGGTTCATCGCCAATGAAAGCAAGAATGCTCTGTGTTAGTGTAGTCCAAAGAACATCCATCCATATCCATATTCATTTGACTGCTGTTTGCGTTAGTTTGTATTGGAGACACCCTCATTTATTATTAGTCCTTGTGCTGAATTCTTCAGGAGCAAGGTGGACCACAAGTTTGTGTTTCCTCTCCAAAGCAGCAACAACAAATTTACCTGTATAGTCACACTCGCATTACCTTAGTCTTTCTCTACACAAAGTCGATCAAAAGCTACAAGTATCCGCAATCGCAAACCGCCCGTATATAAGCCTGTATTTTGTTTAGAATATTTGTTATATATATATTTGTAAACTCAACACGGAAAATATCGTATTTTTAAACTCAAACTGAAGAGAATTTAAAGAAGACTACACGTACGGTAGAATAACCAAAAAAATCACAACCCACAGTGAAATTTGGGAAAACTTTTAATACCTTACCTTTTCCTTGTTTTGTTATTACGATTTCAGTATTTCTCCAGTATACCTCTTTATAAACCAGTTTACAGTAGTCTTTCCATTCTTATTTCTGCATGGATCATTGTTTTTTCTCGCCACTATTTTTGTTATTATCGTTATAATCATGAACATTATTATTATCTTTACTATCATTATCATTATTATTATTATTATTACTATTAATAATGTTAATACAGTTATTAATCTCTTCACTATTAATTGGGCTTCGTCGTAGCCAATGTCGTAACACCGCTTCATGTTGATCAGCGAAGTTAAGCGACATTGGGTCTGGGTAGTAGTTGGATGGGAGACCGTCCGCTGCGTCCAGACTATGTAGCAACCCGTGTTTCGGATCCTACGTAAAGCTGTAGGTCCCCTAGGTCATATGACCTTAGATGTTGCGAAGGAGGTTAAACAAAACCAATTATTATTATTACTATTAATTCTAGATAGAATACCCTTGTTGTTCTCTCTCAATTTCGCTTTCAATTGTTTGATTTTTATTTTCTTTCGACTACTTTAATTTTGCCTATTATCTATTTCCAAAGCCTTATCGTCCCACTATCTATCCACCACCTATAATATAATTCGTGATTTCCCACGCTCATATTTCCCTTCAAGCTCGCACTTCTGTATTTTATTATATAACTGTTTAGTGTGCCCGAAACTGTATTTTATACATGTAGTCTTATACCATTGTTTGGCTATCTATTTTTAATTGTCTCCTGATTTCGTATTCCTTAATTATGTTTACTGTCTGAAATTATTTTCTTTCGTAGTATGCCGACTATTGTCTTCTATATCCTAAACGTTTGTATTGTTGTAAAATACGATCGGCCTCTACACAAACACACACACACACACACACACACACACACACACACACATATATATATATATATATATATATATATATATATATATATATAATATTGTACACATACACATATCTACACACACACACACATATATATACATATATATATGTACACATACACATATCTACACACACACACACACACATATATATATATATATTGTACACATACACATATCTACACACACACACACACACATACATATATGTACACATACACATATCTACACACACACACACACACATATATATGACACACATACATTCTTACGATATATAAATGATTTATATATCCAAATTATTAATGAATTCACTAGTTTTTATGTAGGTGAATTTGTTTAAGATATTTGGCATTTCCCATACTCACTTTTTTAATTTGTGAATGAGTTTATTTTATCGAATCCTCTAGCATATATATATATATATAATATATATATATATATATATATATATATATATATATATATACATATATTTTTTTTTTAAGCCAAGACGATGGATATAAACGTCATATATTTCAAACGCTTCGAGAACTAATCTCATAATCAGTGAAATAACGTGTATAGATAACGTGGATCCACATACGTTTACATGATTGTGGATATCAGAATGATCAGTTCTGCTCAAAAGAAAGCCAGTTCTAGACGACCTGCCGCAATACTGATCCACATAAAATTGAAGGTTTCTCTTAGTAGAACCCACCTACCAAGGTCAGCCAGACTCCTTACTGAGCGGACGTATTCCCTGGGCTCTCTGATATTGTTTCTACTTTTGGATATTGCCGATAAATTTACTTTTGGAAAGCTGAATTTTATATATTTGCGTTTATATTCTCATTGTTATAGTTAAGTAACTGAATATTAGTGGTTTTTAGCGATTTAGAAGTTTTCATATCGTGCCGGCTTAATTTAACTTAAACTTGTGACGGTTATAAACGTTAACTAATTTAACTTGCGCGATGCCGTCGCAGAAAGCGTCGTGTGCTAGGTGTGGGGTTAATCGGTGGCATACGGATTTTAAGGATTATAACGGCGGTCCTATGGCGATTACCGAGAGATCGGTTTGTTTCTTTTGTGATTTAAGGAAAGAGAGAGTTGATATAAAACGTAGTGTACGCGAGGGGACGGAAAGACTTGCAATGCTTGATGAGGGCAGGGATAGGGTTACAGTTGACGAAGGCCGAACTTATACTAACGTTGAAGACGTTAGTAATTTGAAGGGTGAGGTGAGGAACATAGTTTCTAGTATAGATAGCTTATCGGGAAGGTGAGACAGAGTTGAGGAAGGGGTTAAGGTTGGTCCGAGATTAGTAGATGGGGAGGGATTTAGAGAAGTTAAGGGTGGAGCTAGGCCAAGTACGTTAGGTAATAGGAATCCCCCCCCCCCCCCTATCGAGATTTCGAACCCTTTCGTCAAGTTGGATAGGGATGCGAACGAGGGGGAAACTATTTTAATTGGGCTCTTTAGTGCGCCATATGGACACAGAGTTCGTTGAACGGAATCCAACCAAGAGGAGGAGGGTCTGTCTACCAGGGGCCATGGCTGACAGAATTAGAGACGAAGTAGATAGGATTGATGTTGCCTCCCGTCACTCGATGTTGGTGACGATGGTAGGGGACAACGACCCGTATAGGCCCGATACGAGAGTGCCTGACCTTTTGGAGAGATACAGGGGGTTAATTAGGTCTCTGAATGCAAGGTCAGATAGGTCTTTAGTTCTAGGTATTAGCCCTAGGCACGGTTTGGGTCTTAGGATTATGTCAAAAACAATATTTTTGAATACTAAACAAGAAGAGATTGCTGAGGAAAATGTACCCATCTTAAACTGTGGTCAGAATTAAGTGATCCTAGCCTTTTATAAAAGATGGAGTGCATTTCAATGAAATAGGGAATGCTAGGCTAGGTAGGTCAATCGATGAGAACGTTCGAAAGCTGTATAGGTTGAAGCCTTCTTTAAACGCTGTGGGTCCGGGAAACGCGGGCCCGACGTGAAAAATAGTTTAAAACGCTGATCCGTGGTAAAACATAATTTAAACGTCTTTTATTGTAACGTGCGTAGTATTAGAAATAAATTGTACGAATTAACGGCGATTATTTATTCTGGGAACTACGATATAGTTGCTATAACCGAAACGTGGTTAAATACCGTGACTCGGGACTTGTTGGGGGAACTAGATATGGCGAGTTTTAAACTTTTCACTGATGATAAGTTACATAAGATTGGTGGCGGCGTTTTGCTGTACATTCGTAATTCCCTAAGGGCTATCGAGGTTAAGAGAGATATTCCGGCAGCAATTAATGCGTTATACGTTGAAGTTAGGGTGCGTAGTATTAACTTCAATTTTGTTGGTTTATAGACCTCCCGTTCAACCCCTCGATACCGATACTAAATTTTACTCGCTTCTTGGTAACTTTATTAATAATCGGGATAGTATAATTGTCGGAGATTTTAACTGCCCTAATGTTAATTACGAGACTTTTACTGGTAATGATGAGGGTTTGAGACTGAGTTCATGGAAGATAATTTCTTTGGACAGATGATTACCGAACCAACGCGGGTGACAATACCTTAGACGTGGTGATGACGAACGACGATAATATAGTTGAAGGTTTAGAAGTAGGTGAGAGTTTGGGATGTAGTGATCACCAAATTATTAGGTTTAAGCTACTGATAGAAAACAGTAAGGATAGTAACGTAATAGAAGTCCCCGATTTTCTTTGGGTTAATTTGGATAGTTTTGCGGATAGGATAAGAGTAGTGGACTGGGAAAACTTATTTATGAGTAATGACGCAAATTTTCATTGGGAGGCGTTTAAAGAAAGTTTTAAGAATATCGAAAGGGAGTTTATTCCTCATAGACCCAAGCGCGCTAGAAATCATGGTAGGCCCAAGTGGTGGACTAAGGAAATAGGCGAGTTCATAAACGAGCGTAACAGAGCGTATAGACTTAATAAGCGCAATGACACAGTAGCTAACTTTAATAGACATATCGAGCTTAGACGTCAGGTTAAAAGATCTGTTAGGAATACTAAGTGTAATTTAGAGAAACTTATACTGCGGATAGTAATCATAATCTCCAAAAGTTTTTTGACTACGTCAATAATCGTAAGCCAATAAAAGATAAAATAAGCCCTCTAGTGGACGCTAATGGTGCTTTGGCTTCCGACGCTCAGGCGATGGCGGGTATTTTTAACAACTTTTTGCGACTGTTTTTACCGTAGAAGACGTAAATAATGTCCCCAACGTTGACGATATCTTCCATTTAGTAGCGAGACTATTTTGAATGAAATAACTGTTTACGAGGGTGAGATTGCGCATTATATCGATAAGCTAAAAGTTAGCAAGGCTCCAGTCCCGGACGCGCTTTATCCTAGACATTTGAAAGATTTGAAAGACGTTATAGTAGACCCCTTAACAAAAATTTTTAATAAGTCACTGGAAGCGGGGATTATTCCTGAAGACTTCAAATTAGCTAACATTACGCCCATTTTTAAAAACAGGCGACCGCACAGTAGCTAGCAATTATAGGCCTATTAGCTTAACGTCAATTACACTGCCCAACACCAATTTTGCTGATTTAATTCTAACACCTGTTTTTAGGTAACTTTGGTGTGCTGATTTCAAAAATCACCTTAGTTTTTGCCTATCATGTCAGGTTTTCGAGCAATCAAATACGGATATTTTGGAGATATCGCATTTTGGTAGGGTTATGCCAAATTTTTTTTCTTTTCAAAAAATAAGTTTTTACATACTCAGAATCAGCATGGAAAAGTAAACAATTGTGCAGGGAGTGAACTTTAATATACAATGGTAATATTGACACAAAGTGATTAAAAGTGTTTAAATAAGCAAAAAATGAATCCATATTAAAGCAAGCACGGGACCAGTTTTCTTAACATTGTCTTTCTCTTGTTTTCTTACTTTTCAGTGCTGATAAATTTTCTCTTATAGGACTTCCTAAAATGAGAGATGTCAAGACAATCTCTTTGCAGGCTCCAGCAGTAGTCAGCCATTATATGGGTATCCCATCTTCCTTGGTATCGTTCTTCCATCACTTTGATATCTTGGTGGAACCTTTCACCTTGCTCTTCACTAACATCATCAAGATTTTCTGGAAATTTATCCAGATGACTGTTGAGATAGTGAACTTTAATGCTCATGTTGCAACCCAACTGCTGAAAGTTTACAAGTAAATCCTTTACAAGATCTTTATAATTTTTCAGACTTTTTGTTTCCTAGGAAGTTCTTAACTACTGCCACAAAAGCATTCCAAGCTCTTGCCTCCGTTTCGGTCATTGAGTTACTGAACTGCGGATCTTTCATGTTTTCTTATCTGGGGACCATCGAATATACCAGCTTTAAGCTCCTCATCACTAAGACCTGGAAAGGCCGCACATATGTAATTAAAGCAATCACCTTCTTTATTCAAAGCTTTTACAAACTGCTTCATAAGCCCAAGTTTGATGTGGAGTGGTGGAAAAATGATCTTTTCTCGATCCACCAATGGCTCGTTTACAATATTTTTATCTCCTACATTTAAATTTTGCCTTAGTGGCCACTTTTCCTTTACCCAATGTTCAGCTTTGGCGCGACTATCCCATAAGCACAAGAAACATGGATACTTCGTGTAGCCACTTTGTTGGCCAAGAAGAAAGTTGACCATTTTCAGGTCAACACAAATCACCCATTTATGAACATCATATTTTAGCATCTCCAGCACTATTTTTATGTTTTCATATTCTTCTTTTAGGTGCACTGAATGACCAATAGGAATCGCGCCATATTCATTCCCATTGTGAAGCAAGACACACTTTAAACTTCTTTTTGAACTGTCTATAAACAATCTCCACTCATTGGGGCTATAGTGGGTTACACCCATTGCATTCAAAAGTCCTTCTACATTATGGCAGTAAACCAAATCCTTCTCTGCACCAAAATATTGCAACAATTCTCTTTCCCTATTGCGATAAGATGTTATTTTTGTCCCAGGATGAAGTAGATTTTTCTCGTGCAATCTTGAAGCTAATAATTCTGATGACTCTTTTGAAAGGCTGAGATCACGAATTAAATCATTCAACTCAAGTTGATTAAATCGCTGAGGTGTCGTTGATGAAGAAGGCTGCTCAAAATCATCATCAGTGATATCACGTTCGATCTCATCAGGTAATTCCATATCTTCATCATCTTCTGTGAGTGTTGGAAGGTCCGTGAAAATTGGAACAGGAATTTCATCTGAGTGAGAAACTGGTCTGATTGCTGAATCTAGGTTAGGATACTTTAGATGGTGTTTATTCTTTGCGTTGAAGCCAGAAGTCTTCACAAGGCAAAAGTAGCAATCATCTGAATGATTTTTGGGCTCTCGCCATACCATAGGAATGCCAAATTTCAAACCTTTTCTGTTTCCATTTGTCCATTGTCGTAAATGTTCCACACAAGTTTTGCAAACAGTGTGAGGAGCCCACGACTTATCCTGATCTCCAAGTTTAACTTTAAAATAGGCCAGGTATGCCTTTTTACGAAATCAGTAATGTTCATCCTCTGCTTTAGTAACGTAAAGCATCCACAAATGTAGCAGAAAACATCTGGGCTGTTTGAACACTTTCTTCGAACAGCAAACATGATGATGATGATGAGCTGCAACGCACCCTTCACTCACCACTGATCGCAAATAACTGCCGCAGTATTGGATCACTGAATGCTGCCCACATGTAACTCTGTGCCGCTCCCAATCATGTGGCGAGCAGGCGATGACGTCACACACTTTGCAACTGTATCCAACCAGGACAGACTGACGTCGCTAGCGGAACCGGCTGCTCTCACTCCGCCAATGGGAAATCTCTCTCAGATCATGACGTCACGCTCACACCTGGGGAAATCACAGATACCCAAGATCTTAATATGTTGTACATGACCTTTAGATTTAATGCACAGATAAAATTTTAACAGCAAAACAGCTGTTAACAGGTCTCAAAAATCATCAATTTTGATAAGCGCCCTTCATGGATCACCCAAAATAGGCATATTGCATTGCACGAAAACCTGATGTGATGGACAAAATCTAAGGTGATTTTTGAAATCAGCACATCAATATTATCCAGAAACAGGTCTTAGAATTAAATCAGCAGCAAAACATCTTTTTTTGTTGGGCAGTGTTATCGGTAAACTTTTGGAATCTGTAGTTAGGGATCGTATCGTTGATCACTTAGAAAGTCGCGATTTGATTAATAGTAGTCAGCATGGGTTTCGACGCCATAGATCTTGTTTAACTAATTTGTTAGAGTTTTATGACGAAATAGTGCGCGAATACGATAGGCATAGAGCGGCTGACGTTATTTATTTAGACTTTAAAAAAGCGTTCGATACAGTTCCGCATAGAAGATTAATTGTGAAGGTTAAAGCGCACGGTACACGCGGTCAGGTAGCTAACTGGTTAGAGGAATGGCTTCGTGCCAGGAAACAGAGGGTCGTTGTTAATGGTAGTGAATCGGGGTGGTTGGATGTAGGGAGCGGTGTCCCACAGGGTTCAGTGTTAGGCCCATTGCTATTCGTAATCTACATTAACGACATAGATGTAGGCTTGACCAGTAACGTGTCAAAATTCGCGGACGATACTAAAATAGGCGGTAAAGTTCTTAACGTGGACGATAGAAATAGGCTCCAAGACGATGTAAATAGGATTATGGAGTGAGCGGATAAGTGGCAGATGCAATTTAACGTAGACAAATGTAAAGTTTTGCATATAGGTTCTCTTAATAATTACACGTACACGATGAACGATAGACAGTTAGCGAGCGTTGACGAGGAAATAGATTTATGCGTACCCGTATCTAAGGATTTAAAAGTTAGGAACCAGTGCCTAGAGTCTTGCGCAAAAGCTAATTAGTGCAGTAGCTTAGACCCTGATTTTTGAAGTAAGTGGACATTCTGGACAAAAGCACCAAACTTGGCTCAAATGTTGTTCAGGACCTAAGCTACCAATTTTTCCCCGGAACCAAGACGCACAACCCTATCTTGGCTGCCATTTTGGAAATCCAAGATGGCTGCCAGCTAGAAATCAACAAACTATTGTGAGGAGTAATTGTAAATAAATAGTCCCTAAACCTACATATTTCGATGCCAGGATTGCTATAAAATAATCAGAATTACCCTTAAATGTTTATTTAATGTAAAATATTTAATAATATAACTATATAATATGTGCTTTTCTGTTTTGCAGGTGATTTGTGAACATGGATTGGAGCAAATGCATGGTTTGTCAAGAGAGCAAAGGTGAGACTCTTAAATGTCCACTCAATGCTGTGAGTGGTAAAAAAACTGAAGCATATGCAACATTTATGGAGAATGTCAACGCATTCAAGAATCTTGGAAGACTACCAGTTCCTCTTCTTTTCAATGAAGAGGTGACTGTTGAAGATCTGGTTCAGAATAAAGCTGTGTGGCACAAGTCATGCCATGTTAAATTTAGTAAAGAAAAGCTTGAAAGGGCTACAAAAAAGAGAGAAAGGGCGGATGAAGGTGAAACCAGTTCATCTACGGGGAAGCGGGTTCAGCGGCATCCTATGGACAAAGCAACTTGTGTGTTTTGTCAACAAACACATGGGCATCTTCACGAATTCAGTACATTTGGCGCTGACGTCAATTTACGAATGATGGCTACAGAACTCAGTGACACAGAACTAATGTCTAGAATAGGAGGTGGTGATCTCATGGCCATTGAAGCCAAGTATCATCTGCAATGCTTGACATTTTATCGGAACCGTTACCGCTCACTTTTGAGACAAAAACAGAGCAAGGAAGAAGGCTATGAAGAAAACTTGATGAAAGCAAAGGCAATAGTTGAGGTCGTTAATCATGTAGAAAATTGCGTGGAAGAAGGAATCTTTCAAATGAAGTTTTCTGTGCTATTTGATCTGTATCAAAAAAGACTTCGGGACTTAGGTATTAATAAGGAAATGAACAGAGGACGATTCAGAGAGAAGATTCTGGAGTATTTCCCATATGCCCAGGAAGTGAGTGATGGCAAGAACAAAATCTTAGTTTTTCAGCAGGGAATTCAGGAAATGCTCAGAGAGACAAATAGACAGAATTTTGAAGGAGATACTATGATTCTTGCAAAAGCTGCTAGAATCATACGCAAGGAAATCGTCAACTTTACTGGATTCAAGTTTGCAGGTGCCTTTCCATCTGGTTGTCAACAGGAATCGGTACCTACAACCTTGAAAACCCTTATATCTATGATCACAAATGGTGCTGACGTGAAGGACCAAACACCAGAAGACTCCCCTGCAACTCTCACTGTCTCGCAACTTATCCTTTTTAATTTTAGGAACAAGCATACATCATCATCTAAGGTTCGCCATTCTTTGGAAAGAGAACCACCATTGCCTCTGTATCTTGGTCTGAAAATTCATACTGAAATTCGGTCAAAATCATTAATTACACAACTATATGAATTGGGTCTCAGTGTGAGTTATGACCGAATTCTTCAAGTCGAAAGCCAACTTGCAACAGCAGTGTGCCAGAACTTCAAGACCAAAGGAGTGGTTGTACCAGCTCAGTTTCGTCATGGACCATTTATTGTTGGGGCACTTGACAATCTGGATTACAACCCATCTAGTACAACTGCCGTTGGATCATTTCATGGTACAGGGATTAGTCTGTTTCAGTTCCCAACTGTCTCAAACTGTGGAACCAAACAAGGTGATCTTGTGCTACCTTCTCTAGGTTCAAAGGACTTGGAGTTACTCATGTCCTACTCAATTGTACCAGCTGTTGCAATGGACAAAACCAAGGTAGAAGTCCTGAAGTTGTCTAATGTGTCTGACCCTATTGAGGGACACTACCATGAAGCATGTTTCCAGGAAAAGGAGTGGATGAAAGAAGCGTTCAGGATCTTGGAGAAAGACACGATAGGGAAGGGTGATGTTATATCATGGTCAGCATACCACGCTACAAGGCAAGAACAAGATGAAGATCAAATGAAAACCCTTTCCTACCTCCTTCCCTTATTCCATGAAAAGGCCGCTACTCCAGCGATGATCAAGCATGGAATGAATGTTGTTCGGTCTGCTACTGAATTCCTTAACCCCGGGCAAATACCAGTTGTTGCATTCGATGCACCCCTATATGCCCTTGGTAAATTCATTCAGTGGAAGTGGCCAGACACCCACGGAGAAGACAAGGTCATCGTCATGTTTGGAGGTCTACATACAGAGATGGCCATGTGGAGAACGTATGGAGATTATCTAGAGGGATCTGGGTGGACAAATGCCTTGACACAAGCAGGCATTGCTTCGGCAGGAACTGTTGACTCATTTCTTAAAGCCTCTCATCTTACAAGAACCAGACATGCTCACCAGGTAACAGCTTTGACATTGGCAAAGCTGCAGCATGAAGCCTTTATGGAAACTGTTGGTCCCTATGATGACAAGACAAAGGAAGAGTGGAAGAAGAAGATGGTTCAGGTCAGTCCAACATTCCAATACTGGGAGACAATTCTTCAGATGGAGATAGACGGCCTCATATTCATACGATCACATCGTGCAGGAGACTTTCCATTGTATGTAGAAAGCTTGAAGAAAGTAGTTCCCTGGTTCTTTGCTCTTGACCACCAGAATTACGCACGTTGGCTTCCACTCCACATCCGGGACATGAAGAATCTCCCTCAGCCAGTTATGAATGAGTTTTCACGAAATGGACACTGGGTAGTACACAAGACCAAGAAGAGATTCTCAGCCATGCCTTTAGACCAAGCGCATGAACAAAACAATGAGAAAGTCAAAGGTTCAGGAGGCGCGGTGGGTCTGACTGAGAATCCAGTGGCATTCAAGAAGTGGATGGTAGCAGGGCCAGAACAAGCCAGATTGATTACTGAATATGAAGACGAAAACCTTCCAGAAACTGAAGACAACAACTTCCACCACGAAGAAGGACTATCTACACAGAGAAGATTCAAGGATCATGTTTCTAATCTCGTTGAAGTCTTCCGTGATATGGGAAATCCATTTTGTGATAATGGGAATGAGTTACTGGCCTTAGACACAAGGAATGTCATGGATGAATCTGTGGTCCATACAGTGAGAACTATAAAGGATTTGGGTAAGGAGCAATATAGCCGATACTACAAAGAAGTTGTCACAGATTGTACAAGGTCAATTCATACACCGATCAAGAAGAACTCGCTTGCCCTCTTCAGATGTCCTCGGCCGAAATCTCAGGTACGGAATGTTGGGGGAATCCAACTACTGAAGAACGATGTTGCTCTATTCTCTCATCTGTATATTGTTATGCAACATCGGCATAGTGACATGGATGCATTCTTCCAACACGAGAATCACCCCTTTCCTTCTTCCCTATCTGATGGTGGGAAATTGCGGTTTGGGAAAAAGTCTGACCTACTGAAAATCATTACATTTGAAAACAAGGACAACCCTCCAGATCCTTTTGATGTGAAACTTCTTGATGGAGCTGCCATCGTCCATTTGCTGTCTACTGCAGGTGTTACCAACTTTGAAGAGTATGCAGATCGTGTATTCGTCCCTTATCTCATCAAACAGTTAGAAACTTGCCAGCGAATTGACATCGTCTGGGATACCTACACTGCAAGCACCTTAAAAGAGACTACCAGAGAAAAACGGGGAAAAGGAATCAGAAGAAAGGTTGAAGGAAAAACCAAATTACCCCTAAATTGGCATGACTTCCTTCGAGACTCTAGAAACAAGCAAGAACTGTTCGCTTTCCTATCAGACAAGGTTGCTGCAATGGAAGTTCCTAACAACAAAGAAGTTGTTATTACATCAGGACCTGAAGTCATCATCAATGGGGCCGACCGCACAATGCCAAGATGCGACCATGAGGAGGCAGACACTAGACTGTTCATTCATCTTCAAGATGCAATAAAGGAAGGGCACATTAACTGCATGATCAGAACTGTAGACACGGATGTTATTGTCATTCTAATAGGAAAATTCCATCACTTGACGTCCATAAGATCTGAAGTAAATATTTGGGTTGGTTTTGGCACTGGGAAAAACTTCACTTACCATCATATTAACACAATCTGTGCCTCTTTGGGTGAAGAGAGATGCACATCCCTACCACTGTTTCACTGCTTCACGGGATGTGATACAACATCATCCTTTTACGGAAGGGGCAAGAATACGGCATGGGCAGCATGGCACCATTACCCTGAGGTAACACAAGCATTCACATTCATGGCACGAAATCCATTTGCAGATGTTGACGCCGAAACTCCCCACTTCAAGCTTCTTGAACGGTACACAGTTGTCCTCTATGACAACACCAGTGACATTGAACGTGTAGATGAGGCAAGAAAGGTCATGTTCTGTCAGAAGGGAAAAGCTATGGAGACTATCCCACCAACTCAGGATGCTCTTCTCCAACACACCAGGAGGGTCACATACCAGGGAGGAATATGGTCGACCTGTGAGAGAAGTGAACAGAATCTTCCAACTCCTGAAGGATGGGGATGGACCTTTAGCGAAGAGTCCCAGTCATGGACACCAGTTTGGACCACAAGACCAGTAGCATCTAAAGCTTGCAGCGAATTGGTCAAATGCGGCTGCAAGAGCAAGAGTGGATGTGGCACCAGGTGTGCTTGCAAGAAGGCCAGGTGGAAGTGTACAGAACTGTGTAGCTGCAACTGTGCAGTTTAACATATAGCGTCGAGCGGGGTGAGTTGGGACAGTTCGGGACAGGGGGTGAGTTGGGACAGTAGGCATTGCAATGCTAAATGCCAAGATATTTCCATTTTATGGTGCCCATTTAATAGCCCTGCCCTTACTCTACAAATGTTGTTAATACAAGTTTTCTATAGAACCACGAATAATGCATGAAAATTGTGCAAATATGAAAGGGTAGCATTTTGACCTTTGTAGAATTTCATTTTTTAAAATGCACATATTTTGCCAATTTTCCTCTCCCACATTCAGTTATAGAGCTAAAGGTCTACTTTTTGGTGGGTGAAATCTTCAATTGTTATAGTTTCGTTGATTTTTCTTAAACATGGTTTTCTTGAACATGGTTTTTGTGTTAAAATATTCACGATTTTCACTGTATATGTTGTACGAAGTGTGATTTCTGCAGTAAACATACTTCTGATCAGCTTAAAAGTTGTTTTATTGATCTGATCATGCCAAAAAACATATAGTTTGATGCCAAACATGCCAAGGGAATTCTCAATTGAAACTTATATCAGAAATTCCATTTTGTCTATGGCGGCCATCTTGAAATCCAATATGGCGGCAAAGTAATGGTCTCTGAAGGTGGTTCCGGGGATATTTTTAATTGTTGGTCCAAAATATACAAGTAGGGAAAGTTTGGTGCTTTTGTCCGGATTGTCCACTTCAACTTGTTTAGCTGCCCTACTAAATAGGATGTTAGGCTTCATAGCGCGTAATTTCGAATTTAAATCGTAGGATATTATATTGCCCCTTTGCAAGTCCCTAGTCAGGCCTCATTTAGAATATGCCGTTCAGTTTTGGTGCCCGTATTTGCGTGAGGATATTGATAGGTTGGAAAGGGTTCAGCGTCGCGCCACGAAACTAATTCCGTCACTACGCAACAAGTCTTACGAAGATAGGATTAAAGAGTTAGACTTGCATTCACTCGAAACTAGGAGATTTAAGAGGAGAGCTTATTGAAATTTTCAAAATCGTTAATAAAATCGATAACGTAAGTTTTGACAAACTCTTCACTTTCGATAATAGCAATACTCGTAATAACAGACTTAAGTTGCGTGGCAGACGTTTCATTACTAACATCGCTAAAAACTTTTTACGTTTAAAGTAATTGATAAATGCAATAATCTTCCCGCGTCCGTCGTGAACTCTCCCAGCGTTAATATGTTTAAAAACCGTTTAGCTAGGCATTTTAAAAATATTAACTTCGTTTAAAATAATAAAACAATTAGCAACAGGAGCTCTGGGGGTAATGGTCGAGGATGAGTCTGTTGACGAATAATGTCAGCTTGTGATATGCCAGCAATAAAATTATTTAAAAAAAAAAATTTAGACGAACACGTAGCTCGTAGCGTAAACTAACCAACTTTTTGTTATACGCTTCCTACTTTTTTTTCTGTTCTTATCCTCTCTTTACTTGCATGTCTGTAGTTTGCATGGTATGACAATGTTTGAGTTAAGACTGTGTTTGCATGGTTTGTACGCGTTCTTATTTTACTTCTTTTCATCTTTCACCCCTTTCCTATTCACTCCGACTATTTTTCCGACTTGTCGGCAGTGGCCGGCGAATGATGATGGTGAGTCTTTCCTTCTCTTTTTCTGAATGAATGTTAACCCACGAATGATAGGTTTTGCTACTTAACCCCTTATTCTCTTCTCTTAACCCCCTACTCTTTCCTTTCTCTCGGGCTAACCTTAGAATGGATCTAAGGGTCTTTGTTAGCTTAGCTTCTGCAGCTCTGTAGATCGAGATACACTTTGAGAACGTATACAACTATAAAGGTAAACGAGTGAAGAGCGCATTCAGAGAGGCGGTCTGTCCTTATAATGGAATAAGGGCCCAAATGAAAATTATTAAAAAGTACAATATTAAAATCAAGTCGATAAAATTTCGGAGGACCCTACACAATTCTTTTAGTAGATTTTCAGATTGAACACCGAAATATGGCAATGGAATTAGGAACAAAAGGCTGCACAATGTTGTTTGGAAAAAAAATTATTAATTTCCGACTCAAAAACCCTGAAAGAGAATTCAGTAGAGAAGTAGTATAAGCGCAGAATTGAGATAGGATGGGGATTGCAGTGCCAGTGAAGAAAAGCGAGAGGAAAGGGAGGAGGGCGTTGAGGGGGAAAGAGGATAAGAAAAATAATCTCTCAAAGGGGGGATGATAAGATAAGCGTGATAAGATAAAAAAGTGTGTGTGTGTATATATATATATGTGTATGTGTGTGTGTGTGTGTGTGTGTGTGTTATATTATCTTTCTTCATTTCCAATTAATTTTATTTCGTTAAAACCATCCAAAGCCCGAAGCTATAAAAACTTGAAATCGCTTCACGATATAATTGACGTACTTTGTTTACCTAAATACGTTCCTAAACGGAACTGCGAACAAAGGGTTTAGATTATTTTAAGAATTATATTATTCATTCAGTATTTCCTTTCAATCGGAAGTCACGCTAAGTGACCCAAAGGCACCTCGCGTTGGTGAATCCTTTCTACCAAACGAAAGTCACGTGGTAATAATGTCACCACCTCATGCGAATGACGTAGAGGACTTCCATTTTTTTCGAATATAAAAGAAGAGGCTCAGCACCCTTAACTCAGATTTTTGTCCGCGGTGGTCAGACGCACGCGGCGTTTGAACGCCAATCTCTGGATTGGGGCTGGAAGCCCAATCCGTTATTATCTCCCTTCAGGAGGAGAAGCAAATAGACGATATTAGATTAAGCAACGCCAGCCACTAGCCTCCGGGATTTAGAGAGAGTTATCCCGCACAGGGCTTCAGTCGTGTTAAGAAGTCTTGAGATAAATTAGGCGGCGGTAGAGAAAGTCCGTGCCTACTGATTCAGAAATTTAATATAATTTAGAAATAAGTAACTTTGATTTAAAGTCGAACAAGAAACGACGAAACATTCACTTAATTTTATTCCGAATATTAAGGCAATCTGATTCAAGCACATTAAACGAAAAATTTTGCCAAGCATTTTCTTGTCCCCACCGGACCCATAAGACGCACTCGAAAACGAGTGCCCGGAGAATAATATATCGCGAAGATTCTTCAGGTCGACTTCGCCGGGAGTCTATTTTCTGTTACACGGGAAGAAACCCAAAATAACAAAAGAAAAGCGTAACAGTAAAATGGTGTCAGGTGTGGGGGTCAAGGTAAGTTTCATTCCCCATTTCCTTGTAGAAACCAGTCGAAGAAGTCAGACGAGTACGAGAGAATCGGTGCCAAGGGTTAAGCGAAAAACCCCCGTGACAAGATACTGTGGCAAAGAAGAGTGTATGAGGGATAACCCAATGAACGAGTAGAAGAAAACCTCCAGAATGAACCCTCGATAATCAGCAGCGCAACGCAGCAGCGAAACTCCCTCATCCTTTTAAGCTTCGAGCAGCGGCCAAAAAGCAGAAGGATTGACATTTCTTTTCGAGAAGAAGAAATCCTCCAGAAGGAAACCTCGAGAAGCAGCAGCGAAGCTTCCCCTTCCTTTGAAACTTCAAGTAGCGAACGAAGAACAGAAGGATTGACGTTCCTTTTCGGGAAGAAGGAACCTGAAGCCGGACGTAATAGGTGAGCGACCTTGGTAGCATAAAGTGCCCTCCAAAGAAATCCATTCCGGTATTAAAATTTTTCCCACTTAATTTTTATATGAATTAAATCCAAAGTATTTCTCCGTATTCATCCACTTTTGAATTTGGGAACGAACCAAGAAGTTTTTCTTCACCCCATTATTATAAAGAAGGAACGAATTAACGCATATAAACTTCCTCCAAACTTATTTCATAAAAATTTACTTGATATTGATTACAAATATAACTTTAAAAGCCTAATTTCATGCTTATAAAATTTCATGCTTTTAGAATTATGAATTCACCTGAATAATAATTATTAGGAGAGATAACGGTGAAAGAGGGAATAAAAAGTTTCCCCCTGAATTAAAACTGTAGGCATTATTCTTCTTACTTCAATATATACATATATAGATCCTCCGTTACCAAGAGAACGGTAGATATTTTATATGAAAATTTTTTTTTACATAAATAGGTTGCGACGTCAGTTGTAAAATGAATGAATTAAATAATAGTAAAAAATTTATATTTTACTTGTTTGCAAAAACAATCTAAATCACTAAAAAGGACAATCAAAGAAATTAACATATTTTTCAATGTCATTTCATAAACCAGTTCGCATCGTAAACAGGATGTGGAAATATTTATATGAATTAAATAATATATTTTATAGAGAGACATAAAAACGGGTTTGCCGTTAATTGTTTGCAAAAATTTCCTTGATCAGTTCGTAAATTCTTTAATTAAAAGAGGTTGAAGCAGGAGAGAGATGAATGCAAAGATTTTTGTGAGGTACATATACACAAATTAAACTTGTTTTGAATTTAATTAACAGTTAAATGAAAAGAATTGCACAGTAAGTTTTATCGCTATAAGTGAATAAGAGTTTTAATTTCAAAGAAAGTATATTTTAATAGTTTTACTTGCATCTCAAAGGAGAATGCCGAGACGCTTTCCACCCTCTTTTCGGAAGAAACAAATAGGACTTGCTAACTCAAAGCAGATGTTCCTCCGATGGAACCCCAAATCCAAAGGTTCAGGCCAATTTCCCTGCCTGAACGTCTACGACAACGGATTCGTTGTTCTCCGTTATCACCTGGACACCCAGGAGGACCAACCTTCAAGCGACAGGGTCGAAGAATTTCGCGGAATGATAAGACTATTTAACTCTCCATAATATTTGTTCATTAAGTATTTGCCAAGTTAATGCTTGCTTAGAAAAATTGAGTAATTAAGAAAAAGTTAGTGTTAAGTGAAAAAGACTAGCGTTAGTGTAATGTGAAAAGAGTATAACTTGAGAATAATAATTTGCGTAGAGAAATATAATTGGTTTTCAGGAAACAAACGTTGAAAATTGTATGGAAAATATATATGATAAACTCCCGATTGAAATGCTTTATTACCAATTCCAAATCCTGAAAGATTTAGGCTAATAATTTAGTTACGTTCTGATGATTTTTAGTAGTAGTAATTTATATATTGTCTTGAACTATATGCTTCTCTTCCTCTATTAAATTCTTTCCTATGTGTAATTATATATGAATGTACGCGGCATTCCGCCCCTGTGTTCAATTAAGTGCTCTTATTTCATATATATATTTAATTGCCTTCATATATATATATTTAATTGCCTTCCTGAGGGAATATTATACTTTTAACGATTTAATGACGTAAATTTGAATAAGTATATAATCTAGAAAATGACTAAGAGCCCATTGGTGCTACTGTAGTATGCGGTCTACCTACGATTGGTTAGGTTTAATCATGATATTTTCGTTAAAACTAACGAAAATATCATGACTAAACCTAACCAATCGTCAAGGGCGATTGACAATGGGATGTAAACAAACAATTAGTAAACAAGATAAGAAGCTATAATTAAAAGGTAGACCGCCGAATCGTAGGTAGACAGCATACTACAGTAGCACCGAGCCCATTTCCTGCAAGGCAAGAGAGAACACTTGTTTAGAACACAAGCATTTCATTTATAAACTGTACATCGATTAATTGTTATTACATAGGATGTATAAGCTTCTAATTTATCCACTTTTAAAATTCGATGAACAATGTCTAATGATAAGACGAATTACTAAATTTTCTCTTTCTGATGCACGGAAAGGATCTGAAAACTATATAATTTATATTTTCTTCGTCTGTGGGTTTCTAATTTCTCTTTCTCTTTATTTTACTACCTATTTATTTTATGTAATGTATTGTTTATGATAGCATATCTCATACTTCGTTTTCTGTAAGTCGATGGACCATAAGTAATATTTTATTCTGCTTTATATTTAAGTACCGTAATAAGGAGTATAAAGAAATTTTGGATCAAATGTAGAATTCGGACCCCAGCCTTCTTTAGTTAGCTTTATAAGGCTAACTAACGAAAATATCATGACCTAACCTAACCAATCGTCAAGGGCGTACAGTTAACCTAACGATTGGTTAGGTTAGGTTGTGATATTTTCGTTAGTTAGCCTTATAAAGCTAACTAAAGAAGTCTGGGGTCCGAATTCTACATTTGATCCGAAATTTTATATATGTTAATGTAATAGAAATGATTATGTCATAATGGTATATGTTAAGGTTTTGCTTATTCCAATTATTGTATAACTGAATGATTTAAATTAGATAAACCCACTAACTGTTTATTTCTTCATGGTATACGCTAAGGTTTTGCTTATTCCAATTATTGTACGTATAAATGACTGATTTAAATTAGATGTTATCTGTTATAAATAACTTTTGACTAAAGATGTTACAATGTGTTAATAGCATGTCGGCCTTAGAGCCAAATAGGAAGTTGTTTTGTAAGAAAAAATCATTTTGAACAAATTTCTCTTCAAATTTGAACTAAGATAATTTGTATTTATAAAGTGATCTCCCTTAAGAGGATTAATGTACTATAGAACTATATATCATGTAATTCCAAGACTTTTTAATACGAGCGCGTCAGTTTTTTTTAGTTTTTTTTAAAGTGGGACGGCTGTTATATTATCTTTCTTCATTTCCAATTTACTTTATTTCGTTAAAACCAGCCAAAGCTCGAAGCTATAAAAACTTGAAATCGCTTCACGATATAAGTGACGTACTTGTTTACCTAAATACGTTCCTAAACGGAACTGCTAAAAAAGGGTTTAGATTATTTTAAGAATTATATTATTTATTCAGTAATTCCTTTCAATCGGAAGTCACACGCTAAGTGACGCAAAGGCACCTCGCGTTGGTGAATCCTTTCTACCAAACGAAAGTCACGCGGTAATAATGTCACCACCTCACGCGAATAACGTTGAGGACTTCCCAATCTCCGGATTGGGGCTGGAAGCCCAATCCGTTATCTTCCTTCAGGAGGAGAAGCAAATAGACGATATTAGATTAAGCAACGCTAGCCACTAGCCTCCGGGATTTAGAGAGTTATCCCGCACAGGGCTTAAGTCGTGTTAAGAAGTCTTGAGATAAATTAGGCGGCGGTAGAGAAAGTCCGTGCCTACTGATTCAGAAATTGAATATAATTTAGAAATAAGTAACTTTGATTTAAAGTCGAACAAGAAACGACGAAACATTCACTTAATTTTATTCCGAATATTAAGGCAATCTGATTCAAGCACATTAAACGAAAAACTTGGCCAAGCATTTTCGACCCTTAAAACGCACTCGAAAACGAGTGCCCGGAGAATAATATATCGCGAAGATTCTTCAGATCGACTTCGCCGGGAGTCTATTTTCTGTTACACGGTTAGAAACCCAAAATAACAGAGAAAAGTGTTACATATATATATATATACTATATATATATATATATATGCCTGTATGTGTTTCTGATGTTATACTATTAACTTTAGCGACCAATCCAAATATGTCTTAGGCATAACAGTGATATTACACGATCTCGAATCGAACCCCTGACTCCAGGTAATCCTCCTTTAGGGATATCAGTGAACCTTTGCCATTGCGCTAAACATATGAAAACCTTTTGAGAGAGTATGGCACAAATCTTTAATTTCGAAAAAGCCCTCCTTCGGTTTCTATCCATCTATCTGTGCCTTCATCTCTAATTTCCTTTCTCGCCGATCTATAGCTCCGGTTGTAGACGGACACTGTTCTGCTTCTAAAGCTATCAACAGTGGTGTTCCTCAGGGTTCTGTCCTGTTACTCACTCTTTTCCTTTTATTTATTAATGATCTTTCAATTTGTTTCTTTCAATCCCTCAAAAACTCAGTTCCTCCATTTGTCTACTCGTCACAATCTTCCACACGACTATCCCCTTACCTTCAACAATACACAACTGACTCCTTCCTCTTCTCTTAACATTCTTGGTGTTTCCTTTTCTCGTGAGGTAAGGTGTGCTGCATCACCTCCGCACTCTCTAACTGTATGCCTCCTCCTTTATTGGAGAGCACGTAATACTAGACTTTCAACATTTTCTCATTCCTTTTCTCTCCGACTCTCTACGCAAGGTTTAATTGGTATTTTCAATCTTTCAATTCCTGAACCGATCAACTCTGGAACAATCTTCCTCAATCCATCCTTCCTCTGTCTATGGCCTTCATTCCTTCAAATGTAGAATGTCTAGGCTTCTCGAAAACCCTAGACCTTGATGTTGGCTCTCTTCTTTGGGTGGGAGGCTTTTGCTGGCACCGGCCTTGGCCCCTCCTTCCTGCATAAAAAAAAAATATATATATATATATATATATATATATATATATATATATATATATATATATATATATATATGCGTATATTTAGGTAAAATATCTGGTAAATCTTCGGGAATTGTTTCAGTTAAACCTCATTATAAACATTCTTTGTGAACCTAAAATCCGAGTTTCAGCGGTGCAAGGGTATAATAATATATCTGACTTGATTTTCATATATATATATATATATATATATATATATACAGTATATATATTGGAATGATAGACAAGCATGTGACCGGTGACATGCAAGGAATAACTTTTCAAATATGAACTTTTGATGGTAAGGGTTCATTGCCCTCTCTCTCTCTCTCTCTCTCTCTCTCTCTCTCTCTCTCTCTCTCTCTCTCTCTCTCTCTCTCTACATATACATTTCTTATATATATATATATATATAATATATTATATATAATATATATATATATATATATATGCACAAAATTTTATTTTCATCTTTTAAAATGATTGGCGCTAAAGTTCATGGTATGACGTCAAACATTCTTTTGCTTTTCTTTTCAGCCTCCTCACCCTCTTATCTTATCTCCCTCCCCACTCCTTCCTTTGAGAGATGACTATATTTGCTTTTTTTCCCTTTTCTCCCTTCTTTTCTCCTCACCCCTTCACCTCTTGTCCCTTGTTTCCCTTCACTGGCACTAACAATAGCACCCCCACCCTCTCTCACTTTTTGCGTCTATACTACTGGAAGTAAAAAAAATTGATGTAACATTTAAAGTAGAACAAATACGAAATGCTCTTGAAATAAACGTGGGTTTCGGAAAGTTGAAAATGGAAAAAGCAGACTTCGTCCTGTGAACTGAGATATCAAGGAAGGAAAGCACTTACTTGACTCAAGTTCCATAGTGAATTTAATATTCGGGTTTTTATGGTTCAAATAATTTTAAAATTTGGAAGCATGAGATTCATGTTGGAATAAAGAAAGGGAGTTGTCGACGTATCTTCGATAAAAGATAGGGCGAAATTCAAGAGGGTACTCATCAACCGCACATCCCCTCGTGATGGCACAGAAAGACATTTGCAAATGTAGGACCTATGGGTAGTCTCAGTCCCAATCCCTCCCGCTGTTGGTACAACTCTTTGTTGAACTTAAAATGAGAGTTCATAATAGATAATTCAAGAAGTGGGTATTATTAAGTCCTACGATACTTTGTTCAATCTGAAAAAGGAGAATCAATGCAGATATCAAAAGTTTCTTTCTACGGGACGTTAGTGAAGAGGCTTTCTGTGTCGAAACTCGCCATACACAAGTTATTCGGAATAGCGACTTTGAATAAATCATTAAGAAAATTGTATATTGATTGTATATTGTATAACTGTATATTGATTTTTGGTCAAGTGCGATAGAACAGGAACCAAATATATAACAAGGGGATAAGAGAGTGTTTTATATGCAGCCAGAATTGGTCTCAGAGGGAGGCGAGGTTTATCGGTCTTTGGGAGACCATACAAAATACAAGGGAAAGAACCTGATGCAAAAAAATTATTAATGGTATTGTTATCAATTTAAGTCTTTAATTTTCCTGAAAATATATTTATTGTACAGTATCTTCTACCTTAAGTATTATTGTATACGTAGGTGATGTGAATTTACAAAATTTAGCGCTATGGGAAAGTATGGTCATCATTTTTTTAACATAATTATACCAATCGAGTAAAACCAGTTCATTTTACCCTTATCAGATTTACTAATAATCGATGTTTTATCAGGGGCAAGATGCTTCATTAAGGTAATATCGTTCTTTGAAAAAATAGGGGAAAATACTTTATAGGGCTTAAAGTTAAAATAATATTTATTACATATTGACTGAATGATTTTTTTTCAAGTCTGCAAGATTAAAACTAGAATGAATTTGGTAAGATTTGAAAACGTTAAAAAGTTTTTTAAAACAAAGAAATTATTTAATATAGAGGGATTTATATAGGGGGAGAGAAAAATTCAGAACCACAAGATTGAAATGGATTGTTCATACGTAAATTAAAAAGTTTGCGTTTATGAGTTTCAGCAATTTTATCTTTAAATATATGAATATTAAACTTTATGAAATGTCTTTCAGATGCAAAAAATCATGGTAGGAAACTTTAGAACGCAGAAAATTAATATTAAAAGTAAGATCATTTTGTGGATCCGTGATACGCTTACGTTTGAAATTAATCTCATAATTTAATAATTTAAAATGTCATGTTTTATACACAAATTTATAAAAATGTTTAGGCTCTTTTAGAAAAGCTTAAATTTAAAAAATTCTGGAAATACATTCTAAATCTTACACAACAACAAGAATTCCAAGTCAAGTTTAGCTTTTTCAAATTTCATGGATGCATTTTCATAATTTCTGAAGCCACGGACGACGTCTTGATTGTATCTTCTTTGCAACTATCAATAGTTCTGACATTCTTTGGAAATCGAAGACAAAATATGAGGGTAAAAGCCAAGACAATGGGTACAAGCTTCATACATTTCAAACATTCCGTGTGGATCAGTATTTAATTGCGGCAGGTCGACTGGAGCTGACTTTTCTTTGAGCAGAACCGATCACTCTAATATTCACGATCATGTAAACGTATGTGGATCTACTTTATCTATACAAAATTTTAAAGTTCTTTTATCTGTAAATAAGACTGATTTGCGTTTGGCTGAATTCAGAGCTATCAACTATTTGAAACCGACTTTAAATAATTGTACATCTTAATTTCCGCTAAATATTTTGTAACCTTTATTTCTAGTCATGTTTTGGTTTAGGAATTTGTCTTTTTAAGTACATGTATTTTATTATAATTTTAGTTTTATTTGTTCACTGATCATGAGATTAGTTCTAGAAATGTTTGAAATATATGAAGCTTGTATCCATCATCTTCGCTTTTACCTTTATATGTCATCTTCCATTTCTGAGGAATGTCAGAAATGTATTATACGAGTACTTCAATAAGTATCCGCACTTTTTATTTTAGTGATAATATAGTATATATAATATATACTTGTAATAACGAGCCAAACTGAGATCTATAGGCTTATTTAGGCGAGCAACAGTATAGGCTTATTTAGGCTAGCAACAGTATAGGCTTATTTAGGCTACTCGTAGCTGTCACATATATTACGAGTAGTGAACATGGCTGCGCCACTTTCAATTTGTACCCTGGAAGAACAGAGATCCGTGGTTCGTTTTTTGTGGGCAGAAGGTGTGAAAGGAGCTGAAATTCACACGCGTTTATGTGCTCAGTATGGGAATAATGCGTTACCACGGCGAAGTGTGTACGAGTGGATTCAAATGTTCAAGGAAGGTCGGACATGTGTGACAGATGGTCAGCTCTCAGGACGACCGTCAACCATCAACCATTGGTGACAAGCAGGAAGAAGCCAGAGCCATGATTTTCGATGACAGAAGATTAAATACAGAGTGTACATAAAGTCAGGATCTATTTTTGTGAAATAATTATTTTTTTCTATTTTTCTTTTCAGAAGCCCTTAGAATGAATACAGAAGAGCGTGTGGCAATAGTAATTTGGCGAATCGAGGGAAAGAAATACAATGACATCAGAGAGAAGTTTAGAAGGAGATTTCATAAGCCGGGGCCAATAGACAAGACAATACGAAAATTGGTGAACAAGTTTAAACGAACGGGATCTGTAAATGATGAAGCAAGATCAGGACGACCGTGTATGTCAGATCTTACCGTGAATGCAGTACGCGGAATTATCACTGAGGAGCCACGTACGTCCGTTCGTGCTGCATCATACAGACTCGGCCTCCCGACGTCATCTGTGCACAAAATGCTGAAAGTTAATTTGCAGAAAAAAAGCTATCATTTGCAGGTTTTACATGATTTACATGAGGAAGATTTCCCTCGACGAAGTGCTGTGTGTGCTGATCTCGTAGAACAAATCTGGAGTGATAATTTAATGGACAACATTCTCTTTAGTGATGAAGCCACTTTCCATACGTGTGGAAAAGTAAATCGCCATAACTGTCGAATTTGGGCAAATGAAAGACCGAATGATTTCGTCCAAAATTGGGAAAGAGACTCGCCTAAAGTTAATGGTCTGGATGGGTTTAACAAAATCTAAGGTTTATGGTCCTTTTTTCTTTGCTGAAGCTACAGTTACGGGGCTTATTTATCTGGACATGTTGCAGCAATTCCTTGAACCTCAGCTGATTGGGGATAGGATTGTTAGTACCGTCGTCTATCAACATGATGGTGCTCCTTGTCACTATGCCAAAATTGTTCAGGATTATCTAAATGGACGTTTTCCAAATCGCTGGATCGGACGCGGAAGCAACAGACCTTGGCCAGCGAGATCACCAGATTTAACCCCTTTAGATTTCTTTGCATGGGGCTTTATCAAATCGCAAGTCTATCAGACGAAGATTAGGAGTCTTGAAAACTTACGTACACGTATACGAACTGCTGCAGATAACATAACCCCGCAAATGCTCCAGAATGTGTTTAGAAATGCTGCGGAACGATTTGAGCTGTGCAAGGATACTGATGGGCGTCACGTCGAATCCTACTCTTAATTATTTAATAAATGTTACCACTTTATCATTTTATGATTGAATTCCATATAATTTCCAAGTGCTTCACAAAAATAGATCCTGACTTTATGTACACCCTGTATAAAAGAAATTGCATCTTCATTAGACATCAGTCAAGGGTCAGCCTATTCGATAGTTCATGACATTCTTGGCTTCCACAAGGTTTGTGCAAGATGGGTGGCCAAACAGTTGACAGAAGAGCACAAGCGTAATCGTATGAACGTCTGCTCTCGCCTTTTGGCGCGGTATCATAATGGTGAAAACTTTTTGGAGCGCATTATCACTGGAGATGAAACCTGGATCCATCACTATGAACTAGAAAACAAACGACAGAGCATGCAATCGAAGCATCCAACATCTTCCGTTGCAAGGAAGTTCAAAGCGCAGCCGTCAGCAGGCAAAGTTATGCTAACACTGTTTTGGGATACACGAGGCCCTATCCTTGAACATTATCTAGAGCGTGGAACTACAATAACAAGTGCATCGTATTCTGACATGCTTCGGAATGAGTTAAAGCAAGCAATTCGCACAAAACGGAGAGAGAGATTGTCGGAAGGTGTTATTCTGTTACACGACAATGCACGCCCTCATACCACTGCACAGACTAGAAATTGCCTTCAAGAACTTAAATTTGAAGTTTTCGACCATCCAGCCGACAGTCCAGACCTGGCACCTTTGGAGTTTTACCTGTTTGGACCACTAAAAGACGCTTTGTATTCTATTATCTGCTGCATATTAACATTGGACCAATCGACGTGATTATTCTTACCTATTGAGTTCTTGTTAAGTCGTGTTGCGCATAAATTGGTAAAGTTAATTAATATTTCTAATGGTCTATGATCAGAAACAAGAAAATCATGCAGAATATGAACTCTAACAATTCGATCCTTTAGATTATTACTAGTGAGACAATGATCAATCCAACTGGTGGTACCACTCATATCACGAACGTATGTAAAATTACCACTGGTTACCCCTAATACCTCTACATCACTTATACTTAAATTGGCCCACTCGCTCATGTTACCCAATTCTACAAAGAATTCCGAGTTCACATGTGTGTTAAAGTCCCCCATTATTATACAGTGAGAATATTTGGAGTTATCTGATAATGACTTAACCCTTTAACGCCGGAATTGTTTGTAGGGTTAAGTTATGAATGCATATATTTGGAAGGTTACCTATATGTAGCGGTCGTCCTTTTAGGGTTAATTTTGTATAGCAAATCAATGTATTGATCTAGATTACCGCCGTTGTTGTATGGTAAATAGCAGTTTACAATTAATATGCAATCATTGTTCACTTGTAATTCAATGCCTAACAACCTTACATTATCGCTTGTTAAAAATTTTATGTTTTGACAAATTTTTCCTTATTAAGAAAGCAACACCACCAAAAGGCCTACCGTACATTAATTCAGCTGACAAGTCTACTGCTGATGACGCATGGTACATAAAGTCATCATGGATGGTAGGGAAGAATTTTAGCTCTTGCTTAGGAGCCAGTGCTCCTGCAGGAGTATCAAATCTGCACTGTCGCAGATTTTATGAACATCTACAGTTGAATTCTTCACTGACCTTACATTATATGAGACTATTTTCAACAAGTTATCCGCATGACTGATAGAAAATTTATTATTAGTAAGATTATTATTATTATACACAGTACAACTTTCAGGCATTACCGTTATGGCGCCTATTATTATTATTATTATTATTATTATTATTATTATTTTGCCTGTTATCAAATCTCCTGGAAAAGTGAATAAACTCCTTAACAATAATACCGTCTGGCCATTGACTCATATTATACGGGTTGAAATGCGCATTTACACCTTTAATTATTATTTTAAATGAGTTATAATACGGAGATTTCGTGTTTAGTTTATTAAACTAAACTATCAATATACTGTGTTCACCAATGACTTCTTCCATCATGTGTCGAATATCGCTTGCCTCGTTCGAGAGCTGAATTCGCCACACAAAGAGGGTAAGATTCCCCATCGGTGGCCTCGCCGCGGAGATCGGTTGAGGAAACCTTCGGGAAGGGCGCCTGTTAACAGTGACCCACCCGTGCTCCTCCCTCGATCTCCCTGAGGCGGGGTTCGCCTGCCTGGGGGATGGGTGGTACAACCTTTGGGGGATAGGAGACCCCTATACACTCGTGTATATATATATAGATAGATAGATAGATTGATACTAGGGGCACTCAATATATCTCGCCCCCACCCTTTTTTCTTAGCTAAATAATAGGAGGTGGGGCTGAAATGCCTTTTGGGCCGTAAGTTTGAACTTTCTGCGCTTCACATAACCGGATTTTTCCACTTTAAACCTCCCCTCCTTGTATAAAACCGCTTGTAAACGCTTGTATAAAACCGATGGTTAACGCAGTTTCGAAAATGGTGTCTGACAGTGATGTTCGTCGTAAACAGAGAGCGGTTATCGAGTTCTTAACCGCAGAGAAGTAAACATTTGGAAATATTCACAAACCTCTAGAAAACGTTTACGGAGATGCTGCTGTTGATCGAAGCAAAGTTGGACACTGGTCTAAACGTGTGAGATCATCAGAGAGAGGGAGAACCAACCTCGATGATGAGCCACGCAGCGGTCGCCCGGCATCGGCTGTGACATCTCACACTGTGCAACGTGCTAACAGCATCATTCGATCAAATCGGCGCGTCACATACAAGCAGCTATCACTGGAGCTAGGAATTAGTGAAGGAAGTGTGAATACGATAATTCAGTAACTGGGATACTCAAAAGTGTGTTCACGGTTTGTTCCTCGCGAACTGATTGAAGATCACAAAACCCAGAGAAAAGAAATTGCTTCCGAGTCGTTGGTTCGATACGAGACAGAAGGGGATGACTTCCTTTCACGAACTGTGACTGGGGATGAGACTTCGGTACACCACTTTGAACCTGAAACAAAACGCCAATCCATGGAGTGGCATCACGCAGACTACCCACGCAAGAAAAGTTCAAAATGGCTCCCTCTGCACGAAAGGTTATGGCCACCATCTTCTGGGACATGAAAGGGGTGATTCTGGTGAACATTGTGAAGAAAGGACAAACAATCAACTCGGAGGCATACATTGCTACCCTACAGGGACCCTACAGACGTATAAAGCGAGTTCGACTGGAGAGAAAACTGGAAGACGTCCTTCTTTTGCACGATAACGCAAGACCACGCAACAGTTTGCAAACAAGAGAGGCCATCACAAAAATACGCTTGACTGTGTTACCCCACCCTCCATACAGTCCGGATCTGTCACCTTCAGACTTCCATTTGTTTGGGCCAATGAAGGATGCTATTCGTGGAAGAAAGTTTCAGAGTGACAATGAGGTTGTTGAGGAGGTTAAGAGGTGGCTTCAGCGGAACCCAGCGGAGTTTTACCAGCAAGGAATAAAGGCCCTTGTTTCGAGGTGGAGGAAAGCCGTAGAAAAGGATGGAGACTATGTGGAAAAATAAAAACTTGTAAAAAAGGTATGTAACTACTTGTGTAAAAAATTTCTGGAACTTACAAGGAAACTTGGAAAGAAAAAAAAATGGTTGGACAAAATATATTGAGTGGCGGCCACTCAATATATTTTGTCCCACCAGTGGCCCTCGTAGATAGTACGGTGGTTGTGGTTAGAAAAACGTTTTCCAAAAATGTTGAAGTGTTCACTTGGTATTAGGTCCCTTTGGGGTGAAAACTCTCTATGCCAAATTTAAATGACCACGTGCTCTGGATCTCAGGTACCACTACTAAAAAGTAGATATTATTTCCTTAAGGAGAGTCTCACAACATGTCAATGGCGATATTAGTGTTGCATTTCGTGTGTCCTTGACCCTCTGACGATAGTTTTTAACCATTTGCTGCTGACTTTCGTCCTTCATCAGAATCCTGTTTTACTTGGTGAGCAAGGCTATTCTCCTTTCCGCGCAGTCGTTGGCCACATTCAAGCCGTCCACTTTCTCTCTTTCATCCCTGAAAAGGTTCAGATCCGTATTTGTTAGCGCGTAGAATTATTGTCGAATTTCCATTCGGATTCCCTCCTCTGTACTTTAAAATTTTCACTCTATCTTCAAATTTCTTTCCTTCCTTTCAATCTCTGTTCTTTGCTTTGCTTTAAAACTTCATTTGTCTTTAAATTTTCTTAAATTTTAACCTTCCTTCTTAAACAGACAACCTCGTAGGAACTAGCGGGTCTTTCGCAGTTTGGTGTCTTTTGTATTCATTTGTATTCTAAACTGCCCTCCTTCGGTTTCTATCCTTCTATCTGAGCTTTCATCTCTGATTTCATTTCTGGCCGATCTATAGCTGCGGTTGTAGATGGTCACTGTTCTTCTCCTAAAGATATTAATAGTGGTGTTCCACAGGGTTCTGTCCTGTCACCCACTCTATTCTTTTTATTCTCGCAGCAATGTCACCTGTGAGGAACCTTACCCTCTTTCTTTTCGCAAATTCACCTTTCGAATGAGAAATACGTTATTCGTTACATGGTGGAAGAAGTTTTTGTGAATATAATGGCTTATTAATCAGTAAACTAAACATAAAAGCTCTGTATTATAAATCAGTTAAGGGAATAATTAAAGGTGTAAACTCGCAATTCAAACATTACGGCATGAGTCAGGCCCAGACGATATTATTGTTAAAGAATATACATATATTCACTTTTCCAAGAGATTTTGTAATAATAATAATACAAAGAAATACAAAGGACACCAAACAGCAACATACTAGTTGATCCCCACGAGGCTGTCTGTTTAAGAAGGAGGGTTGAAAGAAGGAAGAAAATTTAAAGACAATTGAAAGTTTCAAAGCAAAGCAGAGAAAAGAAAGTTGAGCGGTAGGAAAAAATTTAAGTGAAAATTTTAAAGTACAGAGGAAGGAATCCAAGTGAAAATTCTACAACATTTCTATGCGCTAAAATATGCTTCCAGCTGGGGATTTAAGGCAAGATAAGCATCCACTTTCTTTTTAAAGGATTCGATCGAATTACTTTGAACTGCGCTGACTGGCAATCCATTCCACAAATTAACTACACGATTGAAGAAAAATGTTTAGCTTCACTAGAATTAAAATGTTTACCCACTAATTTGAGACCATTACTGTGAGTTCTGTCTGCATTCTTGAAGGTGAAATATTTTTTGGCATCGACATTATCAAAGCCTTAAATCATTTTAAACACATGGATTAAATTTCCTCGAATTCGTCTTTTTACAAGTGAGAATAAATTTAACGTTTCTAAACGGGCAGTGTATGATTTGTTTCTAAGTCAAGGAATCATCTTAGTAATCCGTCGCTGCATTCTCTCCATTCTGTTTACGTTCTATCGTAAATATGGGAACCAGAATTGGAAGCAGTATTCCAGGTGGGGGTGTACTGAGGAATTATATAATTTTAGCATTATTTTCTCGGACTTAAACTCAAATGATCTACCAGTAAATTCTAAGATTCTATTTGATTACTGACAGCTTCGATACATTGCTTTCTCGGTTTAAGAGTGTCGGCAACAATAATACCTAAATCTTTCTCTTCCGTAACACTCGTTAGTGTCTTATCGCGCATAAAATACTTCTCTTTAACATTGTTTCTATCGATATGCAACGTTTCACATTTATCTGTATTAAAGTTCATCTGCCAAATTCCCGCCCACTCGAGTAATTTATTAACGTTTTCTTGAATCTGCAAACGTTCTGCCACTGATTTGGTTCGTTCACCTAATTTGGTATCATCTGCAAATTTTTAAATTATACTCTTAATTCCCAAGTCGATGTCATTGATATAAATAATAAAAAGAACTGTTCCCAGAACTGATCCCTGAGGCACGCCGATAGTTATACATTTACAGTTAAACGCCTTCCCATCAATGACCATTCTTAGTTTACGTTCACTAAGCCAATTTTTGATCCATTTGAGAACATTACCATCAATTCCGTGAGAATGAAGTTTAGCTAGTAATCTTCTATGTGGCACTTTATCAAACGCTTTTTGAAAATCGAAATAAATAATATCTACTGTACTGTTTTACTCTCGTCATATATATTTACAATATCATTAAAAAAAACGAGCAGATTAGTAAGACAAGAACGATTACATCGAAGCCCGTATTGAAGGCCGTAGTGATTAACTATTTTGTCCCGAACGAACGTCTCCATAATTATGGGTCGAAAGTTGCAGTTTCATGTTACGAAATTTAGTTCTTTTAAAAATGTATTCCAGGCTCTCCGAATTGTGAACATTAATTTTAATTTTAACTGCTATTTGCCTGTGATCACTGGTGGAGTAGTCTCCTACAGAGATATTATCAATTAAGTCTAGATCTGTATTTAAAATTAAATCTAGAATATTGCATTTTCTAGTGGGTTCCTTGACCATTTGAAAAAGTGAACTTTCGAGCAAACCCTACTACAGTCGACGACCGGAATTAAAATGCAAAAGACCACGCCAATCCCTGCACGGTAAATTAAGATCTCCCATAATTATCGCATCATGTTCGCTACTTGCATCAAAAATTAGTTCCTGAAGCTAATTATTACTATCGACAGTCTGAGAGGGAGACCTATATACTAAACCTACGAGTATAATTAATTTCTTTCGTGGGTTGTTTTTTATTTCAACAAACGTCGCATTTATATTAGCAATTTCTGCAGTGTTTTAAATTATGGGTTTTAAGTATGACCGAACGTATAGTACTGTACCACCACCCCTTCTTTCTTTTCTGTCATGGTTAAACATCTCATAACCAGGGATATGATATTCTACGAGAAAATCTCTACTCTCTGAATTTAACGAGGATTCAGTAATTGCTACAACCTCAAATTTTTGGTCAAGGACAATACTTAACAGTTCATCAACTTTAAATCTTAAACTTCGAGCATTAACATAAAATACACTTATAAAATCTTGAGTACCGCAATAAAATCTCGAGGTTCTTCGAGGAGGTAATCGTTCTCTGTAAGGAAACTTTATGTTAGACTGTTCGTTCTCAGAGGAGTTACGTCGATTTTTGCCTGAAAAGCCATCGCAGAGCCATGCAATAATCTACCAAGACGAGGTGTTCCCACGCCATTTAGATGAAGACCATCATGCAAAAAATAAATCCTTTTCATTATGAAAATGACTCCACAGATCGACGAATTCGACATTTTCCTGTTGGCAAAGGGATTTAAGAATATTATTTATGTAGGTAGCTCTGCTGAAAAAGTTGTCGGATCCTGCGATTCTTTGGAGAATTCCTGAAAAAATTAGTTTATTAGACTAAATCTAGAATATTGCATTTTCTAGTGGGTTCCTTGACCATTTGAAAAAGTGAACTTTAAAGGTTAGGAACCAGTGCCTGGAGTCTTGCGCAAAAGCTAATAGGATGTTAGGCTTCACAGCGCGTAATTTCGAATTTAAATCGAAGGATATTATATTGCCCCTTTACAAGTCCCTAGTCAGGCCTCATTTAGAATATGCCGTTCAGTTTTGGTGCCCGTACTTGCGTGAGGATATTCATAGGTTAGAAAGGGTTCAACGTCGTGCCGCGAAACTGATTCCGTCATTGTGCAACAAGCCTTATGAAGATAGGATTAAAGAGTTAGACCTGTATTCACTCGAAACTAGGAGATTAAGGGGGGAGCTTACTGAAGTTTTCAAAATCGTTAATAACATCGATAACGTAAATTTTGACAAATTGTTCACTTTCGATAATAGTAATACTCGTAATAACGGATTTAAGTTGCGTGGCAGACGTTTCATTACTAATATCGCTAAAAACTTCTTTACGTTTAAAGTAATTGATAAATGGAATAATCTTCCCGCGTCAGTCGTCCATTCTACCAGCGTTAATATGTTTAAGAACCGTCTTGACAGACATTGTAAAGATATTAACGTTGTTTAAAATAAAAAAAAGTTAGCAACAGGAGCTCTGGTGGTGGTGCTCCAGGATGAGTCTGTTGACGATAAATGCCAGCTTGTGACATGCCAGCGTGTGATGCCAGCAAAAAAAAAAAAAAAAATTAGACTAACACGAACGTAGATGTAGCTCGTAGAGTAAACTAACCCACTTTTTGTTTAACTTTACCTACTTTTTTTTTTTTTTTCTCTCCTTACTTTGCATGTCTGTAACTCTTTTTTTGCATGTTTGTAGTTTGCATGGTATGACAGTGAGTTAAGACTGTGTTTGCATGGTTTGTAAGCGTTCTTAGTTTACTTCTTTTCATCTTTCACCCTCTCCTATTCTCTCCTACTATTTTTCTGACTTGTCGGCAGTGGCCGGCGGATGATGATGGTAAGTCTTTTTTCTCTTTTTCTGAATGAATGTTAACCCACGAGTGATAGGTGTTCCTCCTTACTTAACCTCTTATTCTCTTCTCTTCTCTTCTCTTAACCCCCTACTATTCCTTTCTCTCGGGCTAACCTTAGAGTGGATCTTAGGGTCTTTGTTAGCCTTAGCTTCTGTAGATCTGTAGATCCTTTAGAGTTTGCATCAGCCACTTGTATTTCTCTATAGCTCCTCCGACCTGGTACTCTTAATATCGTTACTCCCAACATGTACCATAAATATCGTACTAGCATCAGCATCTATACCAAATTCGTATATGGAATCCGTGATGTCGTCCAACGGCTCCAGGATAGCAGTACCTCCTTCTCAGAGTTGGGTTCCTGTCGCAGAACTTCTGTAGTTGCCCTCGAATAATGGCTTTAAGACAGAAATTATACTAGTTGTAACTACTCTTTAGCAGGGTTTATGCTGCCTAGCTCGGTCCCTATTTCGAACTGCCTCAAACGGTCGATCCCCCGAAGGAGAAGTGGGGTCGGGTATGACGGCTGGTTGTGGATTCGTGGTAGAGTCTAAGACAGAAAACTTATTAGTTTTAACTACTCTTAATTAAACAAGGGTTATGCTGCCTTGGTCGCGCCGCCCCATTTCGAACTGCCTCAAACGGTCGATCCCCGGAAAGAGAAGTAGGAGAAATGGTGAGAGAAGTGGGGACGGGAATGACGACTGGTTATGGATTCGTCGTAGAGTTTTCGCGCGATTTCCGCTCTGTGTGAGAACTTGCGTCCAGACTCCCAGAAACAAAAGCCTGTAAAGAGTCGAACCTTGCCGCTAAAACACTAAATTCTTCCCTAAGTACAATTTCCGCCCTCCTACTCCAGCGAAGTTCGTCTCTTGCCGAAATCACTTCGTTTCATAGTTACTGTCGGTTTACCCAAAATCTGCAAACTGGAAGGTTAGAAGAGGGATCGCTGAAAAAATACTGAGGAAATTTTCCGCTGCAGTCAGAACACTCGCGTAGGTTATGGGCCACATCTAAAAAAGTAAAATTATTTTCCCAATCTAATATGTAAGCAGAAGAGTCTGGAAAGAATTATGGATTAGTGACCTGAAAAAAGGAAACAAACAGGAGTCCGAAAATACCAAAAGAAGGACTTTCTACAAGCACAAGCGAGAAGCACAGACCGGAAACTGAAATGGAAGCTGCACACTTTACGACCCAAATGTGCAAATTTTACTGATTTAACTCAGACAAAAAGTGGAATCTGTGACGATCGTTAAAAACAATGCAAACTTATGTCACGTTAACTTTAACACAGCAACTCGGCCGAAGAATAGAATTTCACTGATGTAACTCGTCCGAGAAATAGAACCTGTAACGACCGTTAGTAAATAATGCAGAATTATGTTCGTTAATTTTAATTAAGAAACTGGAAAAGGAAATAAATTAAGTAATTAACTAATAAGCAATGAATATTATTGAGGCTAGGAAAAACAAAGTAATAAATATAGTTATATTTATCTCAACTTCTTAAATAACATAAATCTTGTTAAATTAAACTTGTATGCACTGGATCACACAAACAGTAATACTGGAGAGACCACACAACACGTCCCCCTCCGATGTAGATCTATACCAATAATAATAATAATAATAAGAGGCGCATTAATAATAATGCAGGAATTTGTTTTATTTATAACTAGCGGAGCGAGCGACCCGGCGTTGCCCGGGTGGAAGTTGAACGCTATATATATATATATATATATATATATATATACATATATATATATATATAGAGTATACCGGGTGGACGGAAAAAATCTAGACACTTTTGTTTTTCCTACAAATTTGAAACTAGTCAAGCTAATACACCCAAATTAGTACAAGATGTAGCCAATAGTATCGTTATCATGTGCTAAAAATTTCAATGGAACTCATATAAAACTTACCCTATTGAAATTGTTGTTGTATTGGCCCCCATTTTCTTGAATTACGGCCAGTACTCTTCTTTTCCACTGATCTATGGATGACTTGATTTTGTCTTGGGACACCATGGGCCAAACAACCTCAGTTTTTTGTCTAAGTGCTTCCAGGTTTGAAAATGGTTCCCTGCGACCATGGTACACCAATGACTTCAGCTCATTCCACACGAAGTAATCCAGAGGATTTAAGTCAGGAGAATTTGGTGGCCATTCTTCACTTTTTATGAATTCAGGAATGTTCGCCATCAAAAATTCCTGGGTTGCCTTGGCTGAATGAGATGGTGCATTGTCTTGAACAAAAATAAAATCTTCGTTCGGGTACAAGTCTTGGCATTCCGGTAAAAGTTCTCCGAGGTGTTCAATGTAATTTTGTGAGTTCATTTTTGTTTTCTGTGGATCACTAAAGAATAATTTGGTTTTTCCATTTTAAGAAACACCATAAGATACCATTAATTTCTTGGAAAATCGTGAAATTGGATGATAAAGATGGTCTGGCGGGATTTCCGATTTTGAAGTTAATGCATTGACTCAGTTGTTTTGTCGATTTGTTGATACAGTTAATGTAAAGACGGACTCATCTTGAAAAAACATGCGTTTAATGTCTGCCAAATTAAATTTCCTGTACAAAGAATTACACCTTTCTAACCGTTTCCCATGGCTTCTTTTGTTATTCTGGGGGTACTCAATCTTTTAAAAGATCTGATTCCTTTACTTTTCATTATGTTTTGGACACTGTTGCGCGAAATATTTAAATTATTCGCCATTTTTCTCTGCGAAAGATGAGTACCAGGATTACTTTCCTGGGACAACGCATGCTCTTCAACGTACCTTTCGTTTTCTCGAGTCCGAGCAGTACGCGGACGATCGCTGCCACGTTTTCTGTCAGTTGACCCTGATTGTCTAATTTTATTTATTACGTATTGTACTGTACTTTTCCAATTTTTCCAGGAAATTCCCTAATTATTTTTCTAGTGCTCCATTCCTTCTCGGCAAAACACGAGTCAGACAGACTCTGTACTGAACGGACGCATTTCCTGAGCTCTTTCATGTTGCTTCTACTTTTGGATATTGTTATAGTTAAGTAATTGAATATTAGTGTTTTTTAGCGATTTAGAAGTTTTCATAGCGTGCCGGCTTAATTTAACTTAAACTTGTGACAGTTATAAACTAATTTAACTTGCGCGATGCCGTCGCAGAAAGCGTCGTGTGCTAGGTGTGGGGATAATCGGTGGTATATGGATTTTAAGGATTATAACGGTGGTCATATGGTGATTACCGAGAGATTGGTTTGTTTCTTTTGCGATTTAAGGGAGGAAATAGTTGACATAAAACGTAGTGTAGTGAGGTAACGGAAAGACTTGCAACGCTTGATGAGGGCAGGGGTAGGGCTACAGTTGACGAAAGCCGAACCAACACTAACGTTGAAGACGTTAGTAATTTGAGGGGTGAGGTGCGTAACCTAGTTTCTAGTTTAGGTAGCTTATCGGGAAGGTTGGATAGAGTTGAGGAAGGGGTTAAGGTTGGTCCGAGATTAGTAGATGGGGAGGGATTTAGAGACGTTAACCCTTTCAGCCCTTAATTTTTTGTAGGGTTAAGTTATGAATGCGTGTATTTGAAACGTTAGCAATTGGTATCTTGTCCTTAAAGGGTTAAGGGTGGAGCTAGGCCACGTACGTTAGGTGATAGGAATCCCCACCCCCCTATCGAGGTTTCGAACCCTTTCGCCCATTTGGATAGGGACGTGAACGAGGGGGAAACTATTTTAATTGGGGACTCTTTAGTGAGCCATATGGACACAGAGTTCGTTGAACGGAATCCAACCAAGAGGAGGAGGTCTCTCTCCCAGGGGCCAGGGTTGACAGAATTAGAGACGAAATGGATAGGATTGATGTTGCCTCCCGTCACTCGATGTTGTGAGATGGTAGGGGCAACGACTCGTATAGGCCCGATACGAGAGTGCCTGACCTTTTGGAGAGATATAGGGGTAATTAGGTCCCTGAAGGCGAGGTCAGATAGGTCTTTAGTTCTAGGTATTACCCCTAGGCACGGTTTGGGTCTTAGGATTACGTCAAAAACAATAATTTTAAATACTAAATTGGAAGAGATTTGTGCTGAGGAAAATGTATCCTTCGTGAAGCTGTGGTCAGAATGCAGTGATCCCAGCCTTTTATAAAAGATAAGGGTGCATTTTAATGACATAGGTAATGCTAGGTTAGGTAGGTTAATTGACGAAAACGTTCGAAAGCTGTATAGGTCGAAGCCTTCTTTAAACGTTGTGGGTCCGGGAAACGCGGGCCCGACGTGAAAAATAGTTTAAAACGCCGACCCTTGGTAAAAAATAACTTAAACGTCTTTTATTTTAACGCGCGTAGTGTTAGAAATAAATTAAACGAATTTAAGGCGATAATTTATTCCGGCAACTACGATATAGTTGCTATCACTGAAACGTGGCTAAATACCGTGACTCAGGACTTGTTGGGGGAACTTAATATAGCGGGTTTTAAAATCTTTACTACTGATAAGGTTACATAGGATTGGTGGCGGCGTTTTGCTGTACATTCGTAATTCCCTTAGGGCTATCGAGGTTAAGATAGATTTTCCGGCAGCAATTAATGCGATATGCGTTGAAGTTAGGGCGCGTAATCTTAGTTTCAATTTTGTTGTTGTTTATAGACCTCCCGTTCAACCCCTCGATGCCGATACTAGATTTTGCACACTTCTTGGTAACTTTATTAATAATCGGGATAGTATAGTTGTCGGAGACTTTAACTGCCCTAACGTTAATTACGAGACTTTTACTGGTAACGATGAGGGTTTGAGATTGAGTGAGTTTATGGAAGATAATTTTTTACGACAGATGGTTACCGAACCAACGCGCGGTGACAATATTTTAGACGTGGTGATGACGAACGGCGAAAATATAGTCGAAGGTTTAGAAGGAGGCGAGAGTTTAGGATGTAGTGATCATCAAATTATTAGGTTTAAGTTATTGATAGAAAACACTAAGGATAGTAAAGTAATAGAACTCCCTGATTTTCGTAGGGCCAATTTTGATAGTTTTGCGGATAGGATGAGAGTAATGGACTGGGATAACTTATTTATGGGTAATGACGCAAATTTGCATTGGGAGGCGTTTAAAGATACTGTAGTTTCTTGAATATCAAAAGGGAGTTCATTCCTCGTAGGCCCAAGCGCGCTAGAAATCATGGTAGGCCTAACTGGTGGACTAGAGAAATAGGCGAGTTCATAAACGAGTGTAATAGAGGATATAGGCTTAATAAGCGCAATGGCACGGTAGCTAACGTTAATAGATATATCGAGCTTCGACGTCAGGTTAAAAGATCAGTTAGGAATGCTAAGCGTAATTTAGAGATACTTATAGCTGCGGATAGTAAACATAACCCAAAAAAGTTTTTCGATTACTTGAAAATCGTAAGCCGATAAAAGATAATATAGACCCTCTCGTGGACGCTAATGGCGCTTTGGCTTCCGACGCTCAGGCGATGGCGGGTAGTTTTAATAACTTTTTTACGACAGTTTTTACCGTAGAAGCCTTAAATAATGTCCCCAACGTTGACGATATCGTTCCATTTAGCAGCGAGACAATTTTCGATGAAATAACTGCTTACGAGGGTGAGATTGCGCATTATATCGATAGGCTAAAAGTTAGCAAGGCTCTAGGCCCTGACGCATTTTATCCTAGACATCTGAAAGACTTGAAAGACGTTATCGTAGGCCCTTAACGAAGATTTTTAATCAGTCACTCGAAGATTTCAAATTACCTAACGTCACGCTCATTTTTAAAAACGGCGACCGCACAGTAGCTAGCAATTATAGGCCCATTAGCTTAACGTCAATTGTCAGTAAACTTTTGGAATCCGTAGTTAGGGATCGTATCATCGATCACTTAGAAAGTCGCGATTTGATCAATAGTAGTCAGCATGAGTTTCGACGCCATAGATCTTGTTTAACTAATTTGTTAGAATTTTATAACGAAATAGTGCGCGAATACTATAGGCATAGAGCGTGCTGATGTTATTTATTTAGATTTTAAAAAAGCGCTCGATACAGTTCCGCATAGAAGATTAATTGCGAAGGTTAAAGAGCACGGTATACGCGGTCGGGTAGCTAACTGGTTAGAGGAATGGCTTCGTGCTAGGAGACAGAGGGTCGTTGTTAATGGTAGTGAATCGGGGTGGTTGGATGTTGGTAGCGGTGTCCCACAGGGTTCAGTGTTAGGCCCATTGCTATTCGTAATTTATATTAACGACATAGATGTAGGATTGACTAGTAACGTGTGAAAATTCGCGGACGATACTAAAATAGGCGGTAAGGTTGTTAACGAGGACGATAGAAATAGGCTCCAAGACGATGTAAATAGGATTATGGAGTGAGCGGATAAGTGGCAGATGCAATTTAACGTAGATAACTGTAAAGTTTTGCATATAGGCTCTCGTAACCATAATTACACGTACACGATGGATTTTAGAGAGTTAGCGAGCGTTGACGAGGAAGTAGATTTAGGCGTACGCGTATCTAAGGATTTGAAAGTTAGGAATCAGTGCCTGGAGTCTTGCGCAAAAGCTAATAGGATGTTAGGCTTCATAGTGCGTAATTTCGAATTTAAATCGAAAAATAGTATATTGCCCCTTTACAAGTCCCTTGTCAGACCTCATTTGGAATATGCCGTTCAGTTTTGGTGCCCGTATTTGCGTGAGGACATTGATAGGTTGGAAAGGTTTCAGCGTCGCGCCACGAAACTAATTCCGTCATTCCGCAACAAGTCTTACGAAAATAGGATTAAAGAGTTAGACTTGCATTCACTCGAAACTAGGAGATTAAGGGGGGAGCTTATTGAAGTTTTCAAAATCGTTAATAAAATCGATAGTGTAAATTTTGATAAACTGTTCACTTTCGATAATAGCAATACTCGTAATAATGGATTTAAGTTGCGTGGCAGACGTTTCATTACTAATATCGCTTAAAACTTATTTACGTTTAAAGTAATTGATAAATGCAATAATCTTCCCGCGTCCGTCGTGAACTCTACCACCGTTAATATGTTTAAGAACCGTCTTGACAGACATTTTAAAGATATTAACGTTGTTTAAAATAAAAAAACAAAGTTAGCAACAGGAGCTCTGGGGTTGGTGGTCGAGGATGAGTCTGTTGACGATTAATGTCAGCTTGTGACATGCCAGCGTGTGATGCCAGCAATAAAATTATAAACAAAAAATTTAGACTAACACGAATATAGATGTAGCTCGTAGCGTAAACTAACCCACTTTTTGTTATACTTTACCTACTTTTTTCTTGTCCTCTCCCTACTTGTATGTCTGTAACTCTTTACTTGCATGTCTGTAGTTTGCATGGTATGACAGTGAGTTAAGACTGTGTTTGCACGGTTTGTAAGCGTTCTTATTTTACTTTTCATCTTTCACCCCTTTCCTATTCTCTTCGACTATTTTTCCAACTTGTCGGCAGTGGCCGGCGGATGATGATGTGCAGTCTTTCTCTTTTTCTGAATGAATTTTAACCCACGAATGATAGGTTTTGCTACTTACTTAACCCCTTATTCTCTTCTTTTAACCCCCTCCTCTTTCCTTTCTCTCGGGCTAACCTTAGAGTAGATCTTAGGGTCTTTGTTAGCCTTAGCTTCTGTAGATCTGTAGATAACAGCTAAGTCTTCTTTACTTAAAACCATTACGATAGAATTTTAATTAACACCACAAGAAAAAAAAATAAGGAAAAACATTCCATCAGCCAACACTTCTTAAAGAAATCTGACACTGCTAGCCTACCAATTCGCCATGTGGCCACTTATCATTGTCTTAGGTGTGCATGCGCAAACTGCTTGTTTTGTAACGAACATCTGACACATCCAAGGGCGTAGTCAGCTTCAAAAAATCTCGTTGTTTGTTTCGTCAAGTTAAATTTTTTATAATTAAGAAACGGCCAAAGATAATTAACTGAGTTTTTCAGCACATGATAACCATACTATTGGCTACATCTTGTACTAATTTGGGTGTATTAACTTGACTAGTTTGAAATTTGTAGGAAAAACAAAAGTGTCCAGGGTTTTTTTTCGTCCACCCGATATATATATATATATATATATATATGTGTGTGTGTGTGTGTGTGTGGTGTGTGTGTGTGTGTGTATATACACACACACTGTGTATTATATATATATATGCCCGGTTAGGTTAATTGAATGCCCGGTTAGGTCAACTGAATTCCTGATTAGACTAATTGAATGCCCGGTTAGGTTAATTATACGCCCTTGACGATTAGTTAGGTTAAGTCGTGATATTTTCGAGCAACTGATACAATGAGAAAACGGACAATTAACCTAACCGGGCATTCAATATTTTTACCGTAGGTTTCGATATACGGGGTGGCCCATAATTCAGGACCATAGGAATAATTGTATTTTTTTCTAATAATTCTTGTATTTTCTAATAATGTTTTCTTCTTTCTTTTCTTTTTGATGAATTACTTGGATGACGTACCGATAAACAAACGACGTGGCATGTTTTTTCAGCAAGACGGTGCACCTCCTCATTTTTGCCATGCAAGCTCGCAAATACTTTGATAAAACTTTCCCCAACAGAGGGAATGGCCGAAGAGGTCCTATCGAATGGCCACCTAGGTCACCAGATATCACTCCAATCGATTTTTTTTATCAAAAAGAAAATAAAGAAAAAAAAAATTACGAGAAAGTACAAGAATTATTTGAAAAAAAATACAATTATTCCTATGGTTCCTGAATTATGAGCCACCCGGTATATACAGTATATATATAGTATATATATATATATGCTAGAGCTCCGCCCATTTTGTGTCACTCTTTTATGACGTGTCTATGATGTCACTATCTTTCAACCAATCCGGATACAGAGGCCTCTAGTGGCCTCAGATGACCTCGGAGGTCGACGCCATATAGCCTATTTCTTTCCCGGCCTCAGTTACCCCTATTCCCACGTCTCATCCAAATCTGGCCAGTGGTTTGGCCGGCCATATGAGACAAAGAAAGTTCGCAGTTCGACCGTCACAATTATTAGTATAGATAATAATATTATTATTATTAATAATAAACGGATATACATTCATGGCGGTTAATATCCTTTGATTAGTTTCGTATAACATTAGATCAATAAGAATTTCATTTGTAAATGTTCATAACATTTGTAATAATGTAGACTTGATACTCTTGAGGAATATTGGTTGCCTAAGCAAGAATTATAAAATTTTCTGTCTAGGATTCATGAGGACTTTATATACCATACATCTCAGCTGTAGACTTATCTAACGATCTACTATATGGTAGGTCCTCTGGTGGCTTTGGTTTCTTAATTAGAAAAAATTTACAAAATATTAAGATTTTTCCCCAGCGATAATGAAAGATTGATAGATATTGAATTCCATTTAAACAATGAATGCCTCTTAATTGTGAACTGCTATTTACTTTACAATAATGGCAGCATCAACTTTTTGTATAAAATTAAGTCAGTATCAGATAAAGCAAAATATTTAGTTTATAATAATGAGGGACTCTCATGCCGGTGTGAAATCAGATTATTTTTGTAGAACTGAATAACATGGGCGAGTCTGCTAAATTAAGTATAAGTGATAGAAATAATAAATAGCAATAATTTTACATATGTCAGAGATATGAATGGGGGTACTAGACGGATTGATCACTGTCTGACTAGTAATAATTTAAAGGAATTTATTGTTAGTGTTCATATCTTTCATGATTTCCTTAATAAAGCTAGTAATTAATTGTACCAACTTAAATAATACACGACATAATAATAACTCATTAAACAAGAATGAGTGTTGACCTAGCTAAGGTTAAAATACAGCAAAAAATAGAATACCTGTACATAGAGAGAACAGACAGAGTACCATTTTAATAATTTAGAGTTATTGTACCTTAACTGTGGTAATTCTTGTTCAAATTATTCTCACTTTAAACTTGTAGATAGGTATTACAACGATATAACATTCATACTAAGGGAAGCAGGAAGGCCTTGGATTAAATCGTACAATTGCCATACTAAAATTATTCTTGGATGGAACGATTTCATTGCTCCTTTGAAAAAGGAATCAAAAGATGCTTACGATATATGGTGTCTCTTTGGCCGACCAAAAATAGAGCCAGCTTACATGAAGATGAGTAGAAGTAGAGATCAGTATAAAGCATCCATAAGGTGATGTAAACAGGAAGAAGATTCCATTCGAGCAGCAAAAGCCTGTGATGCTATCTTAAATAATGATGATCAAACATTCTGTAAATTTTTCAAGAAGAAAATGGGTGCCAAGAATGCCACCTCATCAACAACTGATGGAGTGTCTGGGGAGGAAAAACTAGCTAAGTTATGGTGAACGTGGTACTCAAGCAATCTTAACATCCTTAACAGTTACTCTTAATGTAGACCGCAATAGAACGCCATTAGGAGTGACCAGTGAAAATACGAGGACTTCGGTGTCTGATTAAAGAGCTAAAGACAGTTCCCTCCAAGTATAGATAGCTTGTCAAACAAGCACTTAAAGTATTCTAATGATGTAATGAATCTTCATATCTCATTACTGTTCTCAGTCATACTTACTCACAGTTATATTTCTGCAGAGTTTATGAGGGTATATATTGCACCCCTTGTCAAATATAAATATAGGGACATTTTCTCTTGCGCTAACTATAGGCCTATTGCTGCTGCCTCATTCTTCTCAAAACTACTTGAGAAACTTTTGCTACATTAACTAAATGATTACGTATGGACGTCTCGTAATCGGTTTGATTTTAAAAGGTCCCATTCAACTGATCTGTGTATTTATGTTTTGAAGGAGACTGTATTGAAATATAGTGACAGTAATTCAACCATCCACAATGGTTTTTCGCGCTTTAAAAAATTAGAAGACACGAATTTTCCACTGTTTGTTTCAAATATATAGAAATTTTGGTACACTCGCCAAACATTTATCGTTAGATGGGGAAATGTGTTGTCCGAATATTTTAGTTCCTCATGCTGCGTTAGACAAGGTTCCTTGTTCTCTCCTTGCTGTTTAATGTGTATATTCACGGATTAATTACTTCTCTTAATGAGGTAAGAGTGGAATGTTCTATAGATAACATGAGGATAAATAATTTGGTCTATGCCGATGATGAGGTATTAATAAGCCCTTCGGTCAAAAGTATGGATAATCTTATAAAAATTTGCGAATCATATTCACAGAACCAAGACATTATTTTAATGTTACTAAAAGTAAAATTATAGAACTCCATCCTAAAAGTTCACACCAAACAGCTAATAAAATTTTCAAAATGAGAGACGAACCAATAGAGGTATAAGATTTTGGATATCTGGGTCAAACTATCACTAGCTCCTTGAGTGACGACTCAGACACAAGGAAAATATATCTAAGTTACTGTGCTAAAACAAACATGATTATAAGGAACTTCAAATTCTGTACAAGCGAAGCTAAAGACACTCATTTTTGTACTTTGTGCACTAATATTTATGGGCAACATTTCTGGGTTAATTATAAAAAAGGTTCTTGCAGAACCCTAAACTTGCTTCATAACAAATTTTTTTACACTACTGCATAAGTTACCTCCAAGATGCTCAGCCTATCAAATGTTCGCTAACTGCAACGTTTCGAGCCTCAGACAATCCAATACAAAGGAATACAAAGGACACCAAACAGCAAAAGACCGGCTGGTCCCTACGAGGCTGTCTGTTTAATAAGGAAGGTTAAAAGGTGTAAGAAAATTTAAAGACAGTGAAAGTTTTAAAGCAAAGCAAAGAAAAAATGTTAAAAGGAAGGAAAGAAATTTAAAGATAAAGTGAAAATTTTAAAGTACAGAGGAGGGAATCCGAGTGAAAATTCTACACTACTTCTACGAGCCAACAATTGCTTCTAACTGGGGATTTAAGGCAAGATAAGCATCTAGTCTCCTTTTACGAATTCGACCGAATTACTTTGAACTACGCTGGTTGACAATCCATTCCACAAATTAACTATACGATTGAAGGAAAAATAGTTAGCTTCATTAGAATTAAAATGTTTAGCCAGTAATTTCAGACCATTACCGCGAGTTCTACCTGCATTTTAAAAGGTGAAATATTTTTTGGCGTCGACATTGTCAAAACCTTTAATCATTTTAAACACTCAGATTAAATCTCGAATTCGCCTTTTTACAAGTGAGAATAAATTTAACGTTCCTAAACGGGCACCGTATGATTTGTTTCTAAGCCCAGGAGTCATCTTAGTAGCCCGTAGCTGCACTCTCTCTCCATTCTATCTATGTCCTATCATAAATATGGGGACCAGAACTGAACACATTATTCCAGGTAATTATATAAACTTGTTACTACTGGGAAGACTTGGAGACCTTCTTGTATGGTGGAGAAACAGAAAGGACAACAATTTTATTATTATTTTGAGAAAGCTAAGAAAGCGATATGTTTATGCTCCACCATCGTCAGTTGAGAGAATGTATATTTAGCACAGGAGGAAATACATATGGATCCTTCAGAAACAGATTAACACTAAATAATGGAGAAAGTATCATATTCATTCATTATAATTTAAGAGCAATAAATGTTCTTAAATAAGTATTTGAATATTAGTAATAAATAATAAACTAATTCGATGATAAATAGTGTGTATATATGTGTGTGTGTGTGTGTGTGTGTGTGTGAACTCAAAATCTAAATAATTCCCTGATTGCTTAAAACTATGTAAATGTTAAAATAATGATTGAATAACACAAGGTAGCAACCAACGTAACAAAACATTTTGCTGTTTGTAAAGTTTAAAGGAAACTTTCAAACTCACAGAATTTAAAGTAAAATTCAGTCCTTCCATTCGATTCAGAGATACGTGACGAAGTATTTGTATTTTGATATTATAAAAGGCTCTGATCAAATTTTTCAACCCTTATAATTCAGGTTAAATTTAATCCTTCCAATTGATACAAATGTACGAAACGTCACAATTTTATGTTTACACCAAGAACTTTAAGAATCTTTTTTTTAACCCCGAAACATTTTTCATCTATAAAAACGATAAACAAAGAGAGAAAGAACTCTTCTACGAATAATTCAAACACATATATATATATATATATATATATATATATATACAGTATATATCACCCTCAGAAGCATGAAAGAATTCTCTGCTTAGCGATACTTATACTGAATTCTTTGGAAAACTTTTTTAAGCATACTTCCTTTCGAAGCATCTTTTGTCACATTTCAGGGAACAAAAAGGCATTTTTACAGCATTGAGAAGTATTAAAAGCAACTTAAGTGAAGAATTTTATATATATATATATATAATATAGTTACAATAGAAATGTTCTTCGGGAACCTTATCCTCAATAGGAATATGAAAACAAGAGATACGACTCTCAACATTTATTGGCCAAACGTTTCGGTCCGCTCAGGGGCCATCTTCAGTAACTAAATAGAAGCATCTAAAAATGAGCGGACCGAAACGTTTGGCCAATAAATGTTGAGAGTCGTATCTCTTGTTTTCATATTCCTATTGAGGATATATATATATATATATATATATATATTATATATATATATATATATATATATATATATATATATATATATATAATGAATAAAACCACGAAGGAAAAAGAAACACAAAGTTTTTCCCTTCGTGGTTTTATTCATCATAAATATTTTTCACGTGTCACTTTCGTGAAATATTTTTCATATATATATATATATATATATATAATATATAATATATATATATATATATATATATATATATATATATATATATATATATAAAGCAATGAAAATGATAACCAATAGAATTTGAACCCCGCAAGAGCCATTTTAGTGGCATGTGATTTTTTTTTAGTTCAGAGGGGCGTGTCTGCATGGAAGGTTGTGAAAGTCCCATTCTAAAAACCATAACATGACTGTGGGATTTTCCAGCAAAGTTGTCGCGACACGCGTCTGGTTTCCGCATTCCATTAATACATAAGAGGCGAAGCCTAAAATGATTTCTGCATATACGCTAATGCAAATTAGGGGTAGATGACCCTTTTCAATGAGCTTCCAATAGACAGATACTGACACAGATAGACTGACTCACTTATACCGTGGCGAGACGTAAAAATGTGATAAAAACGATCGTTTTATACGATAAAGGGAGCTATTATCTTTTTTAATCCTTGATATGATAAGCTATCAACTTAAATTTAAACATAAAATAATGACTAAAACCTTATGGGATTATATATATATTTATATACACACACATATACACACATACAGTGTATATATATATATATATATAAAATGCTTTTTCACCCTCGAAATTTCGAACATTGTCTTCGAACATTACTCGCGCCATTACCTGCAAAGTAGGAGATCTTAACAGGACTTTAATGAGGGCTAAAGGAAGGTCTTACTTGTTCCTGATGGAGTGCAACACGGATTGCAACACGCATTGCGTGTACGTGTGCGACCAGCGGTACCCGAGCAGGAAAAGACGCTGCATTTCACGTTCCAAAATATGAAGTTCATGGGCCCCGATCTTGTAGCTGAAATGGGTATGGGCACGTTACTTGGGCATCCGTATGGGGTTAATGTTAGTCTCTAGATGTGATATAAAATCGATAAGTTATTCAGGTTGATATTATATTAGTATAGGTTAAGTTAGCATAGGATAGGTTAGGCTTAGTTAGGTTACCCTAGGTTAGGTTTGGTTGTCAGCATTTTAGAGCATCGATGTTGTGTGTGTCCCGTAGACCAAATGGGTATAGATCTATACATATATCGGTCAGGTTGGGCATCAGTGACGTAATGTGAATACCAAAATGGTTTATTTTTCCACACTAAGAATGTATTACAATAAGAAAATGTACATAATAATAAATTTGTAAAATAATGAAAGGTAAACATAGAGATAATAACCATTATTATAAATGATATACCAAACGTTCATTCAATAATTAATTACTGTGACATTACGGAAGGATATTCATGATTTCAAAATCTAAGTTTCAAAATCTAATCTACAATTGCTTTCTACGAAATCCACCCTTATTACTTGAAGAAGAAGAAGAAGACGAAGTGAGCCGAAATCAAGGTGCAGAGTTTTCGAGACGCCTCGACACTCTGCATTTGAAAGATCGAGGGTCGTAGACAGAGGCAAAGACAGATTGAAGAAGATTGTGCCAGAGTTCACCGCTTGAGTAGATGAAAGATTGAGAATACTGATTAACCACCCTCGCGTTAGAGAGTTGGACAGAAAAAGGGACCAATATGTTTCATGGACTGCTCTCGATTTTCCTACAAAATTGCAAACAAGGGCAGTCGATGACCCTGATTTTGTTTCTGCAATCGGTTTTCTTGAGAAACCTAACCTAACCTAACCTTACCTAACCTAACCAAGTTTCTTACACCATTGTTTTTTGCAAGATATCGCACTAATTCTTGTCATTTTTTTTTGCAGAAAAATGAGTGATATTTGTATTAATTTGAAAAGGCAAAATGTGCCTGACGATGAATCCGCAGTAAAGTTTTTCAGTAAATAAATTTATTCAATATCCAATAACATTTTTCTTTATCATTTCTCAAGAAAACCGACTGCAGAAACAAAATCAGGGTCATCGACTGCCCTTGTTTGCAATTTCGTAGGAAAATCGAGAGCAGTCCATGAAACATACTAGTCCCAGAAAAAGGAATAGTATGTGTTGAAAGTCTGGTACTGCGTGCTCTCCTTAAAGGAGGAGGCATGCAGTTAAAGAGTTCAGAAAAGCAGTGTCCGTTATAATAGCGATAGTAAAGAGAGAGTGAGGCACCATTGTGGCGAAGAGAGAGGGATTGAAGACAGTCACTACGGGACGGGGAATTGATGAGACGCAAAGCTTTGATTCTAACCATTCCAGTAGAGTTGTGTAGGTTGAGACACTCCACACGTGAGAAACGTACTCCAAACAGGGGCATACAAGACCCATGTACAGAGACAGCAACTGAGTTGGGATGAAAAGACTGCAGAGACATAAACGTCTATTTCCACCACCTTCACTTCACCACCAAGTTTTACACTATAATCTAACGCATACGAAATGCACACCTCACGACAGAACGAAAACCAGTCCGTGAAGGTGTGTTGCGAAATATCTAACGCAAATCGCACGTGTTTTGCCGTGAAACTAGTGTAGCAGAAATAACGAAAAAATATTAGAACTTGTTCAATACTAAGGTGACTTCCTTCAAAAAATGTATTGTTCGTAAGCAATAATTTATAGTTACACTTGGTACCATTTGAACGGCGCTTTTGGCAGCGAAAAAAATGGGTGTTTCGGTTGTAGGAACACCATATTTTACAATTAGGACACTTTTTAACGTACAACAATAAACTGTGTTTCTGGCTAAATTCAACACAATCTTCTCGCGTTAACGATAATTCACTCACGGAGCAACTGGTACACACGTCCATCCTAGATGGCAACAACCTGGACAATGATCACCAAGTTGCCAGATTCGCTAGTATTAGTTCGTATTTAAAATATTAATAAAAAATACTTTACGGGTTTTACAAAAACTTTACCGATGCCATGGTCTTCAGACAGTCTCCAAATATACAAATTTATGGTTTTTATGACTAAAATATTGGTATTCGTGGAGCCGTGAAACTGCTCATTTACCAAGTAGTCATTTTGGACACGTGATTATATCGCTAAAATGAATGTCATGTTGGCTGATGAATCCATTTATTCCAAAGTCAGCAATGATTCACTTAAGGCTTCCCAGGCTTCTTTTAATAAGGAGTTGGGAAGAATCCTTAAAGATTCTCCCAAACTTTTTCAAAGATTTAAATCTTATTTGCCTCATCTTCCTTATATATATGGGTTTCCAAAGGTGCATAAACCCTCAGTACCTTTGCGCCCTATTATTTCTAATGTGGGAAGTTCTACTGAACAGTTGTCTAAATGCCTCTCGAGCCTCCTTTCGTCATTACTAGGCCAAATCTCTAGAGCACATCTTAAAAATTCTGCAGAGTTTGTTGATAAACTTCGAGGTACAGACCTATCGGGAAAGAAATTGGTGAGTTTTGACGCGGTGTCTTTGCTCACCAGAGTCCCTTTGGATCTGACCTTGCAGTTCCTGGAAGAGTGGCTTAATGATCATCCTGAGACCATTCCGTTTGATTATGGAATTATTTTGGAGCTTGTTAGACTTTGCTCGAAACATAACTATTTTTCTTTTAACGGGTCACTTTTTAGACAGAGGACAGGTTTACCTATGGGTTCTTCGCTCTCTCCAATTTCAGCTAATATTTTTATGGAATTTTTTGAAGTTAATTTTTTGCAGGAATCTTTGGTGCCGGGGGTCAATTGGTTCCGTCACGTTGATGACACGTGTGTTATTTTGGAATCTCGTGTGGATCTGGATGAGCTGGTGGGAGTTCTTAATAGTTTTGTATCCTCAATACAGTTTACATATAAAGTTGAAAATAGTGGATCTTTCTCGTTTCTGGATGTTCTTATTTTAAGAGTTCCCAACCAAAGACCTGCTTTCAAAGTATTTAGAAAGCCTACGCATTCAGACAGCTACATTCATGCTTTTTCCAATCATTCTCTTTGTATTAAGAAAGGCGTTATTTCCGGTCTCTTTTTGAGAGCTTTCAGGATTTGTGACCCCATTTATCTTGACGATGAAGTTTCACATATTAAAAGTATATTTATACGTTTGGATTAGTCCAAATTGTTCATCGATAAAGCTTATTTCGCTGCTAGGAGATCTTTCTTTTCTCCCAAAACTGGGAACCGGGATAAAGACGTTTCATTCTTGAAAGTGCCCTTTGAGGTTAAGAAAGGGCTTTCCTCACTCTTGCCAAAGCAGATTAAGTTGGTCTCCGTTGTGCCAAATAAATTGTCTTCGTTCATTCGTCATCCTATTACTAAAGCCTCCAACAATTCTGGCGTAGTTTATGAAATCCCATGTGGAGGCTGTCCTCAAAAATACATCGGGGAGACAACTGATTTTCAGAGAAGGATTAATTCCCACAAACGTGACCTGAGATCGGGTAATACTTATAGTAGCCTATTTCAGCATAGGGAACAGCATAATCATATTTTTAACTTCCAGGATTCTAAACCTATCTTAAAGGTCGGGGACCAGGAACAGAGACAAATATACGAGGCATTTTATATTTTGGAAGAAAACACCATTTCCAGTATTAAGTTGTCCTACACCTACAGTATGGATAGCTTTATTTTTAACATTTTAAAGTATTTTAGGTCAATTTCGGGTCGTGACCGGCTGCCAGATGTACAGGATTGATTTTTACTTATAGATTTTTCAATTCGAAGGTTTTAAATCTGGGCAATAGTTTGCCTTTGCCAACTGCCAGACGTACGACAGCTACCATCTCTCTGTCCGTGTTTATATCTTCACAGTCATTTTAACCTTAGCTCTTCCGCAGGACGGAAGTTTTATAACTTCTTTAGATATTTTAATTAGTTTATGGCTTTGAAAAGGGCTTGGTTGTGACTAGCCGAAATTAATTAGCCTTTTTAAATACTGTTTTATAATTATATCTCTTTGACAACTTAAATTTTGTCAGCCTGATTGTGCAACTTTCATTTCAAAATTTTCTGCACTGTTGATATTGAAATGTTAACTTTCTTTCAGACAAGGGTAAGCCATTTTCCGGCTTCTTTGAACTGTATCTCGAACCTTTGCTATAATTTCTTCACCAATTTTTTCTTTAAAGAGACGTTTATTATTCACTCTTTTTAAATTTTTTAGGTACTTGTGGGTTATCTGTCGCCACTTTTTAATATTTTTTTTATTTATTTATTTTTATATATTAAGAGAAGAGGATTCTTTACTGTACGGCATTGACGATTGGTTAGGTTAAGTCGTGCTAGTTTGGTTAAATACCGTTTTATTTAACCAAACTAGCACGACTTAACCTAACCAATCGTCAATGCCGTACAGTATAAAGAATCCTCTTCTCTTAATATATAAAATAACTAAATAAAAAAATATTAAAAAGTTTTTTATTTAACCAAACTAGCACGACTTAACCTAACCAATCGTCAATGCCGTACAGTATAAAGAATCCTCTTCTCTTAATATATAAAAATAAATAAATAAAAAAAATATTAAAAAGTGGCGACAGATAACCCACAAGTACCATTTTTTATCTATCTTCTGAGTTTTCGCAAAACGGATCTCTCTTTAATGAGTTCTGATTTTTTTATTTACTTTTGCAACCTATTTAGAGTCGGACGACCCCAGAGCACAATGTAATTTTTTGTCAACTGTCGCCATTTTGGTTTATAGTCTAACCTAGTCTGCACCAGCGCCTCCAATGGGGGGAGTCGAGCCTAGTGTAGCCTAGCCTAAAAACCTTTGATAGTTAAGTTTTATAAATATCATTTAATATTTGGTTCTATCTGAAATAGGCATAAAAATGTATTAAATTTTAAATCGCGAACTTTATGACAACCCTTATAATATAACTTTCACGCTCGCCCATTTCCTCTGAAATCAATCTCTCTCTCTTTCTATCTCTTTCTCTCTCTCTCTCTCTCTCTCTCTCTCAGATCATCCATTTTCCACACGGAGAGCCCTCAATATACTCATCGGCGCTCACTGAATCCATCTTCGTGCCGAAGTGCCAATGCAAATAAGCCTCAAAACCAACACGCACTTCCACCGATTAATCTGCGCCCTTGATTGCAGCGACAAGAGACATTCGACCGCCCTGCATGGGCAAAGTCCTCTTCATCGCCTATACACAAAGGTGAGCCAAATGTTTCTTTAGCGCTTATAATCCCGTATAAATGACAAAGCACACTGGGAACGAAATAAACACTAACGAAAAGAATCGTACTTGTAGAAACTCTCTCTCTCTCTCTCTCTCTCTCTCTCTCTCTCTCTCTCTCTCTCTCTCTCTCGTTAAGATAGTTAAAATAGAATTAAGATAGAGTAGAAGTAGTAATGTTCCCTTTGTCAATACTGTAAATGTAGTAGGAGGCGCTGGTCGGGTCTAGTTTCAGAGCACTGGGAGTTCTCATATGATACTCCATTGGTAGAAAAGGGAAGTTTCATGGAATTTCTTGGGAGCCAAAACCTCCGAATAGATGTTTTCAGTTTCAGGAATGCTACTTGGGTGTACAGTGTAGGAATGTTAGTACTTTTTAGGTAAATCGCGGAATATCCAACTTAGCAAGCTAGAGAAAGTTTGTTTTATATAGAAATAGCGATGTTCCCTTTTGCAATAAATGCAGTAGGAGGCGCTGGCCGGGTCTGGTTTCAGAGCACTGGGAGTTGGAGTTCTCAGATGATGGGAAGATTGATGAAATCTCTTGGGAGTCAAAACCTCTTAATAGTCATACTCATCTTCAGGGAAGCTACTTAGTTAGAGTGGATCTTTAATTTTAAATATTGTACGTAAAAATTTCGCAAAAAAAAAAAATATATATATATATATATATATATATATATATATATATAATTTAGGGTGGTCCATAATTTCACTTTTTAAAATTTTTAATGGTCCAACATGCTAATGTTATGGGCATTGGTGCAACAAACAACATGGTTACCAGTTTTTGGAGTTCCGGTAATATCAGACCCCCCCCCCCCCCCACATAGTAAAAAATTGAGTAAAAACGACATCTTTTAAGCATTTTTTAAAGATTAATCATATTTAATCTTAAATAAAAGCATACATATTGCATATCAATTTATTCAGAAATCAACCTTGCACATTTTGGTGTATAAATTGATTATTTATTCGTAATAGTATACATAGAAATGTTCTATAACAGCTGATTAAGCCAATATTTTATGTTTTTCAGATATCCAATGATGTATATAGTATATGATGCATTTTTCACTTGGTTGATTCTAATCTTATTTTAAATGAATATCATGGCTACTCCTAAGAAATTAAATATAAAGTTAAGAAAAAGCAGTTATGATCCAATTATTGGTAATCTTAAAGATGAACTGATTCCTACAGGACTATTCCAACTACCATCCCAATCAGATGCACTTCAGCATTTCTATCATTTAAAAAGAAATGATATGGTTATGAACAATAAAGAAGAGGCTGCAACAGTTGTACTTAATAAAGTTAAAAAATTCTGGGACTTAGCTGGTATTAAAACGCAAGATATTTCCAAAAGCAGAACACCAAAAGAAAAGATTCTGACTTTAGTTAATGAGTATGAAACACTGAAAAAACACAAAAACAGGAATACTTTCGAAGATAAAAAGGATATTTTTTGTAAAAAATTAGATATGCTATTGGATATATCGGCAGCAGATGCTATTGAAACAATAATGAAAGACAGAATGAGAACAACAAGAAACAAAAGCGAAGATATAAAATTCCTTGAAGATCAAAGAACTATTCGGAATATGTACGTCTCCAGCCTTGATGTCTTATGTAACTCGGACAGAACGACGAAACCAAAGAATTCGACATGACGTAGAAAGAAAAGAAAAACTCTTAGCAGACATGGATGCAGGACCCAGTGGTGAACAAATGAATATCCCACCTGATGATGACATTCATATAGATAATGATGAATCAAGTAATGAATCAAATGATTCCGACTTTCAACCTTCGGCTCAAAGAAATCCTAAAAAAAGAATTCGCATTTTCGATTCTCAAATGGTTTCTGATACGGCTGATAGGATGAATCTCTCGCATAGCCAAAGAACAGTTTACGCTGCAGCAGTTGCCTCAGAATTAAATATAAATTCATGACATGAGCCTGTCAAAGTCTACTTCTAAACGTTCATGTAAAAATACAAGAGCATCTAGTGCAAAACAACTTCGGCATCATTCAATCCTCCAGAGCATTGCATTGTTCACTGGGACAGTAAATTAATATTGAAAACTACAACTGACAAAAAGGAAGAAAGAATGGCAATCATTGTTTCTGGTTCTCCGGGTTTAAAAGAAGGCAACATTTTATCAATCCCAACTATAGATAATAGCAAGGGCAAGACACAGGCCGAATCTGTGTTCAGAACTATCTCTGAATGGAATATTGATAGAAATATTCGCGGTATAGTTTTTGGTACAACAGCATCGAATTCTGGATGGAGACAGGGAGCGTGTAAGATCCTAGAAGAAATGATTGGGACTCAATTACTGTGGCTAGCATGTAGACATCATCTATACGAGCGCATTTTGTGCTCAGTCTATACAAGTCTCTTCGGAAGTACAACGTCCCCTGAAAATGAAATGTTTAAAAGCTTCAGATTAAATATTTGGCCAAAACTGGACATAACACTACCAACAAAAACACTAAAATTTAAAAATCGCCATTTAAGAGCCAAAGCTTCTGAGGTAAAAGATTTTCTAAAAGATGCACTTAATTCAGCCAGTTCACCTCTATTTCCCAGAGGCGACTACAGAGAATGTGCCGAGGTTGCTCTATTACTTCTTGGGGAAAACGTCTCAAACACTGGTGTGAGATGGGCTAAGCCTGGGGCAGTACACCATGCGAGGTGGCTGCCATCTGTATTGTATCCAGCAAAGCTGTACGCATTCTCTGATCAAGCTGGGTATGATTCAAATATGATAACAAAACTAGAGAGAATGTGCATATTCAACTGCCTCTACTATATAAAACCTTGGTTGCTTGCTTCCGTCGCCTGTGATGCACCTGTCAACGATTTAAATCTTTTTAATGAACTCATTGAATATAAAAATTATGATCACGATGTAGCATCCAGTGCTCTTAAGGGATTAAATGGTCAGCTATGGTATCTGACTGAAGAACTAGTACCACTTGCTTTGTTTTCCCGGCAAATTTCAGATGCAGAAAAAGGTCTGATTGCAAAGTCATTGAAGAAAGTCTGTCAAATCAACCCGCAACACCCTCCTCTTAAAGGTCAGCCAATCTTCCCTAAGCTAACAAATACAACTAAGCTGTGTCAGTTAGTTGGTAAGGGTTCTTCAATTGTTTTCCAATGCTTGGGTACTAGTGGTGACTGGCTAAAATCTAAATGAACCTGTTACTTCTTGGAAAAATTGCAAATCTTTCCAAGTTATGGAGAACTTTGTCAAAAATATGAAAGTTGTGAATGATCCTGTCGAGAGAGCAATCAAGCTGATTGAAGATTTCAAAGACAGAATTGTTAATGGTGAATCACAAAAACAATTTCTGGTAAAAGTTATAGAGCAACATCGACGCCTTCTTCCAGACTTCAAGAAAAAATCTTTGGCTGAAATGTATAATTATGTTAAGTGAGCGTTTATTGTGTAATGTTATGCAGAAGTATTTATCTTTTTAATTAAACTTTGGTATAATTTTTTAATCATTGTAAAAGGAATTCATTTTTGTTTAAAAATAAATGCAAAAAAAAAAAACGATGGGGACCTGGAATCAGGTTTGTTCCCACTCGAAATATATTGTAGCTGGCTTGATAAGCTGGTCTAATTTCGAGCCCATCGCCGCGAAGCTGCCTGGGATGATGCTTCAGGGTGGCGGTAACACCCCTAGAATATATAATTAATTAAAATAATATATTATTACCAAGAAAGAATAATGTAGTCATATGTTTATTTACAGAGAAGCGGAAAAACTTTCGTTTTCTCAATCAAATTTTTAGGTCCCATATAAATTGGGGGGGGGGGGGGGGTCTGATATTACCGGAACTCCAAAAACTGGTAACCATGTTGTTTCTTGCACCAATGCCCACAACATTAGCCCGTTGGACCATTAAAAATTTTAAAAAGTGAAATTATGGACCACCCTAAATTACATATATATATATATATATATATATAATATATATATATATATATATATATATATATATATATATATATATATAATATATATTATGCATCATTATTCTCCATTATGCATTGGGGAATTCTTAAATTGTGTCGGTCTGGCCAGCCGGAGGTGCCCTCTGGACCACTGCTCCTTTATCTAGGTAATTCCTATACTACAAGATAAATCTTCGGTACGGTGGCTTTGGCAGGCTAAGGAGAAATGATGGAACGACGAAATGATGACTTCTTGTACATAATAAATAAATTAAAAATTCCTTAAAAAAATGCGTGTAGATTAGATTAGTAGTTTAGTATTCATGTTCTACCTTAGTTTCCGCTGTCCTCTAGTGCATAACTGGGTACACGAGATAAGTGTACGCATGGTGCGAATGAACTCTGAAGCTAGTCACTCCATTATACTTTTTCCTACTTTCCTATAAATCTTCTTTTACCAGTATTTTCTGTCAGCAGTGGATAGCGGAGGAGGGAGAGACCTTTGTCTGTTCTATACTTTACTATTACTACTATTCGTTTGAAAGTTTTACATGTCTATAAGTGTAAACATGGTATAAGTTTTCAGGATTCTTCTTTTTCATTACTATTGCTAACTTTTCTACTTCCTTCTTGGGCTAGCCTAGGGTGGATATTAAGGTATTTGTTACCCCGTAACTCTCTCTCTCTCTCTCTCCCTCTCTCTCTCTCTCTCATGAGTAGTGATGTGACAGACGTTGAAAAGTTACGAGAAAAGATTTTGTATGACTGTTACAAGGCCACAAATGTTATAGTGTTTCTCATAATCATAAATACTATAAACGTAGCTGTTTAATACACACCTCGCCTAATTCGGAAACGTTCTTTCAACTAAGTCATATACTGTGCACACATATATTGCGCATGCGCTGCGTTAATCAATTTGAATATTTATAAAAAACAACTGTACTCAAAACTGTGTTAATAAGGAAAACATTCACACAACTGTATGACGCTGTATGTACCAATGATGCATATACAAACTTCTACAACAATTTGTGTAACGGATACACAAATTCGACACATCCGAACTTAGAATAATAAAAACCACATTACAGTTTTGATTGATGCATAATCTGAGTTGTGAACGTATGGAGAATAAACGTTCCAGAGAGTTCCAAAACAATATTGTATAATATACAATGGGTTCTGTCGTAAACTGAGCTTTCATCTTTATTGATCTCCAAAGATTAAGTAGGATCGTGCATGATATGATCTTTTCACGAATGTTAAGACATTGATGTGTTGAAAAGGAGTTTTGGGATTGAAAGCGATTTTTACTCGTTTATTTCAGTGTTCACAGTATATAATATATATATATATATATATATATATATATATATTAGAGAAGAGGGGAGACACTGTGAAATGAAAAATCATCGCACGGAACATTTGAAAGGTGTATATACACTTCAAATACATTAGATGCATTAGACGGTTCAGGATTGATCTGCAGCCAACTCTGCAGCATCCCGCCTCATTTGGGGGATTTGATGGACAAGAGATTTGCTTTCTACTCTCATCCTATCCTCGTAGCCAACTACGAATGGCTGATCATAGGCTTTGCGCAAAAACTCGTGCAATTGGTTCTTGAAATTATTGAAGTTTTTTGTGTGGAGGTGCCTCAGTTCTTTCGGTAGCACATTGAAGAGTTTCAGGCCTCGTATTCTGAGGGTATTTTCCATCCTCTTTTTCTATGGCAACCTGTCCCACCGCACATGAGACTGTACAGAATTTACCTTTTTTCTCACTCCAGTGTTGAATTTTCTCGTGTTTGTGAGAATTAATTGTGTTCCCTTCCAAGAATTCAAAATACTTTCGTTGATTCGTGTCCCTACTTGTACCTGACTGATCTGAATCTACCTATGTCAAAACATTCCTCCAGATTTTTTATTTTCGTCCTGGGCTTAGGGGTGCTCATCTCTTATGGTTTATTTGAGGATTTGTTCATTCCATCTTTTAATGGACCAATACTTTCGTTACATTTCATTTTTCTTTTTGCAAAGACAAAAATATTTTGGGTTATTTTTGTTTTCTGCTAACTTGATTTCCCCTCTGTCTGTCTTGTGTATGGATGATTGTTTTGGTTCATTTCTATTCCGCTTACTTTTTTTTGTTTGAGTCTCCTTGCTTCAGTTTTGTATCCGTGGATAATTTTTACCATCTGTTTGCGTTGCTTAAATAATGTTCTTATTTTTCTTTCGAGCTTCCAACGTTTTCTTTTTATCACTTCGGAACATGTTTCAGCAATATAGATTTAGTTTTGTTTTCTACTATAAGTAGTATTTCTTCTGGACGTTTGCTGGTGAAGTAACTGTTTCCAATTTACTTTCTTTAAATCTGCACTTATATTTACCTAATTTAGTTTCTTTAAATTCATATTTACACCTTCAAATATTCTTTCTGTCTTCCTAGGATGAATTTAGGTCTTCTAGTTTCTAATTATATTTGTATATCGATTACGTAGTGATCAGAAAAATTTGCGTTACATTTTTAACTGTTTGTCATTGTTATTTGTCAAAATTAAATCCAAAACGTTCTCCTTCTGAGTCACTTCACAGATTTTCTGGGTAAATGCATGGTTTTCCATAATATCTAACAGCATTCTTGCCTGAGTTCTATCGTCTTTCATAATGTTATCGTGGAACTTCTCAACATACATAACTTCATGTTATGAATGGAAAGTTGGAAAAATCTCCACACATTAAAAAAATTTGTGCTGGAATTTAAGTGATTTTAATGTGTTTTGTGTTTCATTTGTAACGAATTAGAATTCACTATGTTGTGTTTGGTGGTCTGTACACATTCATACTTATTAGATTTAGTTCTTTTACTTCTAAAATAAGAATTCCGACTGTGCTTTTTTATTTGTTTAATTTCACTTCACACGTGTATGTGTTTTTCATGTAAATACAACAGCCTCCTCCTTTTCTAACAAATATATCCGCTCTGTACATATTGACTGTTCTTTTATTTGGGACCTGAGATTTTTTTTTCTTCTTTGTGTATTCCTAATGTGAAAATATAGGCCTTCCATATTAGCCATTTTTTCCTCCTGATTGAAAGATTGAACAGAGTAGCAGCTTTCTCCATATCGACAAGTTCCATTCTTCATCAAGTAGAAACATTTTTTTAGGATAGTTACATATGCATATTTACACGAACCTGTTTTGCAATATTCACAAGTGATTCGTCTTTTGGATTATTTTGTGTTTTATGACACCCTCATGGGAATTAAATTATTCAACGTTTCTCTTGTTCCAGCACCACTTCTTCCCTACTCAATGTCTTTTTCTTTAAATCTTTGGTATACTTTTATTATCGCTCATGATGTTGCTATCTTGTATTGTAGGTATTTCTTCGTCAAAATATTCTTCTGTACTTCCCTCTCATATATCGTTCTCAGCGTTCTGTATCCCATTTATGGTATTTTAGGCGTATTCTGTCTAATTGTGTTCTTCTGTTAGTGAATTAGTTGAAGTCCTTCAACCAAATTTTAACCAATTTCTTTTTCCTTTATCAGAATCATCCAGCCCAGATTGTATGATTTTCCTATTCATCTCCACACACTTGATAAAAACGAAGCCGCACAGTCCAACGATTTTATTGTTTGTTCTATTCATTACTTTTCTATCACTTTTTCCTAAATTGATGCATTTTTAATGTTTAAATGCGTTGCACATAATGCATTTCAGGCCAACGGTTTTGTCAGCTTTTGTTTTGCAGCTGCAGTTGTATGCAAAGGCATAATCCTTAAGGCGTAATTCGCTTTTGTTCATCTTACCGATTTTAGTGTTTTTAACATTTATTCTGTTTATTCTTATTTTTGGCCATTTCTTCTCTTCCTTTTTCTATTTTCAACTGTTCTCACCAACTGGTCACTTTCCTTCTTTTTGGAAGACTGAGTCGTATCCAATTTTATGACCATCCTTTTCTCTCAGGCCTTGTTCACATATTGAACTGCTCTGAAGGCCTTTAATTCGATGAATTTTTTCTAATTTTGATATATTTCCTTTTATTTATTTGTTTGAATACACTGGCTTACACTCTTCCTTTCACTCAAGAAATTATTAATGGGAGTGCACTGATACTTTATAATAACTACAGTACAATTAAAATTAACCGCCGAGTATATATTCATTTGCACTTTGGTATTATTACAGAGAAAACAAAAGCGTCCATTCACAACTGGTATCTCACACACACACACACACACACACACACACACACACACACACACACACACACAAAATATATACACACACGAGGTGTGTTCATAAAGTTCCCGAACGGGTTATGCTACGCGCCCATCACATGACGCATATGCGCGTCATGTGATGCATGTTGTAGTGTGACTCAGTCTGTGTCCAAAGACTGTTACCGCTTGTTGATATTGTATTTTGTTCTCTCGCTATTTACTGTTTTGTGAAGTCATTTTGTGTTTTGTCGCATTTTGTGCATTTAAAGAATAATGGCAACTGTTGAAGAACAACGTGTGTGTGCATAAAATTTTGCGTTAAGCTGGGCAAGACTGCTTCTGAAACCCATGCCATGCTGAACACAGCATTTGGCAATGACGCCTTAAGTCGGACAATCATTTTTGAGTGGCACAAGCGCTTTAGGGAAGGCTGAACTTCGACGGAGGATGATGCAAGGGTGGGACGACCTTCCACTTCAAGAACTGATGACACTGTTGCTTGTGTTCGTGAAATGATTTGAGGGAACTGTAGACTGACAGTCAGGGAAATCGCAGACGAAATGAACATTTCGATAGGATCATGCCACACGATACTCAGAGAGAATTTGGGGATGCATCGTGTGTCAGCCAAATTTGTGCCATGACTCTTGACTGCCGAGCAGAAAGAGCAACGTGTTGTTGTCTCAAGACCTCCTTCAACGTGCCAGTCTTGATGAAAATTTTCTTAGAAACATCGTTACAAGTAACGAGACGTGGGTGTACGGGTATGACGTTGAAACAAAACAGCAGTCATTGCAATAGAAGTGCGCGACAGTAGCCATTATTCAAATGCACAAAATGCGACAAAACACACAAAATGACTTCACAAAACAGTAAATATCGAGAGAACAAAATAAGATATCAACAAGCGGTAACTGTCTTTGGAAACAGACTACAACATGCATCGCATGACGCGCATATGCATATGCATATGCTACATATATAAACTATATCGGGTGTTTTTTTTAAACATCTTACAGTTAAAAAGTTTGTATTTTCTTTAGTAACCGAACAAAATCATAAAATATTTACTGTACCTTCTCTGCACATGGGGAATAAGTCCCCTACTGTAAAACATGCTCTTTGTGATATAATCTCAGCTCACGATACTTACACGATACCTTCGACCGAAAAGTCCTCTCCAGCAGATTTCCTGCGGTTTATGTAAACCGTTGTGACTTTTATATGTGGGGTTATTTAAAAGATAGAGTGTTTAAGCAGAATCTAGACACAATATAAGAACTGAAAGCATCAAATGAACAAGTAAATTCTCAGATTTCAACAGATACTGTAATTTGTTCAGAGTACTGTAAAATTTTGTTGTTCGTGTGCAAAGAGTTAGTGAGCCGGGAGGACATCATACTGAGCATGTTTTGCACTAGGGGACTATTCCCAATCTGTAAAGAAGGTACAGTAAAAATTTCATGCCTTTATTTCAATTAATAAAACTATACAATATTTTTAAAGTGTCAGATGTTTTAAAAATCACTAAACACACTCAGCGGCAGGACCGGATAAATGGAATGCCACACTGATCAAAAACTGTAAGAATGCAATTGCTGAGCCCCTATACTGGATATGGAGACGATCACTAGACACGGGAGAAATATTTCTGAAAGACTCCTACCTTTTGCGGATAGCATTAGAACAAGTAAAGTTAAACCAAGGTTTTTTGTATTTGGAGTAGGAATAGAGTGTACGTCTCTATGCTCAAGAGAATCACCTCCGTGATACGCTCAGCACACTCGGAAGGGGCCGGGCCACGGAAACAGTAACCATTCTATGGGAAATTACAGAAGTACTGCCTAAGGGCCTCCCAGTTAGCGGCGCCAAAGTGCCAAAGGCGCCTCCTCTTGGTAGGATCCAAAGGCCGAATTGTCAAGATCGGACAGGAAACAAATATAAAATTGTGGTCGGAGGAGCCCAATGGAGAAAAAAGTTTGACAGAGTAAGGAGAAGGATGAGAGGTAAGAAATAAATTCAGAATGTTGGGCCTATATCCAAAGCAATCGGGGATACGAGTAGAGTGATGTACACTGTACAGTCTGTTCTAGGTCATTTAGACTTTGCACGATTCTCGACAGAAATATCATGAGGATATTTCTGTCGAGAATCGTGCAAAGTCTGTTCTTCGACTCACCAAAAATTCCTTCATCCGACAAAAATGTGAAAACCTGTCCAATTCTAATTCTCGCTCTTCCTGGCATCGAGCTAAGAATCTCTCCAACAACTTTACTTCCTCTTCTTTCTCTCCTCTTTTCCATTCCGATGCCTCAGTTGCCGTCTCTTCTCCTCAAAAAGTTTAACTCTTCGCTCAAACTTTCGCTTACAACTCAACCATGGACGATTCTGGTGCTATTCCTCCATCTCCTCCTCTCTGTGACTTTATTATGTGTGTAATAATGTTCTTTCTGCCCTATCTGGGCTCAATTCTAGGAAGGCGTATTGTCCTGATGGTGTTCCTCCTGTTGTTTTGAGAACTGTGCTTCTATGTTGACACCCTGCCTAGGCAAACTCTTTCGTCTTTGTCTTTCATCTGGTATTTTCCTTCCTGCTGAAAGTTTGCTTTCACTCAGCCTGTCCCAAAGAAGAGTGACCGCTCTCAATCCTCCAACTATCGTCCAATTGCTTTGATTTCTTGTCTTTCTAAAGTTTTTGAATATATCCTTAATAGGAAGATTCTTAAACACCTTTCTTCTCACAATCTTCTTTCAGATTTTCAATATGGGTTCCACAAGGGACGCTCTACTGGCGATCTTCTTGTATATCTTTCTGACTCTTTGTCATCTTCCTTTCGTGATTTTAGTGAAACTTTTGCTATTCCGCTGAACATATGAAAGCTTTTGATGCAATCTGGCACAAATCTTTAATTTCCGAGCTGTCCTCTTTCGGTTTCTATTCTTCTATCTGTGCATTCATCTCTAATTTCCTTTCTGGCCGATCTATAGCTGCTGTTGTAGATGGCCACTGTTCTTCTCCTAAAGATATTAACAGTGGTGTTCCTCAGGGTTCAGTCCTGTCACCTACGTTTTCCTTGTATTTATCAATGCTTTTTTAGTTCGCACTTCCTGTCCTTTACACTCCTATGCCGATGATTCTACTCTTCACTCCTCCACCCGCTTCGCAAAGCGTCCCTCTCAACAGTCACTCATTGATTTGCGTAGGACGGCTATGGTACACCTGATCTTTGGTCCTTCTGCTATCTCTGATTGGGGGCAGAGAAAACCATATGGCTTTCAATGCCTCAAAACTCAGTTCCTCCATGTGTCTACTCGTCACAATCTTCCACACGACTATCTTTCCTGGAAAGATCACATATACTCTCGTTCCAAAACAGCTTCTAAAAGGTTAGGTGTGCTGTACCGCCTCCGAAGTTTCTTCACCTCCGTTCAGTTGCTCTCTCTGTACAGGGGTTTTGTCCGCCCCTGTGTGGAGTATGCTTCTTATGTATGGAGTGGCTCGACCTAAACAGCCCTCCTTGGTCGGGTGAAATCAAAGGCTTTTCGTCCCATCATTTCCCCGCCTCTTACTGACTGTCTTCAATCCCTCTCTCTTCACAATGTTGCCTCACTCTCTTTTTACTGTCGCTATTATAACAGACACTACTCTTCTGAACTCTATAACTGTAACTCCTCCTTTATGGAGAGCACACACCACCAGTCTTTCTACACATTTTCATTCCTTTTCTATCCAACTATCTAACGCAAGAGTTAATCTGTATTTTCAATCTTTCATCTACTGAGCCGACCAACTCTGGAACAATCTTCCTGAATTCATCTTTCCTCCTGTCTATGACCTCCAGTGTTTCAAACGCAGAGTATCTAGGCATCTCTAAAACCCTGGACCTTGATTTTGGCTCTCTTCTTCTTCTATAGGGGGGCACTTTTGCGGACATTCGCCCTTGGCCCCCTCCTTCCTGCATAAAACAAATAAAATGAAATAGATGTATAATAAATAAAGAAATAAACAATAAATACATATTTTTAAAGTAAATAAATAAATAAACCTGTATTATAGAAAACCTAAAAACGTTCTTCGTACTTTAAATTGATCTGGCTGCATATACTGTTAATTAGTAACCCTTGATAATAGAAAAATATATTGTAGGCCTATCTAAAAGAATTTTAATATTTCCCTTTAAATTTATTCATAAAAAATAATTAAAAACTCTTTCCTTTTTAAGTTTTGTTATTAATTATATTTACTGTTTGCATTTTCATACTCTCTTAACCTATACTGTAAATGTACAGAAGATAGTTTGGGCAATTCATTGGTAATCACATGACCTCACTGGAAGTAAGAAATTATTACTTCTTCGGGCATCTTTGCGTCTCAACGGCATTCAGATCCTAGCAATAAAAACAACAACTTGTTCTTGAAGTAGTGACATATATTCGAACTGCAGGACATCTAATCTTTTGTAAATTCTCCCTCTTTCCTATAGTAATAACGTTCACACGTGACTGATTTAAAATGAACGATTGCACCTGATTTCAATCCATTCTTTGTTACTAAATGTATATTTAATTCATGTAACTCAGACTTATGAATCAATTTGACTGCATTCATATTAATGTCGCATTGATGCAAAAAATTATTTCTCAAGAGCTGCATTGCACCCGAGAGAATTTTAGGGTCAGGTAGGTATAATTTTTAAATCAGTTACTCTATATGAAAATTAAGTCATATTGACCTTACTACTTGATATTGTCATAACTTCATTTTAACTTCACTTTAACTTGAAAAAATTTATTTCTCACGACCTATGAGCTATTCTCACGGGTGTATGTGACCCCATTTTTTATATGCAATGGACATCATTATTTTTTTCAGTGTAATACAATCGGGTCTTACCTGTGCAAGTCTTCTTCCCTCACTTTTCCGTAGAGTGGTAAACATTTTCCGAAAGCAAAATCTGGAAAATCAAAGATGATAGAGTAGGGCAACGCATTATGAACTACACTGTTATTAAAAAATTTGCAACCATAAGAATTTAAATATTTTTTGCCTCTTCCCAGGAAATGGCTTTGACTATGAAACAAAAGTTTGACTACAAACAATCACACTTTCGTATGGAAATAGAACTGAAACTTATGTAGCTGAGAGGATCAACAGTAATCATCCGAACTGTAACCTCACATCCCAAAGTGCTAGTTGCTTCATCAGTCGTCGTTCTGGACCTCTCAACTTGGACACCAGGTTCACTATAGCACTGTGGGATATGGCGTTACGGTTCGGATGATTACTTTTGAATCTCCCAACCACCACCTCCTGCACTTCCATTTACTGTACATACAAAATTATGATTTTTAACATTCAGTTATTTCTTGGAAAGAGACAAAAAAACTTGAAATTCGTATGGTTCCAAACTTTTGAATGGTCTTTTACAATAATACAGGGTGTCTCATAAGTTCTGTCTCGTAGGAAAATTTATTTTAAATTAAATTTACAAAAGTAATACTTTAGAGCTGACACAAATGTTCAAATTGATGTCTTGTTTTGGGACCTTTTTGTTGCAGGTAGAATAACAATGGCTAATATGGAAGCGAGTTACACTGGTAAGGAAAAGGCCTCCGCCTTTTCCTCACCAGTGTAACTCACTTTTATATTAGCCATTGCTCGTTATTCTACCTGCAACAAAAACAAAGGTCCCAAAACAAGACATCAATTTGAACATTTGTTTTAGTTCTAATGTATTACATACTTTTGTAAATTTAATTTAATATAATTTTTCCTATGAGACCAGACTTATGGAACACCCTGTATATCATGATACATTTATAAGTTATATGAATATAAAAAAATAACTCTTTTATAGCGCGTAATAGAAAAAAATATATGCAAGAAGTTATTATTATTAATAATAAATGGTCATACTCTATTTTAGTGCAGCTGAGATGAAGATTCGCAAAAAGGGGGTCAGTTGTTTTTGCTTATTATTTACTTATTTATTTATTTATTTATTGCTACATTTATATTCGGTAATTCTTTAATAATTTATTTATAAAGTCAAATTTATGTTTATTTACAGTGTATATATATATATGTATATCAACACCACTGGTATGTAAGTATAATTTTTATTGTACGTCCTTAATATATCATATTTAATTAAAAGCTCATTAATGGAAAGCCGATACGGGGAAAATGTACGACTATTGCGATACCATCGATAACAGGGTGGGAAGGGAATGATGAATCGTTTCCAAGACCAACGAATATGACCGAGAAGCGTTTTAAAGTATTTACGTATACGCTAATTACTCTCCATCCCACGATGGAAGAGTAAAATGGAGACCATTTGGAGACCATAAATAAACAATCTTTTTCATAATATATATATATATATATATATATATATATATAGAGAGAGAGAGAGAGAGAGAGAGAGAGAGAGAGAGAGAAGCATAATTTTAAATTTGTACTCTATAAAAACAGAAAGGATGTATTTCTAAACGTAATTTAAAAACTTTTATGAGGCAGAATGAAAAATAAAAAAGAAGAAGCATTTTTAAAAATAAAAAAAATAAAGTATTTTTCAAAAATAAATAATGAAGTTAAGGTATCTTTTTTATGGTGCCAGCGCCATGTACCTCAGTGGGTAAAACGTTTCCATTATGAGCGAAGTGAAGGCACTAAGGTCGGGGGTTCAGCTCCTGATGATGCTGGTTTAGTGGTGGACCGGATATCCGCGTCATTTTTAACATCCGCATCCGCACTTTTGACTGCGGATGTTATGCGGATATTACCTCTAAGAAATTATGCAATTTACAATTAAATTAGCTTATAAAGTAGCTTATAAGGCTCAGTCATGCACATTTCATGTAAAGTATTAATTAATTATTAATGAACAAACAAATATATAAACCTCAAAATATAAATACGTGGTAACACAGAAAATTGAATGAAACTTGTTTCGTTGAATTTTCTGTGGCTGAAACTCTTGAGAAAGTTATTATTTTTATCATAATGAAAAAATTAATATTAATTTTAATTCTAATGCATTGCCTGCCATAATAGTAATATCACGAAATTTGAAAAATTATGTCATATATTCATAATTCTATATTCTTGATAGATTAACTAAATATCCGCATCCGCGGAGAGTGAAATTAAAAATCCGCATCTGCATCCGCATCCGCAGATGTTGAAAAACTGACATCCGGTCCACCACTAATGCTGGTAATAACAGTACGGGATTTAACTCAATGGGCTACATTAGTTTGATCTGAGCTCTGTGCCAGTTTCTAGCCTTTAGCATTCATTATCAGATTCTTTTACAACATACAGTTAAGGTAAAATCCTTATTTATCAGATAACGCGGGTTTCTTATATTTGAGGGGGAGAGGTGCGTTGCACGTTACAGTATTCTTTTGCTCTGGAGGAGGGAGGAGGCACGAACAAAAATGTATGAGAACCATTGATTTAAAGGGTGAATTTTCATTCACCCAATTTCATACTTTCATACTCATTTTCAGAAAACATTTTTTTACCGTTCTTTACTAATTTCAAATTACACACACACACACACACACACACACACACACGTGCGCATCCGCATAAGTACTGATTTTTTTACATTCATACATTCTAAATGGTACTGGGACGTTTGGCTATATACTGTACTGTATATGAAACGTCTACTCGACATCCAATAATGAACTTCGCTTTCTGAAATGAATAATAACTATTTTGAAATGTTTACTAGATATTTCAAATATCTGAAAACGGTGTTTAAATGTTTCAGATACATAGAGGCGTAGAAATTAAATATTTCATTTGTATAATAAGTTAAGTGCCTATTGTTTGCTTCTAGACGCATGCGCAGTGGTTAAAAATATTCTGAAATTGTGACTCAGTCTATTTATGTGTTCTCGTACTTAGGCTATCTCGAAAAGAAAAACAATTATTATATTTGTGCATTTATTCTATGTAGGCTATTAATTAATTTTATTTATTCGGCTAGGCCTTGGCTAGCCTTTCAAGCTTAAAAACCAGCCAGCAACCCTGAACTTCTTGATATGTGTGGGGGCCTTATATGTGATGGGGTAATGTGTGTGTGTGTGTGTGTGTGTGTGTGTGTGTGTGTGTGTGTATATTATTTATATATATATATATATACTTACATTAGGTTACTTTATCTGAGTTCGAACGACGGTTCAGGATCGACCTACGGTCGACCCCTCTGCAGCATCCCGCCTCATTTGCGGGATTTGGTGAAGGAGGGAATTGCTGTCAGATCTCCTCCTGCCCTCGTAGCCAGCCACGCATGGCTGGTCAGGGACTTTGTACAGGAATCTGTCCAGCTGGCTCTTGAAGTTATTGAGGTCGGTGTGCTGGAGATTCCTCACTTCTTTTGGTAGAACATTGAAAAACTTTGGGTCTCGTATTCTGAGGGTATTTTCCATCCTCGTTTTCATGGCCCTTTGTCCCACTGCAGCTGGGACCGTACAAAATCTGCCTCTTCTCTCATTCCAGTTTGTTTCTATTTCATTTCTAAGGTTAGGGACAGAGCCAGTATTTTCTATATGTGTATTATTGTGTACCGCTCGCGCCTTCTTTCGAGAGAATAGAGTTCCAGGGATTGTAGTCGAGACCAGTAGTCTTCATCTTCCGTTTACTCTATCTTAGACGTAAAAGTCCTTTGTATAGCTTCAATGTTCGTTTCGCAATGTCTCTATGAAAAAATTATATAGGGCTATGGGTTGATTGCCTGGTACCCTCATCCGTTGGAAATTTCCAGCAGATTTCAGTGGAGAGTTAACGACAAAACCCCTACGTTTTTTCGTTAGAGAGTTATGTATATGTAGGTCTTCAAAGGACCTCTTTATATTTGTTTGCCTTCGGTATTTGCGCTGCCTAATGGTAAAGAAAGGCATTGCCTTACCTTATTATTTCGTTGGGCCTCGCTTCTGTTCGTATGAAGCGACGATGTTTTTCGATGTAGGGCCGCGGTACGATGGAGTTATACAACGAGTTGCTTTGATGTAATTAATATAAGCAGTCACTACACTTAAATACCTGAAGGAATAGGCTTATCCTTTTTGTAGTTATTAGGTTTTATATTATTAGGATTTCACTCAGAACTTATAGGAAGATAAAGTACATCTTCCTTGCTTAAAGCATTGCTGTAACATAAGCAAGCTCCGAGCGAGCCGCTATAATATAATCTTTGTCTTTTATTATTTGCTGATTTTTCAAAGTTCGTTGACTCTTCTCTCGAAGTAATTTTCACGAATCAGCAATGAAAAATGTTGAACACGAAATAATAAATTTGGTTTTCTTGTTATGTAGGCGGCTAGGGTTGCCAGACGTCCTTTATTTCAAAGGACAGTCCTTTATTTCGATCTGCTTGTCCTTTATTGTCCTATAACATTTAAAAATATTTTGGGAGCATCATTCTCTCTCTCTCTCTCTCTCTCTCTCTCTCTCTCTCTCTATATATATATATATATATATATATATATATATATATATATAAATTTGAGAATCTGGGAGTGGCAGCTTGAAATATTTTTGAGTGTCCTTTAATCCGGTCATCAAAATCTGGCAACCCTATTAAGTAACAGTAGGCCCGATGCCTACATATGGGTTCTATGTATGTATGACAATTATTTTCATTCCCAATAGGCTATGTCGCCAATCCCGAGGCAATTTTGTAGATATTTAATTCAATTAAACCATGTGAAATGGATTAAAAAGAATGAAGTAGGAATTTAGAAAGAGAAAGGCTACTCAAGACCTATTTAATTATAAAAGTTCAAGAGGCCAACTTCTCAAGTTTAGTTAAAGTTATGTCAATCAGTTTGACTCCCTTTAGGTATAGGAAATTTATGGATTAAAGTAAAGTTATTAAGCATTTTAACTTTGCTCAGTTTGTGTAAGTTTATAAGTCACCAGTCTTAATTTTTTCTTGTAAAAGTTTTCTGGCTTTCAAAGCAGTCTTTCTTTGAGGCCTGTCTGGTTTAGTCTGAGTTACATCAGGCACATTGAGAGATTCCTCCCCAATAGTATCCTGATCCATCCTTTGGGGTAATGGTTCTAATTTAGCCCCACACTCCAAAGGATATAGTAATGTGATATCTCTGGTGGTTTCACCAGTTGCTGTTTTCAGTTTTACAACCCTGGTAACTTCGTCTTCACCAGTTTTGAGTTCCAAGACTTTTCCCATTGACCAATGTTGTCTTGGTGTCTTGTCATGTATCAACACAATGTCCCCAATTTTGACTGAATCATTCCAACTTTGTTTTGTTAATTGTTTATGTCTTTCTCTAAGACTTGTTAAGTATTCTTCTCTCCATTTTGTTATAAATTGAGTTTTGATTTGTGTCAAATGTTGGTATTTTGTGTTGAGTTCTTTGTGTCCTATTTCCCAATCTGGATCCTCTGTACTGTTATGTTCAGATTCTGGTAACATGTTTACTGTTTCTCCCTTAATTAGGTGGTTTGGTGTGAGAGGTTCTGGCTCATTAATACCATCTCCCACATAAGTTAATGGTCTGTTGTTGACAACATTTTCAATTTCTGACAGAATAGTCATGAGTTCAAAAAGTTGTAGATGTTTTGTCCCAATAGTCTTTTTAAGGCAGTTCTTTACAGTTGTATGTTTCTTTCCCAAATTGAACCATACCATGGTGTATTAACAGGAATGTACTTCCAGGTTATGTTGTGTTTGGTTAAATGAGTTTGTACTGTTTCACTGTCACAAATCTGATGAATAATTCTTTCACCAGATTTGAAGTATGTGGCATTGTCTGACCATATAGTTTTGGGTACAGAATTGTGTGCACAAAATCGTCTGAAAGCAGCAATAAAAGCTTCTGCTGTCAGATCTTCTACTATGTCTAGACATATGGCACGTGTGGCAGCACAGGTGAAGAGTACAATGTACACTTTGTATTCCTTTGAATCCATTTTGTCTCCAAAACTCACATTTACCGCTCCAGTGTAGTCAATACCCGTGGTTTCAAATGGCCGAGTAAATGTTACTCGTTCCACAGGTAGGTCTGGAGGGCTTGGGGTCTTAAAGGGTCGTGAATGGATACGTTTACAAGGAATGCATGTGTTTAAAATTTTCTTTGTTTCAGTTCTACCCTTTGGTAGCCAGTAAGTTTTTCTCAGCTCGTCAGGGTTTGTGGGACCCCATGTGGTGTATTTTGTTGTGGGTATCCCTGATGATGAGTTTTGTGAAGTGATTTCTCCTTGGAAGAAGAATTGGGTGCTTAGAGTTGTAAGTCAAAGTTGACTTGTTAAGCCTTCCTTTACACCTTATCAGACCCTCTGTATCCAGGTACAGATTTAGATCCATGACAAGTGAAGGAATACCTTTGTTTAATGTGCTACTGGACCTAAGATACTTCAACTCCTTGTCAAATTCTGAAGCTTGTATCTGTTTGAGCCAGTATTTTGTTGCAGTTTCTGTTAAGTTAGAAAAGGCTTTCTGAGGACAGTGTTTGAGAAGGTAGCTATTGACAAACTTGCAGCAATAGACTGTAATTCTCAAGAGTTTGTTAGGTCTGAATAAAGGTGATAGTCAAATATAGGTTTGTCCTCAGTGATCTTTTCAGTTGTTGTAGAGTTGAGTGTGAGGTTAACTACTTTGGCTGGCCAAAGATCCTCACATGTTAGCCATTCGGGCCCTTCATACCAGATTTTATTTGTTTTCAACAGCTTGTAAGAGAGCCCTCTTGTCAAAAAGTCTGCAGGATTCTCCTTTTTTTTATGTACCTAAATTTGATACCAAGGTTTGTGTTTGCAGTTTTGATTTCTGTTAGTCTGTTTTTCACAAATATTTTTTGCAAGAAGTTGTATCTGTGTTGGTCACCCATGTTAGACAAATTTGACTGTCTGTCCATAAGTAAATGTTTGTTATGTCAACTTCTTTATACACTTGTGAAAGAAAGTTTGCTGTTTTAACTCCCAATGAGACAGCTAATAATTCAAGTTGTGGTACAGTTTTCTTTTGGTTTAAGGGTGCCACTTTTGCCTTTGAATAAACCAAGTTACTTTCATTTTCACTTGTTAAATAGGCACAACACCCATAAGCTTGTGTGCTGGCATCTGTAAAAATGTGTAGTGTTTGCGATTTCAATCTGTAGCCAGCACATCTTGGTACGTAGATGTCTTGAACTTTGTTCAAGTCTGTGGCTAATTTTTTCCAATGAAGTTGGTCTTCCACTGAAAGTGGTTCATCCCAATCAATTTTCTTTTTCCATAAGTCTTGCAAAAGGATTTTGGATCTTATGGTTGCTGGTAATATAATCCAATGGGGTCAAAAATTTTGGATGATTCTGAAAGCACTTGTCTTTTTGTATTGGCATTTGGATTTAAGTTATAACTCTTTGTGCAAAGAGTGTCATCGTGTTCAGAATTCTGTTTTAAAAACCAAAGCATTCCAAGTGTTTTCGTGTAATTGTTTGGTTCAATGTTCCCATTGTTGTCTTTTGTTATTTGTTCATTTAATTTAGGAGAATTAGAAACCCATTCTCTCAATCCAAAATTTCCTTGCTTCATTATGGGTTGTGACATTTGGTAAATTTCAAGCAATTCCTCTTCAGTTACAGTGGAACCAATGAGGTTATCCACATAAAAGTTTTGTTTTAAAAACTGAACTGTTAAGTCCTCTTGAAATAAGTTTAGGTGGTTTCTAATTGTTAAAGCAAGAATACTTGGAGAGCAATTTGCTCCAAAAATAATTACTTTAAATCTGTAGGTTTTGAAACCTTTGTTAAGGTCATGTGGATCATTCAACCACAAAAACCTGAGATGATTTTTATCATACTCAAGCTTCAAATTTATACAGAGGAATGCTTTTTCTATGTCACTTTGTACTGCATAATTGTCTAAACGGAAGCAAAGGAGAATTTTTACAAGATCTGAGACAAGGTTTGGGCCTTCCATGAGACAATCATTTAAACTAACAGAATTTGTGTCTTTTAAACTACAGTTGTATACTACTCTTAGTTTAGTTGTGGATGAGTCTTCTCTGTAAACTCCCCTGTGTGTTAAATAATGACAACCTCGTTTTTTAAAGGGTTCATCAGTAACTTCTTCAATGAAGCCCCTTTCTATTTGTTCCTTGAATATGTTGTTGTATTGTTCTAAAAGATTGTCATTTTTTAGTTTTCTGTAATTTTTATACAGATGTGCCTTAGCTACTTTCAAATTGTCCATTATTTCTGGACAAGGTGTTTTCCAAGGCAGCTCCACATAGTATTGATTGTCTCTGTGTTGTAATGTGTATCCTTAAATTGTTCTGTCATCAATTGGTCTTCATGTGTAATAGTACTGTCCTTTATGCCAACTGATTCTAATAGTCACAACTGCTGTAACCCTTCATCCAATGTGGAATCATTTTCATTCAAATGATGTGGGATTATGACAGTGTTTTTGTAGTTCGAGTTTGTCACATAGTCAGAAATTTGTGACTGTGGTGATTTTGTTTTGCGTAAATTTTGTTCATGTTCTGTGTTTTCTGTGTCAGTAGTAAGATGGTATTTAGTTATGTCACCCAAAGAGCAATACCTGTGGGAGTTTGTATGGCTATTCCATCTCCAATTTTAATGATGCCTCTATGGACCAGATGAAGATAGTCAGCCCCCATGAGCATATGTATATCAGCAACTACATCTGCATTAAGGGTTTTATCAGCTATCGTGTACTTGTTTTGAAGTTGTAGCAAAGTTTGTTTTAACCCAGCTATTTGTAATTTTTCTTGTTCTACCTTGTCCACAACAACAACCTTAAGGGTTTCAAATGTTCCATGAAGAGTTAAAGTTACATTTGCAGTTTTAAAACTGGCTTGTACTGGGTTTTTAGTAATAAATGATGAAATGGAGAGATCTTCATTTCCTTGTTGCTTTTGAAGTCCCAACTTTTCTATCAGTTGTTTGGTTACAAATGTTTGTTATGAGCAGGTTTCCAAGGTTGTGGTTGGTAAAAGAATTTTTGAATTGTGGTTAATGCTAGATGAACTGATATGCCCATTCATAGCATTTTGAGGTTGTTTCTGTTTGTTTTGGTTTGATTTGAGTGTTTGTTCATAATGTTTGTAAGTTTTTTCAATGTCTGTGTATGTATTACACATGGGGGTAATATGGCCAAAACTATTGCAAATCTTACAATTGTATTTCAAATTTGATTTGCAGTTTAACTTATGGTGCCCTGATCCGGTGCATTTTTTGCATAAGTTTAGTTGTTCACAACGTTTTGACCTTGCTGTAAAGTCTGTGTATTTGGGACAAATTGTAGAACCATGTTCACTGCTAAAACAAAATTTGCATGGTATGGGGTTATACTCAAAAGTAGTTACATTAAAGTTTTGTAGGGTAGGGGTCTTTGAGTCTTTTTCTGTCACTTTATTTTCTGCAAATTGAGTTTTGCGGTTGTGTTTGAATGTTATGATGTTATAATGTAATGTTATAATGTTATAATGTTTCAGACCAACAAAGACCCTAGGATCCACTCATGGCTGGTCTACCTAACTGTGTTCGTAATTGTGTATTGTGTATGTCCTCCGTGGTGGCGGAGGGGACCTACAATTTTACGTGGGTTCCGAACCACAAGAACATAAGAAATTTATGTAACAACTGCCTGTACATTCGCAACTACCAATTTTTGCAAAACTAAATAACACTGGTCAACAAAGATTTTTCATCAGAGTAAAGTTTGTGGTGGCTGGATAGCATTTTTCACGCTGATTCCAAAACTGCATTCAGATGTTTTATAGCACGTATAGTTTTCAAGATGAAGGCATATATATAACTACACAGATTTAACCATTTTAAATAGGCAAAATACTAATATTTCAACATTTGATTGTGTTTATTTTATTGTTTTTTTAGTTTATTCATCTTATTTATTTCAATTATCTTAATTATACATCTTATGTATTTCAGGTGTGAGCTTTTACGTCTAGCAGCATTGTGATTCAGGCAACAACGCCGTGCTTTGTGTGTCAAAAGATAGTCCAGTCCAAGAACTTGTGTCAAGTTGGTGTACATTTTTTTTGAATTTATAGTTTGCTCAGGTCAGTCAACATGCCTCGACAATGTAAGAATGACCCCGACAAGTTCTGTTTCGTATGCGGCCAGTTGACAACTAAAACACAGCGACGAAGTATTACAACCGACATTAAGAAAATATACAAGCTATACTTTGGTTGCCATCTAGGTGACCAAGATAAACCATGGGCGCCACATCAAATCTGTTCTGGCTGTTCAAATGGATTACGTGATTGGCTTAACAAAAAGAAAGCTTCAATGCCATTTGCCATACCCATGATATGGAGGGAGCCGAGAGATCATCATGAAGACTGTTATTTTTGTAGTGTGAACTTAATGGGGTTTTCTGCCAAGAACAAACACCAGATTGTATATCCAAACTTGGATTCAGCTCGTAGACCAGTAAAACATGATGAAACATTGCCCATTCCAATTCCCCCAAGTGATAGGCTAGATTCTATCATAGATGACATGGAAAGTGATGAAGGTGCAACTGGCGTTTCCGGACCATCTACAGAACCAGAGTACACTTTTGAAGGTAGACATTTAGAGCCTAAAAAGTTAACCCAAGGACAGTTGAATGATCTTGTTAGAGACTTATCGCTGTCTAAAGAGAAATCAGAGCTTCTCGCCTCAAGACTAAAGGAGAACAATTTACTTGAGAACAATGTTCGTATTAGTTACTACCGAAAGCGGAATTTTGAATTAACAGCATTCTTTCAGTAGACGGTCCTCTCTGTTATTGCCATGACATCAATGGACTATTTACAGCCATATCTCAGACGTATGTGGCATCTGAGTGGCGCCTCTTTATTGATTCGTCGCAGAGAAGCCTGAAAGCAGTTCTTTTGCATAATGGTAATATAATGCCATCCATCTCCATTGCCCATTCCGTCCATCTAAAAGAGACATATGACAATATGGATATACTACTTAAGGCAATCAAATACGACAGTCATCAATGGAATGTTTGTGGAGATCTAAAAGTTATAGGAATGCTTATGGGTATGCAGTCAGGATTCACAAAATTTTGTTGTTTCCTTTGCCTGTGGGACAGTCGCGCCACTATAGAACATTACACCAAAAGTGACTGGCCACTTAGGTATACATATGTCCCAGGGATAAGCAATGTCCAGTCTGTCCCTTTAGTGGATCCCCAAAAGATCTATCTGCCACCTCTTCACATTAAACTTGGTTTAATGAAGAATTTTGTTAAAGCAATGGGTAAAGTCAATTCTGAAGGGTTCCAATACCTTTCAAGGAAATTTCCGAAGGTTACTGCAGCAAAATTGAAGGAAGGAATTTTTGTTGGGCCACAAATAAGGAAGGTTTTGAATGACACTGAATTTGAAAAAGTCCTAAGTCCGCTGGAATTGAAGGCTTGGCTGGCGTTCAAATGGATATGTGAAAACTTTCTTGGAAGCAACAAGTCACTGCGTATAAGGATGGAGTCAAGAACCTCCTTGATGCCTTCAAAGAAATGGAGTGTCGAATGTCGTTAAAAATTCACTTCCTGCATTCCCACTTAGATTTCTTTCCTGAAAACCTTGGTGCAGTGAGTGACGAGCAAGGAAGAGCGCTTCCATCAAGATATTCAGATGATGGAGAAGCGCTACCAAGGATATAGGAATGAAAGCATGATGGCGGACCATTGTTGGATGCTGTATCGTGACAATCCAGGCCAAATTTACAATAGGAAATCACACTCACAGCGCTTTTAATAAAATAATGTATATATTCTTTATTTATAAGTACATTGAATAAGGTATATGATGTATTTGTTGTTTAGCATTCCTAAGTGTGATCTATACATCCATAAATTTTCTTATAGCAATATCAAAAACTTAAAAATATCAAAACCAGTGTATCTATATAACTATACGTGCTAGAAAAGAAATAAAACCAGATTCGGAATCAGCGCGAAAAATGCATTAAGAAAAGTGTGATCATGTTTGTGATGAGAAAAAAAGTTCCATTTTGTTGGCCAGTGTAATTATCAATTAAAAACTAATTAATTATCGATTTAAAACTAAAGATGGAATCTCTGGATCCAGAGGATCAAGTCATAATAGACTACTATCCACAAATATGTTACACTCTATATCTATTTATAACCGACATGCAAATATATCAGATCCAAAGAATCCAGTCATTTTCATTACGGTATCCATCAATACTAGTACCTTGCCTAACGAAAAATAAGTCACGGTCCATATCGATTGCGGACCAAGTCAAAATTTACAACTGGTAAGTGTTGAAATCTTTTGTTAGGTTTTTGGTTTTCTGCATTGTTGGGTTTTTCTTGTGCTGTGTTAAATTTTGCAAGTGTGTAACTTGATTTGTAAAGCGCAAGTACAATTGGGAAATCTTCTCTTAGCTTATTAAGGCTAGGGTATATGTCAGTTGTTCTCTGATGAAATATCTCTTTGACTTTAGAAGGGAGTTTTTCAAAAACAACAGCTTCAATGATCCAAGCTGTTTCTGTAATGTTCAAATTATTGTTTTTAAGTTGTCCCATGAGACATTCAAACTCACAGTAAAAGTCAAAGAGGTCACCATAGTTGTCTTTTGGGGTTTGCATGTTCATTACTTTAAGAGCCAAATCATGTATAATTTCATCCTTATTCATGTAATTTCTGTTAAGTAATTCTATTGCCACAGAATAAGAAGTACCTATGGCTGGTAGTGATTCCACTAATCTTAAGGCAGGGCCTTTCAGATAGTTCACTAAATAACTAAATTTATCAACATCTGTAATGTAGTTTTTATTACCTATAAGGCTATAAAATTTTTTAATAAAAGATTGAAATTTGTCTCTGTCACTCTCAAATGTGGGTACTTCAAATGTAGGCAATTTTAATCTTAGTTCATTGCCCTCAGCCACGTTGGGAGAGCTAAGTGAAGCATTTCGGATAGCTTCTAAGAAGCTTTCATTTCTGTCTTGTTTTTTGTACTCATCAAGTTGGTTTTGAATTTCAGAAATATAGGAATTAACTTTTGTAATGTAATTTTTATTGTTAAGTAGGAGAGTAGAATACTCATCATCCGTTAGTTCAATTGTGTCATCAATTTCTGTAACTATGTCCTCATCTAGTGTGAGAATTTCTTATTTGTAACGAGTAATAGAATTTAATGTTGTTTCAAGATCATATCTTGTAGGTTCTTTCTGTTTGTAATCATTGTACAGTTTGGTGATGACACCTTTACGTGCTGATTTTTTTCTCATTAATTTTTTGTAGTTTTGAGATGGTGCCATAGCTCCAAAGTCTGTGGTTTTGTTTTCTTGGTCTGGGTTTTTTACCCTTTTACCCAAGTCTTCCATAATTGTTGTTAGTGTTAAAGTTCTGAGTTTAATTTTATGATGTTGAAGAGTTTTATGAGCGAGTTAAATTACTGTAATAGTTTTTTATATAACCTGCGCCACAGGTTGAATTAAAAATTTACAATGTTTTGAGTTAGGATAGGCCTTGACTGTAAAGAGTAAGGCCTACTTTGAGTGGTAAGCCTATTATGAAAGGTATAGTAAGTTGGGCCTACTAAATATGCCTATTTTGTGGGCCTACTAAATAGGCTTAGGTTGAAATTTGGCCTATTTTTTGTAGGACCTAAAATGAGTTAAGCCTGTTAAATGAACAAGGCTTTGTTTACGGTTAGTGTAAAGGTAAAGTTTGTGTTAGTGTAAAGGTAAAGGGATCGATTCCCCAGTTACACGGGCCACCATATGAAAAAACTATATAGGGCTATGGGTTGATTGCCTGTTACCCTCATCCGTTAGAAATTTCCAGCAGATTTCAGTGGAGAGTTAACGACAAAACCCCTACGTTTTTTCGTTAGAGAGTTATGTATATGCAGGTCTTCAAAGGACCTCTTTATGTTTATTTGCGTTCGGTACTTGCGCTGCCTAATGGTAAAGAAAGGAATTACCTTACCTTATTATTTCGTTGGGCCTCGCTTCTGTTCGTAGGAAGCGACGATGTTTTTCGATGTAGGGCCGCGGTACGATGGAGTTACACAACGAGTTGCTTTGATGTAATTAATATAAGCAGTCACTACACTTAAATATCTGAAGGAATAGGCCTATCGTTTTTATAGTTATTAGGTTTTATATTATGAGGATTTCACTCAGAACTTATAGGAAGATAAAGTACATCTTCCTTGCTTAAAGCATCGCTGTAACATAAGCAAGCTCCGAGCGAGCCGCTATAATATAATCTTTGTCTTTTATTATTTGCTGATTTTTCAAAGTTCGTTGACTCTTCTCTCGATGTAATTTTCATGAGTCAACAATGAAAAATGTTGAACACGAAATAATAAATTTGGTTTTCTTGTTATGCAGGCCCGATGCCTACATATGGGTTCTATGTATGTATGGCAATTATTTTCATTCCCAATAGGCTATGTCGCTAATCCCGAGGCAATTTTGTAGATATTTAATTCAATTAATTAATAATTTATATTTAATTATGAAATAAAGGTACCACATACGATACCATATTGTAAACATGTATAGTTTTTCCATAGTCTCGTTTTCTGTATTGGCTTGTGAGTACTGAACAATACTCAATTATTGGTAGGACTAGACTCTTCCATAATTTGAGCATGATGTTTGCTTTTCTGCGGAAGCTCCTCCAGCTGATTCCAATTATTTTTCTCGCCGTAGTAATTTTAGTGCTCTCTGAATTCAGCATGCAACGACATTATTACTCCAAGATCTTCTGCCCACTGGAATAATGTTTCAATATCGTTTTGTAATTTTCTTATGTCACCTTCGTTCAATATTTCCTTACATATCTTTGTGTCATCTACGAAACATGATACAATACTGTCCTTAATATCTGCATCAATATCTTCACTCATTATTATGAACAGCAAGGGAGCTAATACTGTCCCTTGTGGGACAGAGTTCACGACTTCCGAGACTTCCGATTTAACTCCATTTACCACCACTCTTTGTGTTCTTTGCGTCAAGAAATTAAATATCCATCTTCCCAGCTTCTAGTAATTCCTGTATTCTTAAGTTTGTGTGCTATGATTCCATGGTCACATTTATCGAAGGCTTTAGCAAAGTCCGTATAACTTATATTACATCAATGTTTTGTCCTCGACACAATGTTTCCCAAATTTTCTCCTGGTGGTCTAGTAGCTGTGATAGGCATGATCTTTCAGCCCTGAAACCATGTTGATTTGGGTTGTTAAGTCTTTTTATTGTAGGTAGTAGGTAGTTTTGCCTCTAATTATACGTTCAAAGCACTTTATAAGGTGTGAGGTGAAAGCCACTGGCCGATAATTCTTGGGCATTGCTATGTTACCACCTTTAAATAGGGGGCAATATTCGCGTTCTTCAAGTGGAGTGGAATTTGTCCTGTGTCGAGTGATTTCCTCCATAGTAAGTATAGCGGTTTTGCAATACTCTCTTTACATTTCTTCAGAAACGTGGTACCCCATGTGTCTGGCCCTGGCGCTGAATTGTCTCGCATCTGTGATAAGGCCGTAATTACATCTCCTTCCGTGAACTCGAAGTCCATTAATAGGTTCGTGCCGGAATTTGTTCTTGTTTGATTTGTATCTACTGTATGTCGAAAAATTCGTCTGGGCTTTCCACTTCCATCTCGAACTTAGTGGTGCTAAACACAGAGTTAAACTGTCCCTAAGCAGTTCGCTTATTTCATTCGGGTCATTTGTATATTCGGCCTCCCCGACTATCAACGGAAGAATACTCTCCTTACACTGCATTTTCCTTTTCGTAAACGTGTAGAAGTATTTTGGGTTATTTTTTATGTTTTCTGTTACCTTGCTTTCCTCCTCGTTTGTCTGATGTACGAATGTTTGCTTTAGGTCCGTTTCTATTTCGCCAAGTTTCCTCTCTAGTTTGAGTCTCTTTGCATCAGTTCTGCATCTGCGGAGATGTTTTACGGCTTGTCTTCGTTGCCTGAATAGTGTCCTGATTTTCCTCTCGAGCTTGCTACGTTTTCTTTCCTGTCTCTCTGGAATATGTTTCAGTATTATAGGTTTGGTTTCAGTCTCTATTATACATAGTATTTCTTGTGGAGTTTTCTCGTGAAGTAGCAATTCCCAATTTACCTCTTTTAAATCTTTATTTACGTTTTCCCAATTTACTTTCTTTGAATTTATGTTTAAGTCTTCAAATATTCCTTTTGCCTCTCTTGGATGCGTTTCCAGACCTCTGGGTGCTAACTTCAATTGTATATCGATTTGGTTATGGTCGGAGAACTTTGTGTGCGTTATTTTTTTATTTATTATTTCTCGTTGTTATTTGTCAAGATTAAATCCAAAACGTTCTCTTTTCTCGTGGCTTCACAGATTTCCTGGGTAAGGGCGTAATGTTGCATAATATCTACTAGCATTGTTGCTTGGGTTCTATCACCTTTTGTAATGTTGCCATGAAACTTCTCGACATATATAACTTCGTCATTTTTCTTCCATGTTATGAATGGGAAATTAAAATATCCGAAAATTAGAATATTTGTTGCTGGAGTTTCAAGTAATTTTATATATATATATATATATATATATATATATATATATATATATATAATGAAAATAACCACGAACCACGAAGGAAAAAAGAAACAGAATGGTGCTCAAGCGCTTTCGTCTAACGACATCCTCAGAACACTGAAATAAATAACAAGTTCGAGACTATATATAGGTCACGCAAAAAAATTAAATAGAAAAATAAATATTGTAGGAGTTTTAGCACTTTGTCCCTCTTGTCTAAATCCGTTCTGAACGAATTCAAAACAACAGGATCAAACGCAAAAAGACCCTGGCTAATATTGAAATTATTTGTAAGTTGAGTAATGGCAGACCCAAGAATATTTCTATTAACAACGTTGCTTGAGTGAAACAAAATTGAAGCATATTCCAATCAATACAGTGGGATAACTGACAAATGAACGAAAAGGGCAATGGACGACTGTCTTGTTCTAATGGAATATTGATGCTGTTTACCACGCGTGTGCAAATCCTTTCCTGTCTGTCCAATGTAAAAGGAATCACATTGTTTACAACCAATTTTATAGATAATGCCTGAATTATTGGTAGGGCTATTTTTTACTATGATATTTTTCACAATATTTCGTATGAAAATACTACATTAATATTCAAAAGTTTAAGTACATTAGCAATGCCTAAAAAGCCTGGGAAAAATGGAAATACTAAAATATTCTTCGACAAAGTGCGAGGGTTATTATTCAATAATAACCCTACAATTTTTATTTTTCTATTTAATTTTTTTGTGTGACGTATATATAGTCTCGAACTTGTTATTTATTTCAGTGTTCATGGGGATGTCATTAGACAAGAGCACTTGAGCACCATTCTGTGTTTCCTTTTTCTTTCGTGGTTATTTTCATCATAAATATTATTCACGTGTTACTTTCGTGAAATAATTTTCACCATATATATATATATATTGGCTTGTGAATATAAGTTTGGAATATATATATATATATATATATATATATATATACACACGAAGGGCGGTCAGAAAACAGAAAATACGTTTACACGGCGTATAATTTTGTAACTGAAGGACCTACATTGATTATGTTTGTATCAGGTGAATTCGTTAATTATTGTTGGCAACATTGCACGTCGATTCTGCTGCCATCTACTGTACATTGGTTATATGAGTCAGTTGAACATGGTGGCTCGACTGGAACAGTGCCCTGCCATACGGAACAGTCCAGGACGTTTACGTTTAATGGCCGCTCGTGAACATTCCAGTGTTGAACAATATGCAGCTGCATTGATTGTTGTGCCTTTTTCCCTGAAGTCTGCGAACAAAACGCCTTTGTGATCCCTAACACACGATAACCATCACTTTGCCAGCGGACCTCACAATCTTGAACTTCTTTGGTCGCGAGGACCCAGGGTGTTTCCATTCCATGGTGGCACGTTTTGTTTCCGGAGTACGGTGATGAACCCATGTCTCGTCTCCTGTGACAATGCGCTCGAGAAATTCTTGACCATTGACACACTCGAAATATCGTTCCAGTCGAGCCGCCATCTTCAACTGACTCGTATAACCAATGTACCGTAGATGACAGCCGAATCGACGTGCAGTGTTGCCAATAACGATTAACGAATTCACCTGATACAAACATAATCAATGTAGGTCCTTTAGTTACGAAATTATACGCCATGTAAACGTATTTTCTGACCACCCCTCGTATATATATATATATATATATATATTAGGGTGGCTATATAAATATAATCTTCAAAAAGTTAAGTTCGGAACTCATAATATTGTTCTTATTCCCTAAAAAACTCAGAATACCAATTTGTATACAAATCGGAAAAGTTTTAGTGGTGTGGTGCCGCAAGAGTCCAGAAGATTTTAGCTGACAGTCTTTTTTGAGTTCAGCTCCAGGTTCCCCTCACCCATAAGGGTGAGTATTATCCTCTCAATGGCGGGGTTTTCGTTGGTGCTAACAATTCATTGCCGCCTGGTAGAACTTTGGAGAACTTCAACTAATGTTTTCTTTCTTGCATCTGAGAATGTTTTACGATGTTCCTCAACGACTTGAAGCAAAAACTGTGCCTGTTCTTCATTTCTCGTTACAGAGGCGTTAAAGTCCTTTATCAATGCTACTCCCCTTTCTGCTATATCACTGACAACCTTCATGCTTTTAAGAATCTTGGAAGCGTTTTAATAATCTGGAATCTGTTCCCATTGAGCTGGATCTACAGAAGTTAGAAAGTCATCTTCCAATCCTAACATTGAGAACAGTTGTCGAGAGTTTGCTGTTACAAATTATGACAGATCTTTTCCTTCACCGATCATTGGACAAATTCTACTTGGAGGGTATTTATCTCCTTCATTTTTTAGAGCTGCGACCATCAATCTCTTCATTTTTAAAGGTACACGATCATCAAAGAAAGAGAGACCAATCAGACGTTCACTTAAGTACCACAAATGATTACCGAGTGCCTTGCCTGTAGATTTGGAGACGACAGTGTCTGGGTAAGTTTTTAATTGCTGAAGGAGCTCAAGGTCATTTGTAGTAGCTAAAATTGCTTGGAGACATTGGAAACATGCTTTACATAAATCTTTGTAGTGAATAAATTGAATCTTCTTAAAGATGATATTTCTCTTGATGTTAGACGAACCAGTGAACGGAGGAGATAAATCTTTTTAGAATAACTTACGTTTGCTAGCCAACGTGCACGATGTAGAGCATCTGGTTGCATCAGTCTTCTTCCTCGTGGGGGTACTTCTCCCAGCAACAACAATGTTAATTCTAAGGTTTCTCTGTAATCGTCTCTTGGTTGACGTTCTTCTAGGTTAGTTTTACAGAATTCAATTATTTCCTTTCATTCAGATATGTCTAAGGTCACTTCTTTATCACCAATCACTGGTTTAAGCTTACTCTTATCAATGCTACTCCATTATAGCTGTAATCGCTTAAATAAAGCAATATCAGGTCCTGATGAGGTACCAAAAAGGACGCCAAATACATTTCCAACTATAATCTCATGGATATGATGACGACAGGCTAGGTGCAGAAGATTTTTGTCCAACATTTGTTCAATGAGGATGCAGGCACCTCCTCTCTTTCCTGTATTACTTGCCGTGGTATCAAACGACATCGCTTTGATCTGGTTGGTAAAATTCCATTCTTTTACATTTTCAACAACAGCCTTTGCAATTGCTTTTCCACTTTCAGAGGTAAGTTTAGGGACTGCGAGAAGCTTGCCGATATCTTTAGCAGTCACTACCACAGCCAAACGACCGACAGACTTATTTCCTGTGATATCAGGTAGCATTTTCCCATCTCAGTGAACTACGAGGGGGATTTCTGGAGCGGTGTTCAATGATATTAGCTGAAGTTTCTCTTCTAATTTTCAGCCTTTTAGTGCGAATAGAATCTTTATTGATCGATAGTGACTCTACATCATATCCTAAACTTTTTGCCGTAGCAGCAACGATATGAGCTGCTGCTCCGTTGCTGGCCTTTGTACGGTCTAGAGCTTGTGTTAATTCGGGAGTCATTATGTTTTGAGGTCTTACTTTCTTCAATTGTGGTTGGGTGTCACCCTGAGAAAAACTTTTTAATTTTTTGAGATGTACTATTTTCCGAATGGATCGACTCGTTATCATTACTAGTACTTGAATCTATTGTTGCAACTTTGCTTAGTTGTTGTATTTCTTTTTCATGTTTTCTGTTGCGGCTAATAAAATTTTGCTCTCTACTTATCTTATTTCTTTCCTTGATTGTTGTCACTTTATCAATGCCAGCTATGTGACCTTTCATTCAACTGCGCTGAGCAATAAGAAATTTCTTATCTTCTACTATTTTCATCATAGACAGAGCATTCTCGTGTGCAATGTCAAATAGTTCATTGAGTCGTGATGTGAAGTGTGTTTCATTGGAAATTTGCTTTTGAGATCGATGGGACATACTTTTTGTAATGCTTTCCATTCAGAATGAAGTTTGAGCAACCGCTTAATAAAATCATGTTCATGCGCAGTTGGAATACTGGCTTTCCTCCAGAAACCCATAACACTGATCAAAGTGCTCTTAGCACTATCTTTCAAAGGGAGCTTCATCTCTGAATGATGGTAGAAAAAATGTGCCAAAAATTGCTATTGAGAAGGGAGTTTATCGCCCAATATTTTTGGTAAAATTGGACCAACAAGCTATATATCTGTTTTAGAACGAGTACTAGAACTAGTACTAGCCATGATTGCAAAAAAATTGAAAATTTTAGGGCGTGAAACTCCTAACTGTGAAATAAATAGAGCACGAATTACTACCACATACACACTTCCTCAGCATGTAATTAACTGGGGATTTGAGTTGCAGCTTGATCCTTGCCAGTTTTTCAGATGCCAAAAGTCACAAGAAGTAGTTACATATATTGATATTATATCATAAATACAACTACATATCTGAAAACATAGGAATATTCATATAAACATTTCAATAATAATTTCTGCAAATTTTGCAAAGAAATAAATGGAGTAATGATTAAAAGTATGAGGGCAACTCAATATATTTTGCCCCACCTTTTTTTTTCGTTCCAAGTTTCCTTGTAAGTTCCAGAAATGTTGTACACAAGTAGTTACATACCTTTTTTACAAGTTTTTATTTTTCCACATAGTCTCCATCCTTTTCTACGGCTTTCCTCCACCTCGAAACAAGGGCCTTTATTCCTTGCTGGTAAAAGTCCGCTGGGTTCCGCTGGAGCCATCTCTTAACCTCCTCAACAACCCCATCGTCACTCTGAAACTTTCTTTCACGACTAGCATACTTCATTGGTCCAAACAAATGGAAGTCTGAAGGTGCCAGATCCGAACTGTATGGAGGGTGGGGTAACGCAGTCAAGCGCATTTTTGTGATGGCCTCTCTTGTTTGCAAACTGTTGTGTGGTGTTGCGTTATCGTGCAAAAGAAGGGCGTCTTCCAGTTTTCTCTCCGGTCGAACTCGCTTTATACGTCTCTGGAGTCTCTATAGGGGAGCAACATATGCCTCTGAGTTGATTGTTTGTCCTTTCTTCATAATGTCCACCAGAATCACCCTTTCCATGTCCCAGAAGATGGTGGCCATAACCTTTCTTGCAGAGGGAGCCATTTACAACTTTTTCTTGCGTGGGTAGTCTGCGTGATGCCATTCCATGGATTGGCGTTTTGTTTCAGGTTCAAAGTGGTGCACCCAAGTCACATCCCTAGTCACAATTCGTGAAAGGAAGTCATCCCTTTCTGTCTCGTATCGAACCAACGACTCAGAAGCAATTTCTTTTCTTTGGGCTTTGTGATCTTCAGTCAGTTCGCGAAGAACAAACCGTGAACACACTTTTGAGTATCCCAGTTGCTGAATTATCGTATTCACACTTCCCTCACTAATTCCTAGCTCCAGTGATAGCTGCTTGTATGTGACGCGCCGATTTGATCGAATGATGCTGTTGGTACGTTGCACAGTGTGAGATGTTACAGCCGATGCCGGGCGACCGCTGCGTGGCTCATCATTGAGGATGGCTCTCCCTCTCTCCGATGATCTCACACATTTAGACCAGCGTCTAACTTCGCTTCGATCAACAACAGCATCTCTGTAAACGTTTTGTAGACGTTTGTGAATATTTCCCACTGTTTCCTTCCCTCTGGTTAAGAACTCAATAACATCTCTCTGTTTACGACGCACGTCACTGTCAGACGCCATTTTCGAAACTGAACCATCGGTTTTATACAAGTGCGTTTACAAGCGGTTTTCTACAAGGAGGGGAGGTTCAAACTGGAAAAATCTGGTTATGTGAAGCGCAGAAAGTTCAAACTTACGGCCCAAAAGACATTTCAGACCCATGGCCTATTATTTAGCAAAGAAGAAAGGGTGGGGCAAAATATATTGGGTGCCCCAAGTACATTACTCTACATTTTTATACTGCCGTGCGCCACCCTTAAATATGATTTGATTGCTTTAAAAATGGCATGATAAGTTTTCTCATGATAAAGAACAAAATTCGACCTTCCGAACTCTAAAGTTAAGAAAATAATTTTTGTCCCTATATGCTGATAGCCACCCTAATATACTGTATATACATAATATCTTCAGAACCACATACATTCCGTAAGGGAGAAAGATTGCAAATGAGAGAAAATTATATAATTTTTATATTTCATTATCGTAAAATGAAGTTGTAATTGGATACTATTTTAAGGAAAATTATATAATTCATGGGAAAGAGGAAGCGCGGTGTGATTTCTCCATTACTAAATGAGTTAGTCTCTGCCATTTACTTAGTTTCGTGACATCACGAAAATACTTTAGTGCGTGATAATACTTTTAATTACCGGATGGATGCAGCGGCAGTACGTTCAAAAGCGGTTGAGGAAACTCTGAAGATTATATAAAATATTTACTACACTAATTAAAAATCCTTATAACTTTTAAATTAAGTACGGATTATAACAGAATCACTCCAAAGAACCTCTTTCGCAAAAGGCAAATGTCACGTGACGGAGAGGACCTGAAACTTTACGTGGGATTCGAACCATCTAAGTGTCGATACATCATCTGAATGCGGAAGACGGTTATCCATCCACCCACTGAACAGTGCCTACGCCGCTCAACCTCGCTGACCTGAACCACGCAACAAGGTTTTCAAAATGACAGTAAACCGATTTAGGAAATTTTTAACTGACTTTCTATTTTGTTGAACTCATGCTTTACAATTAACCATACACACTCACACACACACACATACACACACACACACACACACACACATTATTTATATATATATATATATATATATAAATCGGCCCCCGCCCGGGTTCAAGCCCACCACCTATTGCGTACAAAGTGAGGGTACTTGACACCACACTGTAAAGTCATGCAAGTTCATGCATGATATTTCAGATATATATATAATATAAGTTATATTAATATAGATAAAGACATAAAGAGACAGATTTATAGACCGCTTCTCTTACCGTTAAAACACCATTCAGTTTCTTGACGGCAAAGAGTCTCGCTGAAAAGACATCCTGAAAAGAATAAGAAAATAATCACGTTAATTGTAAATATACTTTTATTTATTTATTTATTTACTTATAAAATATAAATTTATTTTTAATTTAATATATATATATATATATATCCAGGAAGCTCATTTTCCCATGTTCGACCAGAAATGTGGTGAGTGGCCGGCCCAATCCCATCCGATGGTAGCAGTTGGAGGGCGAACTGAGAGCTTCATATATATATATGAAAATTATTTCACGAAAGTAACACGTGAAAAATATTTATGATGAATAAAACCACGAAGGAAAGGAAACACAAAATGGTGCTCAAGCGCTTTCGTCTAATGACGATGTCATTAGACGAAAGCGCTTGAGCACCATTTTGTGTTTCCTTTCCTTCGTGGTTTTATTCATCATATATATATATATATATATATAAATAATGGGACTCAGACAATCCAATTGTTCACGCTATATCATCAGTCCTGCTTTATGTATTTTACTTGACTGTGGACCTCTTGGTATGAGCGTGTTTGTCTATAGCTCCACATAACTCCTGCATTAGCCATCCCATTACATATACTTTTTATTTTTATGAGGTTATTATTATCATTTTTCAATTATTTCTCCTTTCTTTACGTGTATTACTGCTATTTCTTTATTATCTTTATACTTTTTGTTTTTTAACTTTATTGTTTAATTAGCTGTATCGTTCATTACCTTGATGGATACTGTACCTTCTTTTTTTAGGTTCGGGAGATGTCTCCTGCCAATAAACATTATTGTTGTCATTATCATTATCATCATTCTTGTAGAGTTATCAGTGGGTAGTTTTTATTTTTAGTTCTCTTTTAGTCATAACTTTTAGTTTTTTAATTTATTATTGTTTGATTTAGCTTATCGTTTATTACCTTCAACAATATTGTGCTATTTTATGGGAGGTATACCCTGCCAATAAAGCTTAGCATCATATATATATATATATATTATATATATATATATATATATATATATATATATGTGTGTGTGTGTGTGTGTGTGTGTGTGTGTGTGTGTGTGTGTAATGAAAAATACATAATAAAGATATTTCTGTAAGATCATTAGTTTAATAATGAGGGAATAATTCCATCATTAAAAAATTATTCTTGCGAACGTCTGAAGATAGATCGGGAAGAGGAAGAGGGAGAGAGGTTAAAGCAGATAGCGGATACCAGAAACAGACAAGCACGGACAACAATCTCTCTCTCTCTCTCTCTCTCTCTCTCTCTCTCTCTCTCTCTCTCTCTCTCTCTCTCTCTCTCTCTGTAACGTTGATGGACAGAAACACTTGTCTGATAGACAGAGATAAACAGATAAATAATGAAAAATAGATACAATGATGGTTAGCAGACAGACAAATAGACAAAAACGGGGTGTAGGACATTTAAAAAAAAATAATAATAAATGTATTTTGGCTTTTAAAGGGCGCTCAACTTTATATAAAGAAAAATCATTTTCCATTCATTCATATTTTTATAAATAATCTGTAGTGATTCCAAGTGCTAAAATATTAACGAGCAAAGAACACAAAATAACAAGTGTGCCTTTGATCTTCCTCCAAGATTTGAAATACTGACAGACGAATCCGAACATCACATTTTTTGAACTCTATGAAAGAGAAATGTTTATTTTGAACTCTATGAAAGAGAAATGTTGATAAGAAAATGTACCTTTAGTTTTATGAATTTATCCTCCTCCAATATATTCATAAAGGTCTTGATTTTCTGTTATAAGTCTATGAGGGACATAATAAATGAAACCGTTAGAATTAACGTTAGAATTAACGGAGCAAGTGTAGTTTACGTCCCCCTGTGGTGCCTAGTGTAGTTTACGTTCCCTTACATTATCCTAGTGTAATTTGCGTTCCCCAACTTTGTCCGCGTATACCTAATCAAATAAAACGGATCACCTGAAGATCAGGGCCCCCCAGCCTTCGTTAGTTAGTCTTATAAGGCTAACTAACGAAAATATCACAACTTAATCTAACCAATCGTTAGGTCAACTGTACGCCCTTGACGATTGGTTAGGTTAAGTCGTGATATTTTCGTTAGTTAGCTTTATAAGGCTAACTAAAGAAGGCTAGGGGCCCTGATCTTCGGGTGATCCAATAAAACTAACAAAGATATTACGATTTAATCTAACCAATCGTCAGTGTGTGTATATATATATATATATATGCTGAAAACCCACAAGGAAAAAGAAAAACGATTCCAAGGCCTTTCGTGTATTCAGAGCTACACCTCGTCAGGGAATGACGAGGTGTAGCTCTGAATATACGAAAGGCCTTGGAATCGTTTTTCTTTTTCCTTGCGGGTTTGCAGCATTCATTCATTTCACGCGTTTTATTGTGAAATTCATCCCATATTTATATATATATATATATATATATATATATATATTATATATATATAAAATTTGACGATTGGTTAGGTTAAGTCGTAATATTTTCGTTACTTTTAACGTTTTATTTGAGGGATTCATTTAGAAAAATGTCTCCTAAAGATCCTAGTGTAGTTTGCGTTCCCCAACTTTGACCTAGTGTAGTTTGTGTCCCCTTTTGCGTCAGGGGGACGTAAACTACACTTGCTCTGAATTAACTAACTGTCACTCTATAATTTCATACCATCACATAGTTACATGCAAGAACTCATACATACACACACACACACACACACACACACACACATATATATATATATATATACACATATGTGTGTGTGGGGGGGGGTATGTGTAAAACCGGCTTACGGTTCCTGGTTAATTGTTATCGTGCATCAGCCATCCCCGCGTTTTTTGAGAATGGGCCAGCTGTGACGTCACAAGTATTCTATTTTGGGAAAGTTCAAAGTGTAGGAAGGCTATTTATTGAATTTAATTTTCTTTGGTTATTTTTAAAGCTACGTTCCTCAAACAATAGAAATTAAATGTGTGAATTATTGCAAGTAATATTTTTACATTTTTTTTCTTTCTTTCTCTTTGAAATAGTATTTCATCTTTCTTTGTTAATAAAGCGATTTTCAGAGATACTGTAGAGAGAGAGAGAGAGAGAGAGAGAGAGAGAGAGAGCTTCAGTAAAGGGAAACCTTATTAAAATCGAAGTTGATAAACAAACCTTACGCTCGAACCCTCTACTGAGGATGAAAAACAACTTGCCTGAAATGAGGGAAAGTAATTGCTTTTGCTCTTAACTCCTTTATGACTTTATAGCCTTCGAAAACCAACCTTTGAGAAACTAATGCGAGATGTCTAAAGGTTAAATACATTTACGAAAACTTAATCTCATCGAGACCAAAACTTCGGTAAACGAAGTAGATCCAATGTTATTAGATTTCTTGTCTCCGATGCCACCTATTACGAGGCACTACGACGCACTCTCTTCGAATGCGACGTGGACTATTCAATAACTTTGCAGACTCCAAAAACACGTGCCTATTCGAGGCTGGAAATGTTCGTCCTTTTAGCGAAATATTCTGGTTGGCCTTTGAACGAGATTAAAAGCTTTTAAAAGTGAGAGCTCCATTTATATCGTCTGACCTTTCCTCGTTAAGAAAATCATACCCAACTCTTTTCATACCCTTGAATATTGAAGACATTTCGACAGTAAGTGAGGGAGGAGTGGTGCTTGAAGATGATAAAATATGAAATTTGAATTTAGTTACATTCCGTTACAGAAGCAGTTCGTTAAAATGAAACAACCCCGTCTCTCTCTCTCTCTCTCTCTCTCTCTCTCTCTCTCTCTCTCTCTCTCTCTCTCTCTCTCTCTCTCTCTCTCTCTCTCTCTCTCTCTCTCTCTCTCTCTCTTGATGAACATGACTGATATTTCTTCGATAAAATGGAACAAATAAAAAGGCGAACCGACCATCAGTTTGAGAGTTCTGCGAGGGGAGGCGTGCATCTCCTGATGCCTTCCTTGCTTTGTATCACTTTCGTGACTTACTTTGGTTTCAACTTTTTATAGAAAGTTTATAATTCATGTTTTGTTTCAACGTACAGTTTTTTAACTTCCTTCGGAGAGGTAAAGGTCGCGTGACAGAAGACCTACAACTTTACGTGGTATTCAAACTATATAAGGATCGTTAAATCATCTGAGCGGGGAGAATGGCCACTTATCCAACTACTGAACGGACCCAACGTCATTTAATCCTGCTGATCTAATGGAAAATGGTGTTGCGACGTGGCCATGCCAAACGCAGTCCTCTGAGAAAAAACAAAGTCGCGCGTACACACCAAAATTCTGAAAAAGGAATCTTATACGACATACCATGTATACAGAAATGCAGACTACCACAAACGTGATAGCGGAATAACCGGAAACTATATACCTACATTGATACGCATAATGAATCACACCACAAATGTACAGGGTGTCCGAAAAGTCCCGTCACTCTCTACAAAATGTATATATTGTAATACCAATTTTATTTTTGTGTGATTAATTGTATTTATATGTGGTAGGTGTAATTTAAGAAACAATCTCTAGCAACAATTACTTTAATTACAGTAAATACAGTTACTAATTACATTTACTGTATGTATCGTTTCTGCATGTCTGTATCGCTTAATTCATTGGTTTCATGCCGCGATCTTTTGTCATGTGATGTGATCTCTCATTGTGGACATGGGGACTGCAAGTTCTTGTGATCGTTTCCGAAGTGATTTTTTCGGTGAACGAGCCACTGATGCAATCACACTTTCACATTGTTCTGCTCGCGTTGTTGGTCTTCCCGACCGTGGTCTGTCCTTGATGGAGCCAGTTTCAAACAACTTTTTCTCCCAGCGTAATGCCGTCTTGTTTGGTGGTGCAGCCTTATTGAGTCTTGTGTTGAAATCATTCTGAATATCATGCATCGTTTTGCCAGTATGTGACCTTTCATGAGCGCATGTGCTCATTACTATCCTTTCCTCCAGAGTGTAAGTGGACTGGTCTGCTATTGTACACACAACTCTAATACTTGGAAAAGAAAAAATGTCAATGAATCACATATAAATTCAATTAATCACACAAAAATAAAATTGGTATTACAGTATGTACATTTTGTAGGGGGGATGACGGGACTTTTCGAACACCCTGTACATTATTATCCTCTAACTCGGTGGTGTAGTGGTTAGCGTCGCTGACTACGAATCCATCGGCCCTGGGATCGAGACCCGGTGACGGCAGGCGGCGCGCAGCAAAAACTAGGTGTTCATTCTTCTACACAATAAAAAAAAATTGGGTGGTAGATAAATAGATACCCTGGGTAGCCTTGGGGTTAAGGCGCTGGGCTTCTGGTGGGGCGTGGTTCGGGTTCTACGTTAAACTGTAGGACTAAGGTGGAGTGACAAGCTTGTCCTTCATCAGAATAAAAATTCGGGAGGAAGCAAAACCAAGGTTAAAAACACTCGCGTTTGGTACATAAGATGAAAATAAGACTCAAAAATTATTAAAAAAAATTACACTCAAACACTTTATTTAATTTCAATAAAAACTTTGTTTAGGTTTTAGACTAAAAAAATACTGTTTAGGTACATTTTGGTACTGTCTTCGACGTTATAAGGCTCAGGTTTGTTAAAATAAAACTAAATAAATGACGTTACTCCAAACTAAATTTTGTTTTAATTAAACACATCAAGATTATATTTACTTGAAATTAAAAATTTTCCAATTTCCTACATTTAATCTAATTCTAAGTAAATATATAGTAGGCCCTATAGGCCTACATTTTGTATTTTGACAAGGTGAAGACCAGAATCCCGTCGGAATATCCGAATCGTCGGATTAAACAATGAATTACTAGAAAGCCGATTAAAATTTACGAGTATTATTCTACACAAATAAAGGATTAAGTGTAAAATTAAGAAAAGTCCTTTCGTCTTTCACTCAAAAAAGTCGGTTTTACGGGATTGTGTTGTCCTGTAGTAGGTTAAACTCTTAAATTGTACAGCGTTGTCACAAAGTCCCTTTGCAGTGAAATTACAGCATCTCTGTATGTTGCCCTTGTTTTTTCATGCAAAGGGACTTTGTGGCCTCCCTATATAATCAATAATTTACAGCAATATTTATTATATATACAAAATTTGGTGCAGCTCCTTTCATTTATTACTATTATTATTATTATTATTATTATTATTATTATTATTATTACTTTCAATTTCAAACCACACAAACAATTTTACTGAACCTTAAATGTTTTTCATATATACGAGTATATACAGTATATAGACATACCAGAATGCTCGTTGCGGCTTGCGCAGCAAAAGCCCCTCCCCAAAACACAACCTAGGGGTGTACTGAGAGGGGCGAGTGTGTTACTAAAACCTTCACTGGTTCTCCCTTAATTTGTATATTAAATTTGATGCAGATTACCCGAGTTGTTTATATATGTATAAACGAACAGACATCATCATAATCACTATCTCCAACACACACACACACACACACACACACACAGATATATGGGAGAGGAGGGGCGACAAGCTTGACCTTCGTGATATGAGGAATCATCGCACGGAACATTTGAAAGGTTGAAATATATATATATGTAATTTGTTGACAAAATCTCAAGTCGATCAGATGTCGTAAAGCCGCGTCATTACACGAATAGATTTAGTGTGGAAGACCAAGGCATATTTGGTAACTTTGGAATTTATTAAATTTTAATTGCCTTATGAAAATTGAGTGAACATGAATTGATTTTAATTCATCCGATTGATTATTCCATAATTCCATCTATAAATATAGTAAGTGTAAGAATTTCTACTAAACTGAACAGTATAATTTGCCTTTGAAATATGTTTACTCTCTGTATATCTCGTTCGACGTTCGTAATAATATTTATTTCATTATAAAGGGTGATCCAGAGAAATGGGACCCAAAAGAAACCCCTGTAACTCTTAAAGTATAAGTCCTTTTATAAAATCATACGCATCATTCGAAAGAGGATAGTTACAAGTTTGTACAGGATTGTATAGGTTTTGACAATACAAGACAAGATAAGATACAAAACAAAATAAAAGTGTTAGTTAAAACTAACCCTTCAAGATGACTGCATGGACTGTGGAACAGCTGCGTTTCATAACTGAGCAATATTATGAGCATGGAAGAAGTGTAGTTTCAGCTCAAAGATCTTTCAAGACAAATTTTCAGATGTCAAAATCACCTTCTAAGAGCTGAAACTACACTTCTTCCATGCTCATAATATTGCTCAGTTATGAAACGCAGCTGTTCCACAGTCCATGCAGTCATCTTGAAGGGTTAGTTTTAACTAACACTTTTATTTTGTTTTGTATCTTATCTTGTCTTGTATTGTCAAAACCTATACAATCCTGTACAAACTTGTAACTATCCTCTTTCGAATGATGCGTATGATTTTATAAAAGGACTTATACTTTAAGAGTTACAGGGGTTTCTTTTGGGTCCCATTTCTCTGGATCACCCTATATCGATTATTATTATTATTATCATTATTATTAGTATTATTATCATTATCATCGAGGTAAATATTTTTTGTAGTTCTGAACGTTAAAGAGCCCATCTGTAATTCAAATATTCCCTTGAATTTTAATATACGCAGATGCTTAAAAATTTCTAAAGTATGACCATAAAAATCCCTTACAGTACATTTTTTCTTGTGGTTCATGATTAAAGGGTTTCATTCGCGTTTCCCAATGCACTTATATTATAAGTGAGTGTGGAGTGTGAGTGTGTACAGCGTTTTAAGTGTATTTGTTGGTAAAAAATGTAATTTTGTTGAATAAACATGAATTTCGAGTTTATGATATAAATTTTCAGGGTTGCCGCAAAGATAATTTGTCATAAATCGCAACTCCTAATATTTTCCCGTCTGTGATACGCGATATCGTAATAATAATATAATAATAAAAATAAAAGTAATAATAATAATAATAATAATGAAATCTCATATTACTTTTCTTTTTGTGATTAAAACAAAAAGTTTGTTTTATTTATTTATTTTAAAGAATAATTTGTTGGGTTTAAGCCAATCATAGACTACAGTACCTACAGTATATTTACTACTTTATTAAAGAATACAAGATCGCTGTTTGAACATATCAGGAAATTATGATCCTTATACTGAAAGGCCTTCCTATTATGAGAGTTATGAAATAAAAACAAAAAATAATGGGGGACCCAAAATAGTTACTGCTGGTACTTCGTGTGTAGTTTTTAATAATGCTATCTCGCTTAATATACTGAATTCTGTTGCGCAGATATCATTTCAACACGCTTAATACAACACCCTTATGCCATAATTTAGTAATAAGCGCGAACTGTATCGATACAGAGAAACTGTATCGAAAACTTTGGAAAGGTCCATTACCGAGAGAACGGAAATCTTTTTATTGTTAAGATTTTTATATAATACGTCTAATACGGTTGGAATTGCGTCACTTATTTTATGGCCTTCCCTAAAACCAAACCGATTTAAATCAATGAATCAATTTAAATTCAGTAAATCAGTGATTAAATTCACTAAATCAGTAAATCAATTTAAATTAAAACCAAACCAATTTAAATCAGTGATATTTGACTTGAGACCGGTCTCGAGACCATTTTTTCTGGTCTCAATCTCGATACGGTCTCGACCATGGTGGTCTCAACTATATCACTGATTTAAATAATTAAATATAAGTTTATTTTCTTCAAACGATTTTTAGAGTTGCGTTTACACAACTTTTTCAAGTATTTTCCTAATGTAAGTAATGTAGATTTAGGTCGATAACTATTATTATTATTATTATTATTATTATTATTATTATAAAGTAATGAGTTTTCGCCCGATCTGAATATTATACAACCCTGCCCTATTTAATAGGTCCGGGAAAATGCCTTCACTGTTTAATTTCAAAAATATCGAATTGAACAGAGCGAGATAAAGAATTTGAACAATATCGAATTGAACAATACAGGTAAAGAGCAAGCTAAAGAATATGAACAATATCGAATTGAACAATATCGGTAAAGAGCGAGATAAAGAATTCGAACAATACTTAAATACTATATTAAAAATAGAATTGACGTGATACGATTTGTTTCTAAGGGTGGAAATTGCCCTTTTGACCTCTCTGTATTGTACACACAGTAAATGAAAACAAAAACAAAACAAAACAAACTCTTTATTCAGAAAAGAATGGAAGTGACACACTTTTACAACATTTTTTAATATTTTCTGTGCAATTTCGATATTTGATATGTCAATAGAATAGTCACAGTATTCTAATTTGAATGTACCGTTGAAAGCATGGAAGCTTTATAGGCAATCAATCACTTGATTATGTAAGGAATTGGCCTGTGAATGTGATTCCTTGACTAAAAATACTGTTTAAGGGTGGGGGAGGGTGTTGACAAATTAATATTATTTTATAACTAATACTGGTCTACAGCCAAAATGCTTCGGAAATAAAAGTAGTCAATCTTTACTAATTTTGGGTCACTGAATACGAAAATGATGCCTAAAATTGCCAATTGGCTCTATTTATAAAGATATCAGGCAACCCTGCACCCTACTAACTGGACTGCATCTGTCGCGTAATATGTAGACGCCTGTGACACAGCGACGCATTGACTCTACTGCGCATGGCATGCGCGTAGTTATATATTTTTTATTTTAATAAATTAATGTAAATATATACATATATATACAATAAAATGTAATTTTAAATTTATCTATTACATTATGTATTTGTAAATTATTTATTAAAAAATAGATTGGATCATTTTAACATATTGCTTCCCATAATGTTTTTGATATTAATATAAATAGAATACTAACCTAACTTAACCTTACCAATTTAAAATTATTAAAATGCAATGTAATTATATTAATTTATTAAAATTAAAAAAAATATAACTACGCGCATGTGCAGTAGAGTCAAGGCGTCGATGTGTCACAGGCGTCTACATATTATGCCACAGTATCAGTTCATTCGCGGAAGTCATACAGTGTACCCTTGTCAAACTCTTTTTAGTGTTTGCTTTTGAAACTGAATTTTTTTCAGCCTAATTTGAACAAAGATGCCTCGTAATTGCGTGAAAAGTGTAGATAACTTCTGTTATGTTTGTGGAGAATTGACTTTTGCATCACAAAAGCGTGCTATAACCGCCGTGATTAGGAAAGCCTATCACCTTTATTTTGGCTGTAAGATTGAAGATCAGGACAAGAGCTGGGCCCGACACATATGCTGCAATACTTGTGCAACAAACCTTCGCCAGTGGTTGAATCGGAAAAGGAAATCTATGCCTTTTGCAGTGCCAATGGTGTGGAGGGAACCAACAGATCATGTCAGCAATTGTTAATTCTGCATGGTGCCTCCAGTCAAGAAAGGTATTTGCAAGAAGAAAAAGTGGATTTTACAATATCCGAATATACCCTCTGCTATACGCCCGGTACCTCACGGCGAAGGACTACCCGTTCCTGAGCCCCCACACTCATTCTCCCTAAAGTCAGAGGACGGGGAGAATGAAGGAACCTGCGAAACTTGTGAGCTTTCAACTTCACAAGACCCTGAATTTGTTTATAACTTAACATCTTCTAAACCGCACATGATAACTCAGAATGAATTAAACGACCTTATCAGAGATTTAGAGCTGCCAAAGAGTAAGGCAGAGCTGTTGGGCTCCAGATTGCAGCAGTGGAATCTCCTCGCTGAAAATGTTAGAGTGTGTAAGTTTCGTGACCGTCAAAAAGATTTTGTCCCATTCATCATGGAAGGTGACCTTGTAGCTTGCAACGACATCGATGGTCTGATGGCAGCTCTCAACATTATTCACAATCCTGATGAGTGGAGACTGTTCATTGATTCATCGAAGTTGAGTCTAAAAGCTGTTTTGTTGCATGTTGGCAACGTATTGCCATCAATTCCAGTTGGTCATACAGTCCACATGAAGGAAACATATGACAACATGAAGCAACTTCTGAACTGCATAAACTATGACAAACATCAGTGGCAGGTTTGTGGTGACTTGAAAGTTGTTGCTATCGTGCTTGGACTGCAGCCGGGCTACACTAAGTATTGCTGTTTTCTGTGTGAATGGGATAGTCGGGTTAGGACTTCTCATTACATCAAGAAGGATTGGCCACTCCGACACTCATTGGAACCTGGAACAAAAAATGTTCAGTATCCTCCACTTGTAGAATCGAGCAAGATTTTGTTACCACCCTTACACATCAAACTGGGCGTCATGAAAAATTTTGTTAAGGCTATGGATAAAATGGGGGCAGCTTTTAAGTACCTCGGTGGTAAATTCCCAAAGCTCAGTGAAGCAAAAATCAAGGAGGGTGTATTTGTTGGTCCACAGATCGGTGAGCTTCTTAGAGATGAGGAGTTCGACCGTATCCTAGGTGGTGAGGAGAAGACAGCGTGGAATGCTTTCGGTTAGTAGCAACCAATTTTCTCGGAAATACCAAAGCTGACAATTACAGGGAGCTGGTGGAAAACCTACTGTTGTCCCATAAAAAAATGGGCTGCAATATGTCTTTAAAAATACATTTCCTCCATTCGCACCTGGAATTTTTTCCGGCCAACTGCGGAGCAGTCAGCGGTGAACATGGTGAACGTTTCCACCAGGATATCTCAGCGATGGAGAAACGCTACCAGGGGAAATGGAGTCCATCATTGTTAGCAGACTACTGCTGGACAATAACAAGAGATGCTCCAGAAGTTGAATACAAGAGACAAGCAAAGAAGCGACGGGTTGAATCAATATAAGTGACTGCATTATACAGGTATGTTACTAATATACGGTATACATATACGCAAAATGTGTAACTTAAATGTTCTTGGAAACTGTAACCAGTCGACTGTTTTTATGGTCATATTCGTTTTCAGCACCCAAAATCCATAATAGGAAACACATTTTATCTCCGAAGCACAAACTTTTTCAAAATTTGTAGGCCAGTGTAATCATTAATTAATAATTAAGTGGTGGGGGTGATCCATGAAATATAGTAATTTATTTTTCCTTAGGGTTGTTTTCATGTAATTATTAGTTTACGTAACTTTTGTATAATTTTAATATATATATACACTGTATGGTGGTATAGTGGTTAGCGTCGCTGACTAGGACTCCATCGTCCCCGGGATCGAAACCCGGTGACGGAAGGCAGCGGGCAGCAAAACCCAGCTGTTCATCCTTCCACGCAAAAAAGAAATTGATTTGTATTATTAAATTGTATTATTTCTAATCAACTGTGTATATATTTCTATCCTTAGTATGTGAACTGTCATTGTATTAATAATATTTGTCATATGGACTATAGTCTGCCAATAAACCTTTTCATTTTCATTTTCATAAATGGGTACCCTGGGTAGCCTAGTGGTTAACACGCTGGGTGCTGGTAGGGCGTGGTTCGGATTCCACGTTAAACAATAGGTCTAAGTTGGAGTGACAAGTGTGACCTTAGTTAGAAGGAACAATTCGGACGGAAGCAAAACCAAGGTTAACCAAGGTTAATGAAACGAATGGCAATAAAAATGAATAGTTCTAAATAATTCTACGGAATGTGCTATCCATGTTTCATTACAATTTAGCTTTCTTCTTCTTCTTCTTCTTGTACTCATACTTCTTCTTATTCGTATTATTCTTATTATTATTTTCTAGAATTTCCGACGAGGATGCTTTGAAAATATTTTCAGAGAATAATTATCTTTAGGAAAAGTGAATTCCAATTTGCTACAAATGAAATAGAAAACATATTAAAATTACTTGAAACTCCGGCAACAAATATTCTAATTTTCGGAGATTTTAATTTCCCATTCATAACATGGAAGAAAATGACGAAGTCATATATGTCGAGAAGTTTCATGGCAACATTACAAAAGATGAAAGAACCCAAGCAATAATGCTAGTAGATATTATGCAACATTACGCCTTTACCCAGGAAATCTGTGAAGCCACGAGAAAGGAGAACGTTTTGGATTTAATCTTGACAAATAACAACGAGATAATAATAAATAAAAAAGTAACGCACACAAAGTTCTCCGACCATAACCTCATCGAAATACATTTGAAGTTAGCACCTAAGGTCCGGAAACGCATCCTAGAGAATCAGAAGGAATATTTGAAGACTTAAATATAAATTCAAAAAAAGTAACTTGGGGGAAAATGGAAATAAAGATTTAAAGGAAGTAAATTGGGAATTGCTACTTCACGAGAAAACTCCACAAGAAATACTATGTATAATAGAGACGGAAACCAAACCTGAAACATATTCCAGAGAGACGGGAAAGGAAACGTAGTAAGCTCGAGAGGAAAATCAGCACACTATTCAGGCAACGAAGACAAACCGTAAAACATCTCCACAGATGTAGAACTATCACGGATAACAATTACAAGATTACGTGATAAGTTTGAGACTGACGGAACAGTGCAGAACGTCAACAAAGGCCGATCTGGAAGACGTCGCACTTCAACTGACAATGAAAGTGTTGAGACCGTGTTACAGGCCTTCACAAACTCTCCAAATAAGTCTACAAGGCAACGTTCTCGTGAGACTGGTGTTTCTAAATCCAGCGTTCATCGCATTTTGCGACGTGAAAAGTGGAAACCGTACATACCTAGACTGCTCCATGCAATGAATGAGGACGATCCAGATCGTCGAAAAGAATTTTGTGAGTGGTTTTTGCACATGTGTGATGAAAAACAATCTTTTCCTGATTTCATTGTTTGGTCCGATGAAGCCACTTTTAAACTTAATGGTACTATCATTCGACACAACCGTGTGTACTGGTCCACCGAAAATCCAAACGTAACTGTCACTGTCACAGGTGCTGCTTACTTATCAATGCTGCAAGACAACATTGTACCTTCAATCAGAGCTCTTTTTTTGGAAGAAGAGTGTTGCTTTCAACAGGATGACGCGCCACCACATTACCACAATGACATTAGAAATTTTCTCAATGTTTGTTTTCCTAGAAGATGGATAGGACGTAGGGGATGTACAGAGTATCCACCACGATCTCCTGACTTAACACCCTTAGACTTTTACTTGTGGAGCACTCTGAAGAACACTGTGTATGTTGAAAAACCAAGGACACTACAGGCCTTGAGACACGAAATTGAAATAGCCTGTGACAACATTCCACTCCGAACAATCCGAACAGTATGGCGATCTGTTGCGCGCCGTTGTCAAGAATGTATTGATGCTAGTGGCCGACATTTTGAACATTTAAGAGTATAACATTTTTTTTTAATTAAATATTCTCAATTTCAAATGGATGAACCCAATACTATTATTCTGTTAAAAAAGTTGAGAATTTTTAATCTGCAATTTGGTTTGGGTCGATCTCTTTATTTACTTTGGTTTGGGTCGCTCTCTCAATTTACTTTGGTTTGGGTCGATCTCTCAATTTACTTTGGTTTGGTGGTTGGGTCGATCTCTCAATTTACATTGGTTTGGTGGTTGGGTCGATCTCTCAATTTATTTTTCCACTATTTTACGGGTTAATAATTTTAAGGTAAATAGAAAAAGTTGAAATGAGATGTGAAGTTGAACCTTGTTTTATTTTGTTACATTTGTTAACATTTGGGGAATGTCATTAATATTAGATTTGTAAAATAATAATAATAACGTTTGGGGCTGTTTAACCTCATTCCTAACATCTAAAATCGGGTGACGGAGGGGACCTACTACGGTTTTACGAGGGATCCGAACCATTTAAGGGTCGCTGCATCATCCGAACGCGGAGGACGGCGGTGGCGGTCCACCATCCAGCTACAGAATAGACCCAACGTCCCTTAACCGCGCTGATCTAACGAGAAGCGAGGTTGAGATAAATTAGATTCGTTTCATTTCTGATGTAAATAAATGTGTCATTCAATTTTCTCTTTTTAAACACTTTTTCTTTAAAATGTTTAGTCTCATAACACTGAGACTGAAAACAGCGCCCGCATCTTGGGCGGGGATTCGAGGTCGGAGATTCGAATCCCGATGATGCTGGTGAATAATAGCGCAGAAGTTAGAGCAATGGGCCTTGGTTAACTACCTAGTTTCTGGTCCTTCTCACTCATTATTTATTCGTCAAACTGAATCACAAATTAAAAACTCAAAATAATAATAATAATAATAATAATAGTAATAATAATAATAATAATAGTAATAATAGTAATAATAATAATAGTAATAATAATAATAATAGTGGTTTAATAATTTTCGTGATGAATATAAAAAGATTTTTATGACCTAAATTCAATTTGTGCTTCACAATTTTATTTGTTTAACATTTTGATAAAAAAAAAGAAAATGAAAAAGAAAATAAAAAAGTGGACATTTGAATTGTTAAAACCAGAAAAAACAAAAATTATTTAAACAATTTAACATTTAGAAAGCAAATATGCAAATGATTTTGGAAGAAATTCCAAATTTTTTTAATAGTTTTCAAGATAAATTTTCAGGTTTTTTTTTCATAAAAAGTATATACATATTTAATTCTTACATCTGAAATTAATGAAAATGCGTTGAGAAGAGCGATATCGAAAAAGGAAAAATATCAGAGATATGGTCGCTACTTTTATTATAAACTGCTCTCTCTCTCTCTCTCTCTCTCTCTCTCTCTCTCTCTCTCTCTCTCTCTCTCCTCTCTCTCTCTCTATATATATATATATATATATATATATATATATATATATATATACGGACCAAGTACGGACCAAACTGCAACTTTTTTCACCCTCGTATGTGCAGACAGTCAATTACTGAGAAAAAATACCGGAACATAGAGTGCCCGCATTTTCACATAAAGGATACGTAAAGAAGAGAACGGGAAAGAACAGATCATATTTGACATAGAAGAAATAGCAAGAGTAATGAAACATATTTTTTCGAAGAAATGAGGATAATAAAAGCTCAGCTTGCCCTTCTAAGAAGGAGAGACAGAACGCCGCAAACATATGCACCACAACATTACGCACAGCACCCTCCTATTCAACACCACCCACCAATAATACAACAATAACAGGCTGTGAAAACTGCAACGAGAATACTGAAATAGCATTGCTGGACTACAACATATACAGAGCAGATAGAGTGGCTAGATGAGGAGGAGGGTGTTGTATCTACGTGAAAAACACTTACACATGTGAAGTGAGGGTAAAGAAATCAAACAGCACAGTTGAAGTTATTCTATCAGAAGTAAAAGAACTGAACCTAACCATTATGAACATCTACAGACCACCAAACACCACAAAGTGTGAATTCCAATTTGCTACAAATGAAATAGAAAACATTAAAATTACTTGAAACTCCAGCAACAAATATTCTAATTTTCAGAGATTTTAATTTCCCATTCATATCATGGAAGAAAAATGGCGAAGTTATATATGTTGAGAAGTTTCATGGCAACATTACTAAAGATGACAGAACCCAAGCAACATTACTAAAGATGACAGAACCTAAGCAACAATGCTATTAGATATTATGGAACATTACACCCTTACCCAGGAAATCGGTGAAGCCACGAGAAAGGAGAACGTTTTGGATTTAATCTGGACAAATAACAACGAGATAATAATAAATAAAAAAGTAACGCACACAAAGTTCTCCGACCATAACCAAATCGATATACAATTGAAGTTAGCACCCAGAGGTCCGAAAACGCATCCTAGAGAGGCAGATGGAAAATTTGAAGGCTTAAACATAAATTAAAAGAAAGTAAATTGGGAAAACGTAAATAAAGATTTAAAGGAGGTAAATTGGGAATTGCTACTACACGAGAAGACTCCACAAGAAATACTATGTATAACAGAGACGGAAACCAAACCTATAATACTCCAACATATTCCAGAGAGACAGGAAAGAAAACGTAGCAAGCTCGAGAGGAAAGTCAGGACTCTATTCAGGCAACGAAGACAAACCGTAAAACATCTCCACAGATGTAGAACTGATGCAGAGACTCAAACTAGAGAGGAAACTTGGCGAAATAGAAATGGACCTAAAGCAAACATTCATACATAAGACAAACGGGGAGGAAAACAAGGTAGCAGAAAACATAAAAAATAACCCGAAATACTTCTACACTTTTGCGAAAAGGAAAATGCAGTGTAAGGAGAGTATTGAACCGTTGATAGACGGGGAGGCCGAATACACAAATGACCCGAAAGAAATAAGCGAACTGCTTAGGGAACAATTTAAATCTGTGTTTAGCACCCCTAAGTCCGAGATGGAAGTGGAAAACCCACACGAGTTTTTCGACATTGATACAGATCAACCAAGAACAAATCCCGACACAAATCTATTAATGGACTTCGAGTTCACGGAAGGAGATGTAATTACGGCCTTATCACAGATGCGAGACAATTCCACGCCAGGGCCAGAAACATGGAGTGCCACATTTCTGAAGAAATGCAAAGAGAGTATTGCAAATCCGCTATACTTACAATGGAGGAAATCACTCGACACAGGACAAATTCTACTCCCCTTAAAGAACGCGAACATTGCCCTCATATTTAAAAGTGGTAACAGAACAATGCCCAAAAATTATCGGCCAGTGGCTCTCACTTCACACCCTTATAAAGTGCTTTGAACGCATAATTAGAGGCAAAACTACCTACTACCTACAAGAAAAAGACTTATACAACCCAAATCAACATGGCTTCAGGGCGGGTAGATCATGCCTGTCACAGCTACTAGACCACCAGGAGAAAATATTAGGAACATTGTGTCGAGGACAAAACACTGATGTAATATATACTGACTTTGCTAAAGCCTTCGATAAATGTGAGCATGGAATCATAGCACACAAACTTAAGGATATAGAAATTACTGGAAAGAGGGGAAGGTGGATATTTAATTTCTTGACGCAAAGAAAGCAAAGAGTAGTGGTAAACAGAGTTAAATCGGAAGTTTCGGAAGTCGTGAGCTCTGTCCCACAAGGGACAGTATTAGCTCCCTTGCTGTTCACAATAATGATTGCAGATATTGATGCAGATATTAAGGACAGTATTGTATCATACTTCGCAGATGACACAAAGATATGTATGGAAATATTGAACGAAGATGACATAAGAAAACTAGAAAACGACATTGAAACATTATTCCAGTGGGCAGAAGACAACAATATGAAGTTCAACGAAGAAAAATTCCAACTTCTAAGATATGGTAATAACAAAAAGCTACAGAAAAAAGGGTACAAAACTCCGCAAGCCAAACAGATAACACCAAATCCACAAGTCATGAATCTTGGAGTAATAATGTCGTCGGATGCAGAATTGAGAGAGCACTATAAAATCAAAATCACAACGGCTAGAAAAATAATGGGAATCATCTGGAGGAGCTTCCGCAGCAGAAAAGCAAACATCATGCCCAAATTATGGAAGAGTCTAGTCCTACCAATAATTGAGTATTGCTCAGTACTCACAAGCCTACACAGAAAAAGAGACATTGCGAACATTGGAGCTATACAAAGGACTTTTACGTCTTAGATAGAGGAAACGGAAGGTGAAGACTACTGGTCTCGACTACAATCTCTGGAACTCTACTCTCTTGAAAGAAGGCGCGAGCGGTACACAATAATATACATATGGAAAATACTTGAGGGCTCTGTCCCTAACCTCAGAAATGAAATAGAAACAAACTGGAATGAGAGAAGAGGCAGATTTTGTACGGTCCCAGCTGCGGTGGGACAAGGAGCCATGAAAACGAGGATGGAAAATACCCTCAGAATACGGGGCCCAAAGCTTTTCAGTGTCCTTCCAAAGGAAGTGAGAAATCTCCAGCACACCGACCTGAATAACTTCAAGAATCAGCTGGACAGATTCTTGTGCAAAGTCCCTGACCAACCATGCGTGGCTGGCAACGAGGGCAGGAGGAGATCAGAGAGCAATTCCCTCCTTCACCAGTTTCCGCAAATGAGGCGGGATGCTGCAGAGGGGTCGACCGCAGGTGCTTGTTCCATGCACGGTCTGTGTGTAACATATATATATATTATATATATATATATATATATATGTGTGTGTGTTGTACACACACACACACACACATATATATATATATATATATATGATAAATTTCACAATTATACACGGGAAGTAAATAAATCGTACGATTCCAAGGCCTTTCCTTTGTTCAACCGTACATCCTGACGAGTTGTACTGTTCAATACACGAAAGGCCTTGGAATAGCTTTCATTTTTCCTTGTGGATGTGCATTATATATATATATATATATATATATATATATATATATATGTATATATACGCTTAGTACATTAAAGCTCGTTAGGATGTGGGCGAGTTCAGCGTTTAAGTCAGCTCGTCCAGTAAAACCCAAAATGTAAGGGCCAAATTAAATAAAATATCAGGTTGTAACATAAATTCTGCTCGATTAGAAAACGGACGATAGATAATAGAATAACCTCAAGATAATGTGAAATAGTTTTAGAAATGTTGCAAAATACACGCGGCGACAGGTTCGCACAAGTTTCATCACGATACAGAATGATACAGAATGACTTAAGCTAGTGTAGGATTAGGCTAATGAATATTTTCTCTGGTGTTTTTCATACAGTTACAACGCCACCCCTACGATATTACAGTAAATGAAAAAACATGGAGCCCACGAAAGAGTATATTCGACATGTGATGCTGTAACCCCTGAAAAACATTCAAAGAGTTTATGGAAATGATGTTGTGAGCGAATGGATGTGTAGGAGATGGTTTGAGAAGTTCAGAAATAGAGACTTCAGTCTGAAAGATTATCAACGAACAGGACGACCAAATGAGTTAGATGAAGAGTTGCTGAAAGCAACAGTGGAGGAAAACCCAACGGTAACTGTAAGAGAACTTGGCATGCAACTCGGCGTTAGCCATATGACCATTGATCGTCATTTGAAGCTGTTAGGAAAAGTAGTGAAGGTTGGAAAATGGGTTCCGCATGATTTGCCACAAGCGAATCTTCAACATCGAATCGATATTTGCACATCACTGCATTCTCGGCAACTGCAGGCACCGTTTTTGAATCGGATCGTCACTGGGGATGAAAAATGGGTCCTCTATAACAATATTAAGCGTCGACATCAGTGGCTTAATCGTGAAACAAAGCCTGAACCTCAGCCAAGGAGTGGACCCCATCCAAAGAAAATTTTGCTATGCGTTTGGTGGGATATGCAAGAAATTATTCATTTTGAGCTTCTGCCAGATAACCAAACAATCACAGCTGAAGTCTACTGCCAACAACTCCAACGACTGAAGATGGCATTACAAGAAAAACGTCCTGCATTAATTAATCGCAGAGGTGTTCTATTCCACCAGGAAAACGCGCACCCTCACACTGCTCGAATCGCCACTGCCCAATTGGAGGCATTTGGTTGGGAAAAAAATGCCTCATCCACCTTATTCTCCGGACATCGCACCTTCAGACTACCATTTATTCAGAAGTCTGCAACACCACCTAGATGGACAAAAGTTGCAATCCAGGGAAGCTATCGAAAACGAAGTGATCGCTTTTATTAACTCGAAACCAAGGGATTTCATCGAACGTGGCATAAAAAACTTTTCTACATGTGGGAGGAGATTATAGAAAAAGAAGGGAATTATATGGATGATTAATTTGTCATTATGTATTTAATTTTTGTTGTGAATACACTAAAAATTCGAGCACATTTGTCCTTATAAGTCCTTTAATTTTTGTTCTGAATGAACTAAAAAATCGAGCAGAATTGTCATTATGAATTGTAAGACCACTGTATTTATTTTATTATTAATAAAGGTTTTACTCAATTCAATACTGATGCAGAAAATAAATATGAAAAATTAGGCTGAAAATGTGAACGCTCAACATTGTGTAATAGATTTATTCTGGACGACTATTTATTTAGGTCATACCGGATTTATTTATGTCATACTGGATTTATTTACCTCAAACACTGATTTTAATTTACCAAAATTTAAATTAAGATTTAGAAATATCTTACAGTATTACGAACGTACAGTCGATTTCAAATGTCTTGAGTGATTCGTGAAGGAAATGTTCTTAGTTCTGAAGTTCCAAGAAAGAGTTGTTGTTTTTTAAACTTACTGTACGTATAACGCCTATCTGTTGTACATTCGCTTGGTCAGAGATCGTATTGTATTTGATTATTCACGTAAAGAATCCATAATTACGTGTAATAATAATGAGTTATAAGGGCTACAAACTGGCACAGCCCTCACGCCCAACTAATGACACTCATTGCGCTACCTCCCGGATTATTATTAGAAGCACCAGTGGGAGTCGAAACCCCGACCTCACTTCGCTTCGCGGGAAAAGGTGTTATTCACTGGGCTACGAGCGCTGCCGTAGTTAGGTGTAAATTGACCGGACGAACAGCATCTGATCGCCGTGACACTTAATGGGTAAGTTGTTGTGAGTTAGATTAGTTAGGTCAAGTTAGATTATGCTTGGTTAGGTTATATTAAGTAAGGTTGGGTTATTCTTTTAGAATGTCGATAATATCCCGTCGATGAAATGGGTAAAGATCCTACATTGACAACATCCTACATCTGCCTTTGTATAGTTACCATCACGCAGTCGGTCTCCTCTCGTGAGAGAGGATATATAATAGGGCGGAGTGAAACAACTCTTTATTTCAAATTTATTTGCCTCACTTGTTTTTTTGGTGTATTAGAACATAAAAATGATGTATTCAGTCATTTAATGTTTGTAACTCAAACCATTTCTCGCATTTTTACATAAAAGCAAAATGGCCATCAGCCGGTTGTCCATAAACGCTCATAACGTAAAAACTAAGTGTTCTATCAAAAAGAATAGTTAAAGAAAAACGCTTTATAATACAAAACTATACTTAAAAAACACCATTGTGCATACATTGTATTGAAATAAAATTGTATCTGGTCTCACTTGGTTGGATGCCGTAAATCAATTACATTTGAATGCGATATAAAACCCGCTCATCTAAAATATTATTATTTTTTCAGAAGAGGCATCAAATCCGTTTTGGTTTCAAGTGAGGGAAGCAGGGAGCGACTTTTTATTCTTGACCTAATAAATCCGTCTCTCGATTCCTGTGATATTATTGGTGCTGATGCATCTGTAACCAACTTCACGGCTCTTTCGACGTTCTGTGTGTGAATGGGGTATTGCTCAACTTTGAAACATTTTGTTTCGTACTCAAGTAATTCTTCATCACACAATTTAGAAGTGAGAGGTGGTTCACTGATATCAATCCTATCCCAGAAGATGATGTCTGTCCAATGTGATGCTTCGAAGTTCAATTCTGGTACTCTAAATTCTCTGATTTTCCTTGTATTGGCTTCCTTACATTTTCTTGTCTGTATTATTCGATCGATTGCAACTTTGCGCAGCTTTTGTTCACTATCTGACAGCATTGATAGAAGAATATTTTCTGAGTGAGCAAAATAGACATTCCGTGATTTATAAGGTTGGACAACTTTTTGTATATCTTGGGGTAACAGGTTGAACCTTTTGATCGCATCAAAGATATGTTTGGGTCCATCAGGCAGATACGGTTTAAATTTTATATTGAACCAGTTAGGACCATAGTTTCTTACTATGAACAGAACAAGGCTATGTAACTCTCTAGAGGGACTCTTTTGGGAGACATAATAACGACATAGTCTGTTAGCTGGAGTTAACCATCTAGTGTTGTTAAGGGGAGCAGGCTTGAGTTTCTCTAGGCTTCCGTCAACATATCCTTCTCTTATGGCCCCAATTATTCTGAACATGTATTGTTGATCATTACTTAAATCTTCTATGAGCTCATCTGTGAGAACTGGGATGCTATCGGCACCATCCGTAATTGGGGAGAACTTTACCACAGGCATCTCATGGCAAGTCTTAAGAGCATTACCAATAGATCCACTGAATGATCTTGGCTCAGTTGTTTTCCCGTCGTATCGCTTAAACAGATGCCTTAAGGGAAGTTCATTTGTAACATACAAATGCTCTATTGCAATAGTCGGTTCAGCTTCTGTTCGATGAAATGGATTATGCCACCTTTAGACCCAGTGTTGACATTCGTACTGTCACACCCTATCACCTGGAGATTCTGGTCTAGTGTCACTTCATTCAAGTAAGCGAACAACGATTCAGATATATCACTTGCTTTTCCAGATTTAGGGCTCAAATGATTAAGGTGTTCTTCACCAGGCTCACTCAACAGTACATAATGTTCTTCAACAATTATATCCTGGTACCATTTACCATCTTTATTTGTCTTTACCAACGTCTTGTCTTTTCTCCCATCAAAATATAAAGCTTTAACATCACCATAACTTTGTGCAGCTTCAACTTGTAATGTTTTTCTCAATTTCTGTCTCTGTCTCTTCTCACCTTACTTCGATCAATAAAAAAGTTACTGTCTTTTTCTGTAATGATACCCAAATTCATCAAAGTAGCTGAAGCAATGGCCGATGTAGCCCTATCTGAAACACCAAATCTGTCGGCTTCCATGGCGAGATTGGGTAAAGGGGCTCTCATTTGAATGTTGGAGCATTCATATTCAGACTCAGTTGTTGAACTTTCTTCGGTCCTAGAGAGATCAGTATTAGTATCAGGTGAAAGCACATCATCAATGACTACCTTTTCGAATTCTTCATGCATGATTATTTTTCTTCGCTTCCTTCCTTGTTGCTCCTTCAACTTTCTTGCATTTCTTTTTGCTATAGATCTTGAAAGGGTAACATCCACACTTCCAATCACCATATTTCGCATAGTCCTCTGATCCTCAAGGAATTCCAGTTCTTCTTTAGGTATTCTTGATTCTTTTGGACAAACACAAATAATGTTTTTCTTTACATCCGCTTTTTCGGCAGCCAAAATCTTGGTTCGAAACGAAGTTGCATTTACAGGCACAAATGTCAAAGAGTTCTACCAATGATTTTTTGAACAATTCAATAAGCTTCGCACTGCTTTTGGATCGATTGAGTTGCGTAACCTTGTCGGTAAAGCGTTTCAGCTTGGTAATTATGGATTTTTTACTCATTGAGGGTATTGATGAACGTTTCCACACTTCGACCAATGCTTCTGCTATCGTTTCGAGAATATCATTATTTGTCAATTTTGCAGATGAGCCTTCCTTCAGTAGAAGAAAATATCTCCCAACCTGCATATTAGAGGGTAAGACATTACGTGCAATTCACTTGGAATTCCGAACAGAAAATGTTGCTTCACCGACTGTCTAGTTAGTAGGGATTTTGCCATATTTAAATCCAAGGTTAAATTGCTACAGAAATATCACATTATGAAAATCTAAAAAATACAAAACGCGGAATTAATTAAAACAAATTATATATAAGCTCTAAAACTAAAATGTAAACATATTTTACTCAGTAGTCTCTGTAGCCTCCCATGCTACAGTATGCAGCATGCGGCTCCTAACCCCATCCCTTATCAGCCATATGCAAGATGTCATTGACCTCGAGTGAGATTGATGTTTAGATAAGCGTCTGTGTTCTTAAGTAGTTGGTCATTTGTAAGTATCGCTTGTGTTGTGTGAATATATTTACTCGTTATCATAGTTATAACCAAATAACGCACAATATAACGCGATATCTTCTCTCAAAAACCGATAGATATTATACTAGGGGTCTTTCAAAATATGACTTTCCGCCATTTTGTTTCGGAAAAAATGCGGCGGGTGGAGGGTTCTAAAAAGAAAATATTATCTTTTTAGAACTTCTAGAGGGTCAATACACCAAATCATGAGTGAGGCAAGACGGTTTAATATTTTCACTCCACCCTATTATGTAAGTCATTTATAGTGTTCTTTAGGATAACAGAGCGGGAAGACGTATGCGTGGTGTGAATGAATCCTGTGAATCCTTACGAAGAATTCATTTAAAAATCTCCCATTTTCGGGATAAGATTTTACAACGAATTTCCCGTGGCCAGAAACTGTTTCGAGAAAGGAAAAAAGAATCTTAGATTCATCTAATCGTGTGTTTATACTTTCTGAAAACGACTCTTCTACGAGTAGATAATTTATTATAATGTTTGTCTGTTCAATATTATTATTATTATTATTAACCCTTCGGACAAGGGCCGGGCTGTAAAGGGCCTGGCTCTCATTTTCAAGGTCCTGGGTTAAAGTCTCGGTTTGGATTTAATGAGATTTCAGCGATTAAGGTGCTTCTCGGGGACTCCGTTCTTGGAACAGTGATTCGAATTCCACGTAAAGCTGTAGGTCCCCTCCGTCATATGGTAATCGATGTTATATAGGAAGTTACCCCCCGAATATATATACACACACACTCGTGTGTGTGTGTATGTGTGTATATATATATATACAGGGTGGCGCAAAAGTCGCGCATCATAGGAATTTTCAGTGTTGACTATAGATATTATTTTTTTCTTTGAGGGAGGGGATGGCTGCGAAATTAACAATAGACGAGAGAATTTAAATTTTGTACTGATTCATCGATTTGTTGTACCTGGCATTCCAGTATTCCATACATTAAAACCAAGCTCACCCTCTCGTCTATTGTTAATTTCGCAGCCACCCCTACCTAAACGAAAAAAATAATATAATAATATAATATATCAACACTGAAAATTCCTATGGTGCACGACTTTTGTGATCTGTCTTTCCTTGTGAACAGACGTGTTTTATCGAGTTACCATTTGTTACCATTTGAATAAGTGGTTTTCGTTGAAGTGTTTTAAAAAAAAAATAGTGTTTGGTGCATTCTTAACTAAATTCGTGCTACTAATCATTCATTAACGAATATATTTCATTTATTGACTTTATTCATTACTATATTATTTGATTAAACCAAGGCGAGAGCACGTGGCTTGCCTTGTTTGTTTCCCGAATCTATTACTAACCGAGGTTTCCTAAGGTTGAAATTCCCTTGGTTTGCCTTTTTGTTTCTCAAATCTATCAGAAAACGTGCTTTCATAAGGTTCATTTTCTTTCCTTCAGGGGATCAAGTAGAGTGTGGTCACCCACCGTGGGAAAAAGGAAAAACGGAAATAAAACAGTCGGTCGAATAGCGGAGAGAAAAGTTTTAGTAATACTTTTTCATTTGCAGAGCTTTCGTCGGTAGCTTAATTATATATTCATTTGGTATAAATTTGTGTTACAAGAACCTGTTTCTGCGTTACAGGAACATTTTTGTGGGTTTGCGCAGGTGATGGCACAATAAGCACGCAGTAGACCTACGTTATAATTTATTAATTTCCAAGGAGGGACTTGTTCCTCGGAGATGGACTTCATCTAAATGACGTTGGAGCTGCGCGCTTAGGAAGACTATTTCATAATACTGTCTCTTCTTTTCAGGCTGCCGTAACTCGAACGGTCGCAGCGTAATTTCCACAAATTTCCCCTGCGCTCGCGAAGGTGTCGCAATTACAAACAATTTGAAGGTTCTATCCTTAAATGCTCGTAGCCTACGAAATAAAATAAACGAATTTTTTTCTTTAATTGCTTGTAATGACTATGATTTAATTGCGATAAATGAATCGTGGTTTAGCATTGAAACACGTGACTTTGTAGGGGAGTATCAAATTAGAGGTTATAGACTTTTTGTTAAAAACAGAATAGGTAGGCGAGGAGGCAGTGTTATGTTGTATATCAAAGATAATATTGCGAACGTTATAGAAGTAAAGCACACAATTCCAGAACCGATAGATTCGACTATAGCAGAACTTAAATTGAACGATTTCAAACTTCTTGTTGCGGTTATATATAGGCCCCCTAATCAAACAGCTGATACGGACGAAGCGTTATATCGTGAACTAAAGAGAATAATAGGTAGTGAGCAGCCTTTAGTTATGGGTGACTTTAATTGCGCCAAGGTGAATTACGATACAATGCAGGGAGACGCGGAAGGTAATCGTTTAGTTAATTTTCTCGAGGATAACCTTCTTATTCAAAAGGTTGGGGAACCTACGAGGTTGGACAGTATTTTAGATTTAGTAATAACTACTGATGATAGGCTAATCACTGATCTCAAGTAATAGAACCGTTAAGAATAGCGATCATAATATGATAGAGTTTGTCCTCTCAGTAAGTCACTCGAAACCAGCTAACTCGACTAAAATTCCTAACTTCCAGCACGCAGACCTTTGTAAATTTCGAAATAAATTGTCACACGTCAATTGGGAAAACGTAATGGAGATCACCAACGCAAAACTAATGTGGGAATCGTTTGCGTGCGAAAGTAAACAACAAGCCCTTGTGGTTTACTTCTAGAGTAGGAGACATTATAAAGAGTAGGGATAGGGCTTATAGGCTACATAAGTGCGATAAAGACAATTTGTGGTTACGAAACAACTACATATCTCTAAGGCGTGAAGCGAAAAGTGTAATAAAAATGTCCAAGCACGAATTTGAAATCTCCATAGCTCATGACGGTAAAAAAACCTCAAGCGATTCTTTCAATACGTCAATAATAGAAATCTAGTAAAAAGTGTCTTGGGGCCGTTCAAAACTGTTAACGGAGATCTAGTTTCTGAAAACAAGGAAATGGCTACCTTGTTAAACGAATTTTTTACGTCAGTTTTTACTATAGAAGATGTAACGAATATCCCTACGGTCATAGACATAATACCTTTCGATAATGGTAATATCTTGGATAATATTGTGGTTAGTGAAGGGGAGGTAATGCGTTATATTGATAAAATGAAAATGCGTAAATCACCGGGACCGGATTCCATATATCCCATACAACTAAAAGAACTAAAAGAGAGCATTGTTGTGCCGCTAACAACGATTTTTAATGCGTCTATTTCTGAGGGGTGCGTACCAGATAATTTCAAGTTAGAAAACGTAACACCTATCTTTAAGAAAGGCGATAAATGTGCGGCGGGAAATTATAGGCCAATTAGTTTAACGTCTGTTGTAGGTAAGCTACTGGAACCAATAATTAGGGATCGTATAGTCGAACACTTAGATTTGCATAACTTAGTTAGAAATACGCAGCACGGTTTTAGGCGAAACAAATCTTGCTTAACTAATCTTTTAGAATTTTTTCAAAGCGTGGTTGACGTTTACGATAGTCATCGGGCGGTTGATGTAGTGTATTTAGATTTTCAAAAAGCGTTTGACACCGTACCGCACAAAAGACTCATTGAAAAAACTAAGGCTCATGGAATCAGGGGTGTATAATAAATTGGCTAGAAGAGTGGTTGCGAGGTAGGAAACAGAGGGTGGTCGTTGATGGAGCGGAGTCGTGTTGGGCTAATGTAGCGAGTGGCGTTCCTCAGGGTTCTGTATTGGGCCCCTTGCTTTTTCTTATATATTAACGATTTAGATGTCGGCCTAGTAAGTACAGTTTCAAAGTTTGCGGATGACACGAAGCATAGAGGTAAGAAGATAGAGGTAAAATCCAGGAAGATCTGAATAAAATCGTTGATTGGTCAGTCACATGGCAAATGAGATTTAATGTCGATAAGTGCAAAATTTTACATATAGGTACGCGTAACGGTAATTTTGTGTATAGTATGTCAGGGAAGGAGTTAACAAGCGTAGAGCAGGAAAAAGATCTAGTAGTTATAGTCACTGGTGATTTAAAAGTGGCGAAACAAAGTACAGCAGCGGTCAATAAAGCGAACAAAGTGTTAGGTTTTATAGCTCGGAATTTTGAGTACAAATCGCGCGATATTATAGTTCCTCATTATAAATCATTAGTTAGACCCCATTTGGAGTACGCGATCCAATTTTGGAATCCGCATATGCGAAAAGATATAGACAAACTCGAAAGAGTTCAAAGACGAGCAACTAAGATGATTCCGTCGCTTAGGTCAAAGTCGTACGAGGATAGGCTTAAGCAGTTAAAATTGACTACACTCGAGACTAGAAGGCTAAGGGATGATCTAATCTCGGTTTTCAATTATGAATGGGTTCGATAATGTAGATAGAGATAGCTTTTTCGAAATATCTCAATATAATAGGACTAGAAATAACGGGTGTAAGTTGACAAGTAGAAGGTTCGAGACAGCAGTTGAAAAACGTTTTTACGCATAGAATAGTAAATAGCTGGAATAGTTTGCCGGTAGAAGTAATTAGTAGCACGTCTATAAACATGTTTAAAAATCGATTAGACGCATATGTTGATAGATTGGGTGTAGTTTAAGGTAGTAAAATTAGGGCTTTGTGGTTCGGAACCCACGTAAAATTGTAGGTCCCCTCCGCCACCATGGAGGACATGCACAATACACAATTACGAACACAGTTAGGTAGACCAGCAATGAGTGGATCGTAGGGTCTTTGTTGGTCTGAAACATTATAACATTATAACATTATTATATATATACAACTCGCGAATGGTCGCACATCCTCTTCTTCTCATTAACCCCTTCTCTGTACGAGGATAACCTCCGAATACATCACCTCCGCATCATCGCATCATTGCACTCGCATTTTCTTGCCTTCTTCAGATTTTGGATGTTCTCATCGCAATATCCTTTCAGTCGTAAAAATTAGCTAAACTATGTTTTACTAGGCTTGCATTACGTACAATCTCGTCTACAATTATGTACACCTTAATTAATGCACATATCAAGTTTAAAGGTTAGTACACTGTACACTTTTTTATATTATAATGGACCTCCGCATTATCGCACTTCTCGCTTCATCGTACACCTCGACTGCCCATTAGTGCCACGATTCGCTAGTTGTCTGTGTATATATATACTGCGGATCTTCCCTGCCTGTACTCAAATGGAATGCGTTTCTTTTTCTTGTCTTCGTTAGTTTGCTCTATCTATCTATCTATCTATCTCTCCACTTCCTTTGCCAGTTTACCACGGTGGCGACATAAACAAACGAATTAAGACAATTAGAGCAAGGCTCGAAGCGTGTGTTTGTCTTCCGAGCGAGCGATTCAACAAAGCAGAAATTCAATTTGGTCATCAATTACACTTCAAAGACGGAGGCAACAAATATGAAAAATGGATAAACCTCTTTTAGGCTGATACCCCATTTTAGGGGTTTCCGTTTTAATTCCATTTGTTTTTTCATACTCTTTAATTTAAAATATATTAACTGAATTTGAGTTACAGATAAAATTCGTATATTATCCTTAAAAATTAAATAAAATAAAATAAACATTTTGTTAACCACAAAAGAAATTAATACCAGACTCCCGTATTATTAGTAACTTGCGTACGATATCGCGTGTCACTGATGGAAAAATATTAGGAGCTGCGCTTGATGACAAACTATCTTTTTGGACCATTAAAAACATAGAACATAAACTCTCCAAATTCTCGGTTATTATTAATTCTCGTTTATGACCTGTGATGTTGTGAAGGAGATAAAACAACAGGTTCCAAGGAAGAAGCATTGCGAGTTCATAATTCCTTTCAAGCGCAACATGATCCTTCATAGACACTGGTTCACTGCTATTATTTCTGATGCTCTATTCAAGTGGTTTGCAACGTACACGCATATCGATCGCCGGATACGTCTTTTCATTGGGCATTTTCAACGTGCATATAACACGGCGGTTAAGGTATTCGTATTTGGCTATGTTCATATTATCGGGCTCTTATAGTTCTCAGTTTCCCACTTCTCCATTATCACAAAGATTTTGGCATTTCCCGTAGATTTAAATAAAGTACATGTCATTTATACATCCATATGCATTCATAGTTTATTTCAAGTTTGTAATGTATCTCACTATATATCGTCTAAACACTTTCAAGGGACTTAATGCGTTCAGGGAATATTGAGCGTTAAGAAGCCTTTTCAATAACCCCTCAATATTGGTGTCTTTGGCTATATTCAGCCACTACAAGTTCAAGAATTTGAATGCTATGTAGTTAGTTTTAGCATGTAATCAATCATCAGTACAAATCTCAGTGAAAACCACGTGACGAGGAAAACCGTTGGGCAAAATGGTTGGGGAAAATCCATATAAACAAATGGTTGACAGAAATATACAGATACCTTTGGTTTTCCAGATTTTTGCTTTGATAATATTGAATCGATATATTTAGAATCTCCCATGAATACAGTGGTGTGGAAATACATTTTCATTGGAATAAACTGCTATACATCCAAAAATCTTTTGAAAAAAAAAAAAGGTGTCTATTTACTTTTGTCAACCCCCTGGACAGTACATATATGACTCGTTATGACGTCAATGGGAACGTGCAGAAATGTGTTTGAACGTGGAAAAGTTATGTAGATACACTAAAACCATTTTATATGAGGTGCGCTGTTCGAAAAATACGCGTGTTCATATACATCTTGCTTGAGAGACAACAAATACTGTAAATCTCACCCTCCTCACCCGACGCCTGTCAGCAGGGCCGCCGAGAGGGCGGGGAAGGCGGGATAAATCCCATGGGCCCGGACCTCTAGGGGGCCCGGAAAGAGGGGGGAGATAAAGTCTAAAAATATTAATAAAGCAATTGATTAAATAACAGAGAGGGAATATAATTAATGAACATACATTTTATAGAGATTATCATAGTCAAACTGAAACAGATAAAATATTACCTGCGGTCCACCAATGCCCAAGACCGACTGACAGATCTGGGAACCATTGTAATTAAAAGCCACTTAGCCTGTACTTTAAATTTCATCAGAATCATTTACCACTTTGCTAGAGAGAAGGCAAAGAAACTACACTTCTAATTATGAAAATCTTGCAGTAAACAATTTTCTTGCCTGCATGGACTGGTACTGCATTTATAAATTGTATGGTGATAGAATTAATATAATTGATTCGAAAAATAAAATGGTCATTTTCTTCTGAGTTGTTTATTCATACTGTGTGTTTTGAATAGTGACTTTGACATAATCAGTTTACTTGTTATGTACACAAAAATCATTCATAATAAAATACTGAGTAAACAAGGGGACCCACATACCAATCCTTCCCCTAGGCCCGTGGCAGCTTTCGCTGGCCCTGCCTGTTAGTAACCGTGCTCGGTTAATCTTCTCCACTCGCTACGGTCTCGGTACTCCTCATTCTCTTCCACTTCCTCTAAAGATGTTCCCCTTTTCTCCAGTGCTGATCGCTTTTCTTGTGGCCTTCCTTGTCGCTTTCCATCTAATTTAAAAATTTCTTTGGATACCGTGTATTTTCCATCCTTTGCGTGTGCCCATATCATCTTAGTTTATCTTTCTCAATTATATCTAAAACCAATGTGACGTCCAAGTCGTCTCTAATTCTTGTGTTTCGCAGCCTATCTTGTTTAGTGACTCCCTTAATAGTTCTTAGCACTATCATTTCCGCAGCCTGTATTTGTGATTTTGTCTTTGTTGTTAATAATGACCGGGCTTTTGACCCATAAATTAGTGTTGATCTCAAAACAGATGTGTATATGATTACATTTTGTTGGTACCATTTTCTCTTTAAGAAGGGGATATAATAGGCTCTCATTTAAGTTATATTATTCTGTTATTTATCTTAGTTGGGGATTTTCATCGTTAAAATTAACTCTCAGATATTTGAAGTTGCTAACCTGTTTGAGTTTTTGGTCTCCAATAAAAATATTACATTCTTCTTTATGCCTGCTTACGCTCATTACTTCAGTTTTTGCGACAAGTATTTTCATTCCCGTTCTGCCTGAGATATCATGCCACCTGTATATAGCCATTACGAGTCTCTGCCGTTCTCAGTCGCAATTGCTACGTCATCGGCATATGAAAAAGTATCTTCCTTATCTTCGTTTGCGCGTATCTCTTTAAGACACTGGTCCATATATATTATAAATAGTAAGAAGGATAGTACACCTCCTTGCCTGACACCAGTCTTCGCACCAAACTAATCACTATCATATTCTCCGCATTTCACCCTACTTTCGCAATGTTGATAAACACTTTTATAGCTCTAATTAGTTTAGGTTCCACATCATATTCTTCCTGTCTCAATGTTCTCCAAAGCTTCTCTCTTGGCACTCTGTCAAAAGCTTTCTCCAGATCGATAAAACCTATGCATTTCCTTTAGTTCCACTCCCAGCTTTCCTGTAACATTATCTTTACGACAAATATCAAGTTCATTGTGCTCCTGTTTGGCCTGAAGCCGCGTTGCCATTCTCCCAATTTCTCTTCTACTAGCGTTTTCAGTCTCTGTTCCAGAATTCCTTCATATACCTTCCCATCGTGCGTGGAAAATAGAGAAACTCCTCGGTAGTGTCCACAGTCTATTTTTTCTACTTTTGTGTAGATTGGACATACTATAGCCTTTCCCCAATCTAGAGCTGCTTTACCTTGTTTCCACGTTTCCACGCAGCATTGAAAACTTGTCTTAGTCAGTTTATTCCATCTGTCCCAAGTGCCTTGAAAATTTCAGCGGGCAATTCGTCATCTCCCGGTGCTTTCCCGTGTATTCAGTCTTTTAAATGCCCTTTCGGTTTCTTTGTACGTTATTCCGTCTCTCTCATATCCTTCATGTTCTTCCTCACGCACATCTTCCCGTACTTCGTTTTCTTCTACAGTAGGTCTTCTTCTCTCACTTTTAATATGTTTTCAAAATATTCTTTCCATCTCTGCGCAGCAATGTCCTTTGGCTCAGTCAATAAGTTTACTTCACTGTTATTTTTTATTACGTATGATGGAGGAAGGGCGACTTTTCTATAATTTTTAACCAAATTATAGTTAAGTTTTCTAGTGCTCTGAGAGTCTTCTCGTAAATCCCTTCCGATTTTTGTCCCTGCTTCTCGTTTAGCTCTGAACTTCGCTATCTCAACTTGGCCTCTCCCTTCAATATATTCTATTCTATCTTCCTGCCTCCTAGTCTTCATCCATCGTCTAAAAGCTTTAACTGTCTCTTTAAGGTCGTCATTCCACCACGCTGTACTTTTCTGTTTGGTGCCACATCATAAACAAATAAATACTTCATTTAATGCAACATTCGGAAGCAAAATATCTTTTATTTAAATAAATTCTCTTTCCATCATCTAAATATAGTGATGGGGTAAAAATTTATTTAAACTAAAAATCCCTTCATGAAAGTATTCCTAATTCCCTTATGGCAATTTCAAAAATATTTACTTTTGTCGAATACAAAAATCCTCAAATATTTTTTAAATAAAAATTTATTTTCATGTTCATAGGGTATATATATACAGGGCGTCCCAAAAAAATGTATACACACTTTAAATAATTATAAAGGCAGTGTTTATTAAAATACATTTCATTTTCAAAATGTAATAGAATCTACAGACATTATTTAATTGTTTTGTCAACGCCTGTTTTCAAACTGACGTCCGTTCTGGTCCAGGCACTGCTGATAACGCGAAGCAATGGAATCGCAAACATCACGAAACATTTCGTTTGGTATTTGTGTGCATTCTCGTTCAATGGCTGCTCTCAATTCAGCGACTGTTGCAGGTTTTATAGCGTAGACTTTGTCTTTTAAGTATCCCCATAAAAAAAAGTCTAGTGGTGTGAGGTCTGGTGAACGCGGAGGGTATTCTACGAAACCCCTTCGTCCAGTCCACATCCACATCGTGCCAAGTACCACTCGCAATACTCCACTCTTCGGTCCGGATCATCTTCATTAATAGCATGGACTAATCTTGGAATGTAACTTTTCCATTGACAGCGCTTCAAAATGCGTTGGACAGACGATTCTGAAATTCCTACCTCACGACTCGCTTGCCGCACAGATTTTCTTGGACTTTGGTGATACGTTTCCAGTACTCTTTCTTGCTTTGTGGGGCTTGTCGATGTCCGTGGTCTTCCGGAACGCTTCTTGTGGACATTCTGAACAGTTCCATCGGCTTCAAACTTATCTCTAATTCGAGTGATGGTAAGTCGCGTTGGTGGATCTGTTTGAAACTCCCTCCTAAACTGTCTTTGCACTTCAACTGCGTTGTCACACTTCCAGTAGCATTTTAGAATGAATTTCCTTTGTTCAAAGCTTAGTCTGACTGCCATTATTAATTCTAATGGGTTTAACTTGGAAAGAAAGAAACATCAATTGAGCTATCAGCTGTTAAAGTGTGTATACATCTTTTTGGGACGCCCTGTATATATATATATATATATATATATATATATATATATATATATATATATATGTTCGAAGCCATAAAGAGTATGAAAAGTGTACACACACACACACATATATATATATATATATATATATATACAGACAGAGTTGCGCAGTAAAAAAGTAAGCTATTATATTAAAGTTCCCTGTTATTTTTAACACTTGTTACGCTGTTAATTTACAATACACTCGTATTCTCTTTGTTGCGCGTGATTGTAAAATATGAACTTAGTCCTAACACTGATATTAAACATGGCTTCATATAGTGACGAAGATTTTATATTTATTAATAATTACGTATTGAGAAATAACATGGAGCCAGAAACATTATGGTTCTTTCCAAATAAATCATGGACTCGTTCTGGTGTACAAAAGCTTCTACATAAAATTCATAAAATATTGGGTATTGCGAGAAATGAAGGTAGCGGAAGACCACTTGAAGTTCGCACTGATGAAAATATTGTAGTGGTAATGGTTCTAAGTCAGGAAGGTCGTCCAAGAACACATATGACCTCAAATGAAATTATTACAGCACAAACAGGAATATCAAGACGTTCCATTCAGCCAATTATTAAAGTAGATTTGCGGTTGAAAGTTTACAAACGCCACCTTATACACAACTTGACTGATGTTAATAAGATGAAACGAATGGAAAAGTCTCAAACTTTTCTTGAAAGATTTCCCACGTTAAACGGTTTGGTTCAGTGATGAAATATCACTTACAGTTCGATCTCTTGTCAATACTCAAAATGAGTTTTGTTGAAACAGGGGCTACAGTAAATGCTGTATACTATCGCGATAATGTCTTAGAAAAACATCTTCCAAAAATTCGAGAAATTTCTGAAAATCAGTACACGTTATAGCAACAAGCCATACTGCTAGCCTAACCACTGAATATTTAGAGAGAGATCCTAACAGTGGCGGCTTGTGACTAAAAATTCTAAGGGTGCTGTCTCTAAGAATGGGTTGAAATAATTACTGAACTAAAAGGATGAGCATTGAGCAATGAACAAAAGTTTCAAAAGTTATTGAAAAAGTTATTCAGTGAGCTCATCCTTATATTGTTCTTGATTATTTCACTTGTAAATAAAAAATTTAGGGGCACTGCAGTTCCGTAGTGCCTACCGACGAGCCGCCACTGGATCCTAATTACATAAAACCTGACGAATGGCCGGCTAACAGTCCAGACTCGTGCCCAATTAATTATGCAGTAAGGAACGACCTAAAAGAAAGAGTTTCCAAGAACTCAATGTTTGATTTCATTGCTCATTTAAAGGTAAAGATTGTAGAAAAATGGAATCCTATGCCACAGAGTTTCATAAACTGGGCTCTTGATAGTTGGCACCATCGTTTGGAGCTTTGCGTTCAAGAAAATGGTGGAAATATTGACCATTTGATTTCCTAATATTGGTAACACTCTGGATTAACTAAATATTTAGTTTTTAATAATTTTCTCTTTCTACAAACTGAAATAGTCACTTTAAAAGACAATAGCTTACTTTCTTTAACGCAACCCTGCATATATATATATATATATATATATATACCTTACCTTACAACCTTACAAAGGTTCCGCGCGATGATTTCTCATTTCGCGAAGGTCAAGCTTGTCGCCCCTCCTCTCGAGTTGGCCTGGTGAAGTAGTGAGTTGGATTCTTGCGCTCTCCACCTCACATAGCCAGGTACGCCCGGCTCATCGGGGATTGTTCTGAGCCAGGCGTCTAGTCTTCTTTTGAAGATTTCCACTGCAACTCCCTTCGTGTTTCTTAGGTCTTTGGGCAACTGATTAAACAGTTTTGGTCCTCTCACTACAAAACTATTTTCTTTCAGGGTTAAGGATGTTCCCTGTCTCGCCTTCAATTTGGGAATACGACACAGTCTACCGCTTCTACTTTCCATCGTTGTTTGGGGAGTTATGGGATTCAGAGTAAGATTAGGGACTAGTTTCTCCATTATTTTCCAAGTGTAAATAATGGTGTATCTCTCTCTTCTCCTTTCCAGTGAATATAGGTCTAGTTCTCGTAACCTTTCCCAGTAATTTAGTTCTTTGCACCCATTGATCTTGCCTGTGAAGCTTCTTTGGATCCCCTCCAGCTGTCTAATGTCTTCTTTTTTATATGGGGAAGTTAGGACCGAGCAGTATTCTAATTTGGGTATGATCAGGGTTTTCAGTAGAGGAATCATTACATTCCTATCCCTTCGTTTAAAGGTTCTCAATATCTGACCCGTTATTCTCTTTGCTCTGTTTACTGCTATCTTATTTTGTGTTTCAAATTTCGCATCATCTGTCATTACAACCCCTAAATCTTTTGCTCTGGAATTTCTCTGAATTTCCTGTCCATTTGGGGTATAATATTCCATGCACTTTAGGTCTTCTCTTTTTCTGTACCGTAATAGCTGAAATTTCTCGGTGTTAAACTTCATATTGTTGTCTTCAGTCCACTTGTAGATTTTGTTTATGTCGGTTTGTAGAGATCCTATGTCTTCTGGGTTTCTTATTTTTCTACTGATCTTTGTGTCATCCGCAAAGGATGTTACTGTGCTGTCTCTGGTAACGTCCTCATCTATGTCAGTTAGCATGATTATGAAGAGTAGTGGAGCTAATACTGTTCCTTGTGGTACTGAGCTGAGGACCTCTGATTCTGATGAAGATACTCCTTGTACTGTAACGACTTGCCTCCGCTCACTAAGGAAATTATATATCCATTTCCCTACTTTTCCTGTTATTCCCATATATTTCAGTTTATGTATTATGATTCCGTGGTCACACTTGTCGAACGCTTTAGCAAAGTCTGTGTATAGTACATCATAGTTTTCATTACTTTCAAGTGAATCAATAATGTTGTTGTAGTGTTCCATTAGTTGTGATAGGCATGATCTGCCTGATCGAAACCCGTGTTGGTTATCATTGAATTTTTTCTGAGTTTCCAAAACGTCATAGATTTTCTGTCTAACTATTCTTTCAAATATTTTAGTGAGATGAGATGTAAGCGACACTGGCCTATAGTTTTTGGCCTGGGATCGATCTCCTCCTTTATATATTGGGACTATGTTCGCGCTCTTCAGGATGCCCGGTATTTCTCCCGTGTCTAATGATCGTCTCCATATCCAGTATAGGGGCTCAGCGATTGTATTCTTGCAGTTTTTGATCAGTGTGGCATTCCATTTATCCGGTCCTGCCGCTGAGTGTGTTTTTAGTTTCCCTATGGCTTGTGTAATATTATCCGTCGTAAAGTCGAAATCCGTTATACTTTCCCCTTGTAGTTCTTCTTCAAAGAACGCGTTTCTATCGCAAATCAATTTGTCAGTTTTTGGGATACTGAAAGATGATTCATACTGAGCTTTTAATATTTCAGATACTTCTGTTAGATCATCAGATAAATCACTGTTCTCATTTTTTAAAGGTCCGATAGTCGCTTGGTTTTTCGACTTTCTTTTTGCGAAATTATAGAAGTACTTTGAGTTAGCCTTTATCGCTTCTATAGCGTCATCTTCTTCTTTTTCTGTATGCTTCTCGATTTGTTCCTGTATGACGACATCGATACTTTGTAGTTTATCATTTAATATTTTTCTGATGTTGTTATCTTTACAATTACTTAATTTTGCAGTCACTCTTTTTCTTTTTCGGAACCCTCTTTTGTCTTTCGAACCTGCTTCTCTTTCCTCTTTGTTGTATCTTTGGGACATGTTTTCCCACAATTTCTAACGTCATTAGCATCTCTTCCGTTGTCTTGGCCTCGAAAATGGTTTTCCAATCTATTACTTCCATGCTGGATGTCACATCTTCCCAGTTTATAGCTTTGGAGTGAAAATTAAAAATTTCGAATTTGCTTCGTTCTGTTGTGCGTGTTCTTTCCTTTCCTGTTGCCTTCATATTAGTTGTTATTTCAATGATATTGTGATCTGATATCATAGTTGGGGAGATTTCTACATTATCAATTAGATTACTGTTGTTTGTGAATACCAAATCTAGGCAGTTGTTTTTTCTTGTGTTTTCTGTTATTTCTTGCGTTAACATAAATTCATCAGCTAAAGCTAGTAGCATTTTTACCTGCTCCTGGTCTTCTCGTGTGCCCCCCTTGTCCTGGTGGATACATATATTTTTTCCTATCCTTTTATATTTCATGAATGGGAAATTAAAATCACCACAGAGAAAAATATTTGGGGTTGGAGAGTGTAGATCTTTTACTAAGTTTCTTACCTCTGTAATGGAATCTGAAAATTTTGAGGTTGGCGTGTTTGGGGGTCTGTACATTACAATTAGTACCATATTTAATTTTTCAATTTTTGCTGCTACACATTCTACGTAGTTGTTTGAGGTACTTATAGCCATTTCTGCTATGTGCCTTTCGCGTGTGTAAATAGCACATCCTCCTTTACGTCTCACTGTTCTGTCGGCTCGGAGGATGTTATAGTTGTCAATTTGTATTTCTTTTTTGTCAATACAGGACTCACAATTTTCACAGTTTACCTGGCAGTCCTTTAGATGAGTTTCCGTGAGGCATGCAAAGTCTGCTCCGGTTTCTTGCATGAGTCCTTTCAGGTATGCAACTTTGTTCGTGGACTGGTTTGATTTAAGGCCCTGTATGTTGGTTAGGATTATTTTTATTTTTTCTCTTTCTTTTTCGCATACAGGTAGTTCCGCTTTGTTTTCCGATGGGGGTGCTGGTTTCGTTGCCTTGTGGTCCTCCGAGAATTTACCTCTTTTTTTCTTTGTCGGTACCTATTGTCCCGATAACGCATGAAGTGTCTTTGTTCGTACCTTCTGTCCGGCTCTCGGATTTCTATATTTATATTTGTCAGCTGGTTTTGTAATTGCTGGAGAGTATTTAGCAGCTGAAATGTGTTGGCTGCGTCTAAAAAATTTCCACTCTTCTTTGATGTTCGTTTTTTCTGTTCCCTCGGTGCGTTCCTTTGAGGGTGGTGGTATCGGCATTTTTTTTCGTATTTGCAACTCCCATATCTTTCATAAGTGTTGCAGACCGTAAGATGGTGGAACATGCATTTCTTATCAAACTTGCAATATCCACTTGTGTAATGCATTTTGCATAATGTGGGATGTGCATATATGCATTGCCCATCCCGATATCTGCAGTTTCCTTTCGCGTAGTATTTGCATACGATATTTTCTACGCTTCTGCTTTCTTTCTTATTATTTACCAAGTTCTTAGTTTTGGCATTATCATTATTTTTCTTTGGCTGTTTATTTTCTACGTTTTTAGTTATTATCTTTTTATCATTTCGCTCGTTGGACCGTTTGTCTACTTCGCCACTTTTACTTATTTCTTTCCTTTCATCTATGTCTTCCTTCTGTATTACGTTGTTTATATCGTTATTTGTTATTAAATTGTTGTTCGTTATTATGCTGTTAATCGTTATTTCGTCCTCTCTCTCATCCACCCTGTTTTTCGTTATATATATATATATATATATATATATATATATATATATATATATATATATATATATACAGGGTGGGCCGTAAGTTTCCATACATAGGAAAAATTAAACGTTTGTTTTTATGTTTCAGATACCCTAAGAATATGCGTTTGACGTAAGATCTTGTTTACTGATGAAGCAAATTTTTACGTCAATGGAGAGGTTAATCGGCAAAACATACGTTATTGGAGTAATGCTAACCCTAACTGGCTGAGTCCGACGAAGATGCAAGGTGCCGGTAAAGTGATGGTGTGGGCCGGGATATGGGGTGACAGAATTATTGGACCAATTTTTGTCAGTGGAAATCTTAATGCCGAAAGGTATCTTAACATGTTGCAAGAAGAGATTTTCCCATCCCTGCTAAACGAGGAAGGTAACTTCCCAGTTTACTTCCAGCAAGATGGAGCTCCACCTCATTATGGTCTTCACGTGCGTCGGTATTTGGATCAGCAGCAGTTTCCGGATGCTTGGATTGGTCGGCGTGGTCCTGTGGAGTGGCCTCCCAGATCCCCAGATCTCACCCCCCTTGATTTCTATCTTTGGGGGCACTTGAAGGCCATGGTGTATCAGGAAAAGATACGAGACATAAATCATCTAAAGGAACGTATCACCAACGCCATTACAAGCATAACGTCAACTGTGCTAATGCGTGTTCATCAACAGTGGGGAACACGTATTGAAATGTGTTTTCAAAACAATGGCAACCATGTAGAGCATATTATATAAATAAAAATGGTTGTCCATAAAAAAATGTTTATTTTTCCTATGTATGGAAACTTACGGCCCACCCTGTATATATATATATATATATATATATATATATATATATATAATATGTTAAATTCATTGTTAAAGTGCTTTTCAATCATTTATAGAACAAAAATAATTCATTCATTACAATTTCAATTGAAATTATCTGGACTTGTTTTATACTCACATACAATTGCCTTAATATATATTTTATCCTTTAATTTAAAAGATGGATCGAATCTTCGTGTGTATATATATATATATATATTATTATATATATATATATATATATATATATATATATATATAGTAATAATGAAGTAGTGAAATAGTAAAATCCTTCTTCTTTCAGGCAGGAATAAAAACTAAAGTGAGAGAAAGAGCAACAAGAAAAAAAAGAGTTCAAGAAACGTTATGCCTCTGGCAACTGAAAACGTCTGCCTACAGACCGTGGAGAAGATTCTTCGTTTAAATAAAAGTTGTTTAAAAAATCTAAGGAAAATACATCGGGTTTTTACATTAGAATTATTGTTTTGTTTTGTTTTTCTCAAATTAGACAACCAATTTCCTTCTATCACTATTATCAGCATTAAGAAGAAGACAGGAATTATTAATATTTATATTACGGTCACATTCTAAGCAATGTTTATGTAAGTCTGATTTATCATAAGCAATATTTAGACTATGTTTGCGCTGATAAAGACAACGTTTAAAATCAATGGTCTCACCAATGTAACACTTAGAGCAATTCAAACATGGGATTTTGTAAACCCCAGTGTGAGATGCCCGCTCAACCTTGTTGAAATGACATCCCGCCAACAACTATATACGAATCGATCAGCATTTGTTTCAGGGTTGCCAACTCTCCAGTTTTCACTGTGAATCTCCGGTTTTATTTTCAAAGTAAAACCGAAAACAAAATTTCCTCCTCTCAATATATATATATATATATATATATATATATATAATATATATATATATATATTTCGCTTTTAATTCATTTTGAAACAATTATAATTCAATATTTATTGGTAAAAATAAATATTACACTTTCCACTTATGGTATTATAATAGTTTTTAGCGAAACATATGTTCTCAGATTAATTATAAGATAAAGAAGAGTATTTCATACTGTATACAGGTAATTACAATTTGGTTGTATAAATATTAGAATTAATAATTATAATCTATGAACTTCGTAATTATGATTGCGTTATATATAATTATGATTAATTATTATTTATTATTATACGTTAAAACAAATATACAGGGTTATTACAAAAGAAATAGACAGTTTCAAATATTTATTAAACCAAAACTATTTATGATATTGACATTTACTATGCACAGTTTTGTAGAGAAACTCTTGAAGTTTTAGCCACGTCGTACGTAAGCAACCGACTGTTTGGAAAGTTTTGCGGAAACGGTTGAAAATGATTCCTTACAAGCTGCAGATATTGCAAAGTCTAAGTGACCAGTACAAAAACACACGCCGTGATTTCTGTACAGAAATGCAGGAGCGATGTGAAGATGAAGATGGGTTTATGGAACGTCTAATTTTCAGCGACGAGTCGACTTTCCACATCAGTGGGAAGGTAAACAAACAGAACGTTCGCATATGGGGTACTGAAAATCCTAGAGCAACAGTGGAGCATGTGCGACATCTCGACATGCTAATGAATTGGCTGATGCCTCAACTGCACGAAGACAGTGACAACTTCATTTTTCAACAGGATGGAGCCCCGCCCCACTGGCACCGGCAAGTTCGACATTACCTCGATGCAAATCTTCCAAAGCGCTGGATTGGCCGCGCAACAGCCGACAACATGTCACTCATACGTTGGGCACCACAAAGTCCAGATCTAACAGCTTGCGACTTTTTCTTATGGGGATATGTCAAAGACAAGGTGTTCGTCCCTCCCCTTCCTGTTAATTTAGATGATCTGAAACAACGTATCACAAGAGCTGTTGCTAGTGTTAATGAAGATATGCTAACGCGTATTTGGCAAGAAATCGACTACCGCGCTGATATATGCCGTGTGACTAGGGGTGCACACATCGAACATCTGTAAGTTGCTGTAAAATATTCCAAGACTTTCTCTATAAAACTGTGCATAGTAAATGTCAATATCATAAATAGTTTTGGTTTAATAAATATTTGAAACTGTCTATTTCTTTTGTAATAACCCTGTATATATATTTAGTTATGATTTGTAATATATACAGCATACTTATTATGATTAGTTACTATTAGGATTAACTGTAAAATAAACAAATATTTCTATGCTTGTCATGATTATGTAATATATAAACTTCAGCATTGATTAATTGTGGTTATGATTACTTATAAGATAGCATAAAGTTTATAGTTATCGTATGTAGGATAACCTGTTTGTTTTAGGACACACAAAAGGACTTATATTTGACGTGAGAGGAGGGACGACAAGCTTGACTTTCGTGAAATGAGGAATCGTCGCGCGGAACATTTGAAAGGTTGAAAGGTTGAGAAATGAATTCTGTTATCAGTATAATAATTAAATATCAGTCATTATAATAGTTATGAAACTAACTTTACTAAAAATTAAGGTTCTTTTGCATTATCCTCCCAACACTAATTTTTTTATATAATGTTGGTTTGGTTTTGGTTATGGTACTTTATTTTCCTTCCATTATAAAAAAAATTAGTGTTGGTATTAGGTTAGGTTAGGTTAGGTTACGGTAAAAACAGCCCGCCGCAGGCGTTAGCCGTTATAAAAAAAAATTAGCGTTGGGAGGATAATGCAAAAGTACCAAAATTAATAGTAAATACAATAGGTAGAGAAGTAATAGTAAATACAACAATTAATATTTATAGGTACACCCGCCAGGGTGGCCCACACCCAGGGTTCTACCACGATCACGATATGTTCCGGAAGGGGTGTACCTATCTAGGGTTAATCCCTGAATGAGTTTGTAGGATTTCAGCATTCCTTTATTTAAATAGATTTCAGCTTGTTTCTAAACGCACTGTTTATCAGTCCATAAATTCAAATCTACGAAAATAGGTGATCTTTGATATGAAGACAATCTATTATTTCGTAAAGTGGTCATTCAGGAACCAAAATTGAAGATTGTAAGTGTCTGCAAATAATCAAATGGCACTATTTTAACTGTTACCGGTCTGGTCGACACAGCGCGGTCAAGCCAAGGGCGCATAACAAAGGATAAGGCTGCGTCCTAAATCTTTGGTTTTGTGAAATTTAAAAGTTGGCAAACCTAATAAGAATCGTAGTAGTTCTCACACTCGAAATCTTCTTGCCAAACCTTCTCTTTCACGTATTGGTTCTCATGCTTTAAATTATAATAATCATCCGATAAAAATAGATAATTTTACAGTCATTATTAACACTACCTGGCACTACTTGAAACTATAGTTATATTTGTAAATGAAACTATGGATCAAGTAAAGATAAACACCCCCAGCCTTCTTTAATTAGCCTTATAAGGCTAACTAGCGAAAATATCACGACCTAACCTAACCAATCGTTAAGTCAACTGTACGCCCTTGACGATTGGTTAGGTTAGGTCGTGATATTTTCGTTAGTTAGCCTTATAAGGCTAATTAAAGAAGGCTGGGGGTGCTTATCTTTACTTGATCCGAAACTATAGTTATATTTAGAAATAAACCTTCATAATCTTAATCAACATCCTGAGATTTTTTCAACCGGTATCATCCCACTCACTGTCATTCTCATTTCATTCTGCATCCAAGCGAGAAATCTGCGACTGAGAATCTCCAACGAGTCACATTTCAAATCGATATACAGGGTGGCCCAAAAGTCTGTTGCTCCGAAGCATTCTAAACTATTTTTTTCGGGGCAACGGGCTTTTGGGCCATCCTGTATTCCCATTTCACGTCATTCTCAGAATCATCTACGGCTTTCCTATACTTCGGTCTAAATGAGGTTAGGTTAGGCTAATGTTATGTTAGGTTAAGTTAGGCTAGGTTCAGTTAGGCTATGAAATATTAGCGATTTTCCTTTGGCACTTTTACTGCGAATGGGAAAGACAATTCTTTCTCAAACGTGAATTTCTCACTTTGTGCATTCTCATTTGTGGACCTCGAACGGAAATAGGAATGATATTGAGTGGGAAGTGATTTTCTGTCAAACAACCAACATGGAAATAAAAACCCACTCTAACAGACAGAGTTTATTTCCACAACAGTTTCGATGCCCACTGGTATCCTCCTCGGGTGGATACAGAAAAACCGAGGAGGGTGTCAGTGGGCATCGAAACTGCTGTGGAAATAAACTGTCTATTAGAGTGGGTTTTTATTTTCATATTTTGACCTTCACGTAGAAAAAAGTGAAATTTTTTTGCAACCAACATGGACAACTGTGATTTGTTTCTTTTTATTTGTTGTACGTAATTTTACTGTTCGCTGCTTTAACACAATTTTTTTTATGCAGGAAGGAGGGAAGGAGGGACCAAGGGCGGTTTTTATTTAAATTTAACGCTGCTTTTTAACAGCAGGAAGGAGGGAAGGAGGGACCAAGGGCGGTTTTTATTTAAATTTAACGCTGCTTTTTAACAGTATTCCGATATGCTTTTAAGAATTTTAGGCTCACGCTTTATTTAACTGTCTCTATTTTAGCTTATAACAAAGTTGGTCTAATTTTGGTGCTGTTTCTAGTATTTTATTTGTTGTATTTTTTGCTTTTCACTTCAATTCTGTTATTTTTCCCTTTATATCACTGAGGATGGCATTAGTTACGCCAAAAGCTTTGTAATAAATGTTTGTCCAAGGTCATGTCCTACTTTTACGTATTAAATTTCGGTTTGCATCGAATAATTCTTTTACCCCCCCCCAAATATATATATATATATATATATATATTATATATATATATAGGGTGTCGCAAAAGTCGTGCATCATAGGAATTTTCAGTCTTGATTATAATATATTATTTTTTTCTTTTATGTAGGGGATGGCTGCAAAATTAACAATAGACGAGAGGGTGAGCTTGGTTTTAATGTATGGAATACCAGGTACAACAAATCGATGAATCGGTAGCGAATTTTGCGCCACCCTGTATATATATATATAATATATATATATATAATATATGTGTGTGTGTGTGTGTGTGTGTGTGTGTGTAGATAGGTTTGTTTCTACAAAACCTTAATCCTTTAATAAAAATGAAGACCAAGGACGCAACATACAGCATCACTTTAATATAGATCCGACGTTTTGAGGGATACAACCCTCATCTTCCGGGTAAATTCTAAAATTATAAAAAAGTTAAAGATAATTTTTTATTTTGTTTTAAAAATTTTGCTTATCTTTTACTTTTTTATAATTTTTTAATTTAACCTGAAGATGAGGGTTTTATCCCTCTCGAAAAGTCGGATCTATATTAAAGTGATGCTGTATGTTACGTCTTTGGTCTTCCTTTATATATACAGCATATATATATATATATATATATATTCATCAGGATGAACAATTCGGGCGGAAGCAAACTAAGGGATATATATATATATATAATATATATATATATATATGTGTGTGTTGGTGTGTGTGTGTGTGTGTGTGAAAGAAGTGTTCGATGGAGACCAAAACCTAATGAGAAATTGGAAAAATGAAGTTAGTTTCCAGTGAAATTTACAGAAATACATTAAATCCAACAAACTTTTCTTTTAAGTGAAAAACTCGTGTATTATTATAATATTTTCTGTTAATTTTAATCTTCTTATGGAACTGTTGTCAGTCTGTAATTTTCAATGAAACATCTGTACAGTATTTCCGTCGCGATTGTTTTCTGACGAGAAGTTACGAGGACAAGGGGAAGTCTCAATGACTTTTCGTTCTACTTGGGAAGGTTCCTGTTGTTAAATTAGTTCCATATTTAACTATTCTAACAGTAGTAGAAAACTGGATAGAAAAGCATAAGGCTCTCTCCCTACTCTCCGCTCCCTTCCCGGCGGGTATGGAAAATACCATCATCCTGGAAAAGTAGCCAAGAAAATTTTACGGGAAAGAGGAGACTATATAAACTAGCTCTACAATTACGCTATGCACAACAGAAGTCGTACACTAGATAGCACCGTTGTAAAAACTAACAAATAATATATTTGTGCCGATCTACGACTTCGTATCATCACAAAAACCTCGAACATATGGTTTTGATTTTATACAAAATATTAACAGCTCTATTTACCGAGGTATCGGTCCAACAAGACCTCCATGATCCACTTCAGGTTAGTCCCAAAAGGATTAAGTGAGAGGTAAAGGGTAAACTCTCCCTGTCTCCACCTATGTACGCGCAAAGGCATCACGCCGGCAAAGTGATGAAATAATTCTGCTGGAAAGGGGTGGAAACATGAATTAAGCACATAAATCAGTTTTCCACACCATATCCTCACTCGTCACGTGCATTCAGCCACCCAAGAGAAAGAAGAGAGAAAACGAAATTGTGACGGCAGAAACGCAACTCTACTTCACCTAATCCATACCATGCATGTTTTTTAAGTTTTTTGGGTTCGTTATGAAATTATGTTTCTACAAAATATTTTTCTACTCTGTTCTTAAACAAGGCAGGCAAGTGTGTGAGCGTATTTTCTGTAATTGGATGTCTGTCATGTGTATGTGTGTGCCAACTCTTTGAATTTCGCCGAGTTTCAACTTGGGTCTCACGCCATGAATGGTGTTTATGCAGCAAATGATATACTGAGTTGTTCATACTTCGTGGTGTTGTGCCACCACGAGAGTAGAGAAAATCTGTTTCCGGCGAGGAATATCAGTGGGAGGTTTCTGTATCCATCCCTGTGTACTTGTCCATTATGGAGAATGAAAGCGTTTTGTGGGTGATCACCTGTTGTTACTACGGCAAATTCAAGATTCTCACATTTACAGGTGTTTATGAAGCAAGTGATAAAAAAAAGAGTTGCTTGATGGTTGATCATCCTAGTTGCTATGGGAACTGTAAAAGCGGTAAAGAAATCGGATTTATGTCTTTGGTTTGCTTCCGTCCGAAATGTTCACTCTGACGAAGGTCAAACTTTTCACTCCACCTTAAACCTACAGTTTGACGTGGAATTCGAACCACGCTCCACCAGCAGCCCAGCGTCTTAACCACTAGGCTACCCAGGGTACCCATTTATTTACCAACCACTTTCTTTATTGTGTGGAAGGATGAACAGCTTGGTTTTGCTGCGCGACGCCTGCCGTCAGCGGGTCTCGACGCGGGGCTGATGGATTCGTAGTCAGCGACGCTATTACACTTTTTAAAACGTTTTAGGTTTTTAAAATTATGAATGGGTTCGATAACGTAAACAGAGATAGCGTTCTCGAAATATCACAATATAATAGGACTAGAAATAACGGGTGTAAGTTGATAAGTAGAAGGTTCGAGACAGCAGTTGCCAAAAACTTTTTTACGCATAGAATAGTAAATATCTGGAATAGTTTGCCAGTAGAAGTAATTAGTAGCACGTCTATAAACATGTTTAAAAATCGATTAGACGCATATGTTGATAGATTGAGTATAGTTTACGGTAGTAAAATTAAGGCTTTGTGGTTCGGAACCCACGCAAAATTGTAGGTTCCCTCCGCCACCACGGAGGACATGCACAACACACAATTGCAAACACAGTTAGGTAGACCAGCCATGAGTGGATCCTAGGGTCTTTGTTAGTCTGAAACATTATAACATTATAACATTATAACCACCGAGGCACATATATGCCTATGTATTTCATAATACTTGGAGGGACAAAACTTTTGTCACCGTATCCTTATATATATATATATAAAACAGAGAGAGAAGAGAGAGAGAGAGAGAGAGAGAGAGAGAGAGAGAGAGAGAGAGAGAGAGAGAGAGACCGTAATTAACCTTTTGTTGTTTATATTTTAGAACTTAAACCTAATTAATATAATTAAATTAATAAATGAGCCAACCAATTAATTACCAAAAGTAATTAGGCTTTTTTCATGATTCATTTCTAAAAAAAAAACGAAAAAAAAAACAAGAAAACACAAAATAGAAACAAGAAAACAAAAGAAAAAAGAAAAACATAATTAGTGGAGAGGAGGCAATTACGTCACTTTAAATGAATTAAACGGTACAAAATTACAACAATTGAACTTTTAATTAATTCACTTTCTAATTTTCTAACTTGAGTTTAATTAAGAAAATGAACTTGGTTCAATTTAACCTCACTTTCCATTTTTAGAATTAATCATAATCATCATCATCATCATCATTATTATTATTATTATTATTATTATTATTATTATTATTTATTTACATTTATTTACTTCTAAGCAACTTTTACTATATATATATATATATATATATATTATATATATATCTATATATATAAATTTTTATATATATATATACACACACACATAGAGGCGTACTTAGCATTTTGCCGGCCCCAGGCATGGGCAAAATGGCAAAATTGTCACCACAGTGGCTTTTTGTTGTAGTCATTTGGTATAGCGTTTGGTATTAGAGGCTGTTGTTCTTTTTTTTATTTTAAAATTTACTTGTGAATCTCTTTAATTTGTTTATAACTTATTTATTTTCTATTTTTGTTTTCTTTGCTCTATTTAGGTTGAAAATAGGACAAAATTTGACGCCCGAGACAGGTGCTTACTCTGCCTATACTTAAATCCGCCTCTATATATATATATATATATATATATATATATAAACCTTTGGTTAGCTTCTGCCCGAATTGTTCATTCTGACGAAGGTCAAGCTTTTCACTCCACCTTAGATCTACAGTTTAACGTGGAATCCGAACCACGCCCCACCAGCAGCCCAGCGTCTTAACCACTAGGCCACCCATGGTACCCATTTATCTACCAACCATTTTCTTTATTGTGTGGAAGGATGAACAGCTGGGTTTTGCTGCGCGCCGCCTGCCGTCACCGGGTCTCGAACCCGGGGCCGATGGATTCGTAGTCAGCGACATTAACCACTACACCACTGAGGCGCATATATATATATATATATATATATATATATACTGTGTGTCTATATATATATATATATATATATATATATATATATATATATATATATATACACACTGTGTGTGTATATATATATATTATATATATATTATATATACACAGCCCACTCTTTCAGTGGAATTGCCAAGAAAACCGTCTTTTGCAGTCCTCCAGCTTTTATTCAAGGAGGTTTATATATATATATATATATATATATATATATATATATATATATATATATATATATATATATATATATATATTAAACTCGTCCAGCGTCAATGTGACGTTTGAGTCTTAAAGCCAATCAGAAAAAAGAATTCCTATGACGTTGAAGACAACGGACGTTCATTGGTTGGTCGGTGGGGAGCTACGCAAGGCAATCCGCCATGTTTGGCGTCCATTAGTGTTCGGTGTTATAAATTTTAAAAAAGATTAGTGCATAACCTTATGTTTCTAATATTTTTACCCTCGTATTTTTAACATATGTTAAACATATGACCTGAGGGCCCTTAAACTTTTCCGATCCACCGACCACCCCGACCGCCCAATTAATTTGGTATACCGAACCTTTACACTATATACTCGTGTGTGTGTATATATATATATATAATTATTTATATATATATATATATATATATATATATAATATATATATATATATATATATATATGGGATGAATTTCACAATTAAACACGTGAAATGAATGATGCAAACCCACAAGGAAAAAGAAAAATGATTCCAAGGCCTTTCTTGTATTCAGAAGTACACCTCATTCCCTGACGAGGTGTACTTCTGAATACACGAAAGAACTTGGAATCATTTTTCTTTTCCTTGTGGGTTGCATATATATATATATATATACAGGGCGTCCCAAAAAAATGTATACACACTTTAAATAATTCTAAAGGCAGTGTTTATTAAAATACATTTCATTTTCAAAATGTAATAGAATCTCCAGACATTATTTAATTGTTTTGTCAACGCCTGTTTTCAAACTGACGTCCGTTCTGGTCCAGGCACTGCTGATAACGCGAAGCAATGGAATCGCAAACATCACGAAACATTTCGTTTGGTATTTGTGTGCATTCTCGTTCAGTGGCTGCTCTCAATTCAGCGACTGTTGCAGGTTTTATAGCGTAGACTTTGTTTTAAGTATTCCCATAAAAAAAAGTCTAGTGGTGTGAGGTCTGGTGAACGCGGAGGGTATTCTACGAAACCCCTTCGTCCAATCCACATCCACATCGTGCCAAGTACCACTCGCAATACTCCACTCTTCGGTCCGGATCATCTTCATTAATAGCATGGACTAATCTTGGAATGTAACTTTTCCATTGACAGCGCTTCAAAATGCGTTGGACAGACGATTCTGAAATTCCTACCTCACGACTCGCTTGCCGCACAGATTTTCTTGGACTTTGGTGATACGTTTCCAGTACTCTTTCTTGCTTGTGGGGCTTGTCGATGTCCGTGGTCTTCCGGAACGCTTCTTGTGGACATTCTGAACAGTTCCATCGGCTTCAACCGTATCTCTAATTCGAGTGATGGTAAGTCGCGTTGGTGGATCTGTTTGAAACTCCCTCCTAAAACTGTCTTTGCACTTCAACTGCGTTTTCACACTTCCAGTAGCATTTTAGAATGAATTTCCTTTGTTCAAAACTTAGTCTGACTGCCATTATTAATTCTAATGGGTTTAACTTGGAAAGAAAGAAACATCAATTGAGCTATCAGCTGTTAAAGTGTGTATACATTTTTTGGGACGCCCTGTATACCTGTATATATATATATATATATATATATATATATAATACATTCTAATATATATTTATATACCCTAGAATGTCCGTTGCACCTTGCGCAGCAAAAGCCTCCCGAATTCAACCAAATGGGTGACTGGGAGTGACGAATGTGTTACTAAAACCTTCACTGGTTGTCCCTTAATGTATATACTAAATTTGGTGCAGATTACCCTGTCGTGTGTATATATATTGTATAATATACAACAGTTCTGTTAAGTCTCAACTTCTTAAATGATGCTTCTTAATAACTATAGTGAAAATTAAACATTTTTATTTCTACTTTTTGTTTTCTTTTAATTTTCCGCTTCTTTCTACTACTTTACACGGGTTTTATTGTGCTTTATAAACGGGTAGACTGATAGTATAGCCGCCATTGGAATTTCGAAGGAACAAAACAAGGGAGGAGAGAAAAAGACGACTCTTTATCGTTATTTACTAGTTTTTACTTATGTCGTAACAATGAACAAGACGGGGGAAAGCCAGTGCGGATTCACCATTTTAATTTGATCGTGGAGAGAGGTACTTTAAATTAAGTTAAAATAACAGTCACATATTAGTAACAAAAACAACCTAATTGGGACAAACCACGCCCTAGAGCAGTGCTGTCCAACTTCTATAAAGCGCGGCCAAGATGTTGCCTATAATCATACACTGTTGGTTAATACGACTTAGGAACCCGCTGAATGTTGTTCTCCCTACTAGAACTGACAAAATAGGGAAGAAAATTCAGAAATTAAATTTGGCAAACGTCCATTCCGCGGGCCGCAAGTTGGACAGCGTTGCCCTAGAGTAACGGTTGGGTATGCCTTGGGCTTCAAAGCATTTCGAGTGTTGCCAAATAGAATTTTATATTTCAACTTCATTTTACGTATCTCAATTTCGTACAAAAATTATTAAATTTGTTATTAAACATTATTATATTCTTTATTAAAAATCAATACAAGAACTCAGTGTAACTTAAAATGCTTGCAAGCAAAAAATTTCTGAGTTTAATTACTGGTGGAAAATCTACAAGTTTTCTCTGAGTAAAAGTAAACAATACAGGACCTATAAATTTTATGGAATAGATCAATCCACTCTTTTCATATACAGACGTACCTCATTACTACCTGTCGAGATTACTGAACAATTTATCCAGACGAACAGTTTATCCAGACGAACAATTGATTTTACAATCATTGTAATTATGGATTATCCATTTTTAAGTTGTGGAATAGTCTTAGATTTTCGACTTCAGATTGGTCGAATTATGTCATTATACTTATTAAACACGTCATTAACTTTTTGACGTCAGAACCTTATAAGTTGGTAAAGAGATACTGACTGTACATATGTATGTAGTGACTGTACATTACTCTACAATATGTAATATACTAAATAATATACGGTACTTTACAATACTATATAAGATGTAATATAAAATTTCCGGTGCTCTTCCAATATGTGCTCTACCGCGAAACTGTGATCTACCATATTCCAATACGTGCTCTACCGTGAAACTAGCGTTATAAGGCTAACTAACGAAAATATCATGACTTAACCTAACCAATCGTTAGGTCAACTATACGCCCTTGACGATTGGTTAGGTTAAGTCGTGATATTTTCGTTAGTTAGCCTTATAAGGCTAACTAACGTACCTGCTGCTAATCCGAATAATCTAAGGTAGATCACGTATTGGAATGTAAATTTTAAGGTAGAGCACATATTGGAAGAGCACCAAATTTCCTATAGCTACACTTATTTACATGTTCTAGATGGATTTAATAACATTAAGTTAATTGTGTTAGAAGCATTAAGATATTGGAAAGAAAATTTTCTTTGATGTAAAGGCACCAAATACGAAAGGAACACGCCTTGACAAAGATTAAACTTATTCAAATCTTTTGATCTCTTACTTTCACGATCCAGAAATGAGAAAATGAATTTTTACGTCAGAACAAAAAGAATGACATCTTCGAAAGACATCACCTTACTCACACACTCATTCAGGCTACAAGCAGCTCACAAGCAGCTCTGTCCAAAACAAGAAGGGAGCGGAGCATTCATAAGTTCTTCGTAGGAGGTTCATCACTCCTGGAAGAAGCGATGCCCCGACTCACTCAAATTCCGAATGCAACTCCTTTTGCACTTCCCAAGATACATCAGGATACATCAGTTCCTACTGTGCACACTGAACTGTATAGGGTTCGAGTGCACGATTCTTTAGGAGCGCCTATTCTTATTCTTTCATAGCAGGGTACATCCCTATTGCTATCGGACCTAGACGTTAGATATTAAGGAGGGGGTTTATGTTTGATTCAATCACGTAAAATGAATATATCTATAATCTTAATTATCTATTTTTTCTTCATTGTCATAAGGGATTATCGTAATTTAGCTAAACAACTTCTGTTGAAGTGTTCCAACATTTTTTGAGAAAAAGCTACTAAAAAAAAATGCCTAAGGGCGAACTGGTAATAAAATTACTCCATAAACTGCCACCAAGGTGACTCAGTGGAAACGTGTGTGGAAATGATTTAGAGGGTCCCGCATTCGCGCCTAAGTGCTGGCATTGCGAATTTTCACGAGTTTGCGACTGAGATGCGCCTCTGTGTTGGTTATTTTTTCATGGAAGATTCGAGTAATGGGCTTAATTCACTGGCCTTCGCACTTCGTTAGGGGACCGTGTTTACCTTTATCTTCTTATCTTTTACTCCAAGAACTTAGATTGTATTCATATACCCTCGCCTTTGCTTTTTGAGATATATTAGTTATAAGCCTGAAAGTCACTAACCTTTCATACCATTTGATTTACATTTTATAATAACTCATGATTTAGGGAGTTCCTGATCGTAGAAGAAAGAGTCGTAATGCGGTTGCTAAATTTGAGGACTTTTCCACTCCCCAATAAGCTTTAGTCTTGCTTCAGGTAAACTAAGTTTCGTACTCATTTTCATAGTTTTTTCTTGTTCTTTAGTGGATGGGACGTTGTGATTTTGTGTATTTTGCTCTAATACTTTGACATTTTCTGAAGCTAATTAATCAGGTGTAAAGTGGGATCGTACTCATTTTCATAGTTTTTTCCTGTACTTTAGTGGATGGGACGTTGTGATTTTGTGTATTTTGCTTTAATATTTTGATATTTTCTGAAGCTAATTAATCAGGTGTAAAGTGGGATATAATTAGTTGGAGTGTCTAGTTTGATTAACTCAGTCATATGGTGATTCTAGGTTTAAGGGACACTGAGAAAGGTAGTAAGTGACAATAGGCCTCACGCACCCTTCTTGTAGTTGAGAACTTTAAAAATTACTTTCTTTTTCAGGTCCGAAATATATTTTAAATACTTCTGTTCTTTATTGTTCATGAGAGCTTAAGCCTCGATTTCTTAGAGAAAATCGTTCATTCTATCCTACATTATTATTTTTATATTTATGCCTATTATTTATGAATATTAATTTGAATTTTCTTTCGCCATAAAACTGAAGCCCGTTATATTTTATACAAGAAGTGAAATTCATGCACCGCTGCTGCTTAATTTTAGGCGAGACACCCGCAGCTCAGAGGAGTTAAATTACTGTGGGAGACAAAACTTTCCAAATCTTTGGGAATGATTGACGATATTGACGATGACCTCTCTGAAGAATTCTTGATGTCTCCTGGTGACTTTATAGGCCTACTTTAATTATTAAATTGAAAGTTTCGTTTTCGTTAGCGTTTTATCGTCATCCGTGAAAGAGGCGAACTCGAGTGATGTGTATCCCAAGTTGGTTTTTGTTAATTACTAAAGTATTGGTTTTTATATTGCGTATCTCCTTGAATTTGGAAAGCTGACTTATGGAAAGTCGTTAAAGGTAATGGAAATACTCGTCAAACAACTGCGCAAACCAGTGATGTCGGTCTCTAGACCTTTTTTCTGGTCTCGGGCTCGGGTGCTTATGTCTCGGACTCGGTCTCGGCCATGGTGGTCTCGACTACATCACTGGCGCAAACTTAGATCTATCAAGATGAATACTCTGAAAGATCTCGTGGATTATTTATCCGAACGTAGCAGGAAGTTATTTATCCACAGAGCAGCCAAGTCCCAAGAATACTGACTTCGCTTTAAACCGACGAGGAATGATACAAATTTCAGTAGCATGCCACTTAAAATAAATGAATGATGCAAAGCCACAGGGAAAAGGAAAAATTATTCCAAGGCCTTGAGTGTATTCAACAGTGATTTCAGTGATTTCAAAGCCTTTCGTGTTTTCAACAGTACACCGTTGAAAACACGAAAGGCTTTGAAATCACTTTTCCTTTTCCTTGTGGATTTGCGTTTATATATATATATATATATATATATATATATATATGAGGTCATTAGAATAGCACAGGCGTATCCCCCGGTTTCCCGATCTCTCGTTTTCCTGCAGTAACCAATCAGCACGCTGTATTCCGTGGGTGTGACGCGCCCCCACACGGGCTTGAGACCAAAACCATTAAACTCGGTTCAGTCGTTAACAAGTAATAACGTTCGCTAACTTTAATAAATGCACTTATCTCAAAACTTGATTTTCGGGCGTACGCCCTTTCTATTCTATACGCCTCATATTTATTAATGATGCAACTAAACTGGACCGATCCGGACGGGATTCAAGCTTTAAAACTGCTATTTTTCACTCTTTGCATAATCTGAATTTTAGCTAAACTATATATATATATATATATATATATATATGTATAAGTTTAGCTAAAATTCAGATTATGCAAAGAGTGAAAAATAGCAGTTTTAAAGCTTGAATCCCGTCCTGATCGGTCCAGTTTAGTTGCATCATTAATAAATATGAGGCGTATAGAATAGAAAGGGCGTACGCCCGAAAATCAAGTTTTGAGATAAGTGCATTTATTAAAGTTAGCGAACGTTATTACTTGTTAACGACTGAACCGAGTTTAATGGTTTTGGTCTCAAGCCCGTGTGGGGGCGCGTCACACCCACGGAATACAGCGTGCTGATTGGTTACTGCAGGAAAACGAGAGACTTATACTTTAAGAGTTACAGGGGTTTCTTTTGGGTCCCATTTCTCTGGATCACCCTTTATATATTTATATATATATATATATATATATATATATATACATGTTAACCTTGGTGTTTGCTTCCGCTCGAAGCAGTTGTTCATTCTGACGAAGGTCGCGAGAGAGAAAGAGAAAGAGAGATCATATAATTCTATAATAATTATTAGGCCTACACCATATTCTTTCATCGTATACGTTCCATTATTTCCCCGTTATACTTCCTTTCGTGTAGTGTATCTTCCGACACGCGCATGCGTAGTATCGACTATATTAAAGTAAAGAATCTCTCCGATTTAAGCTAATGACCTTCCAAGGTCATGCACGCATTGTCAGAAGAATGCACAGTGCCAAGGTGCCGTCTCATTTGGTCTTCGTGTTTTGTGGTCCGTTTTAATAGGCACGCACGCGCACACGCGCTTGTGCGCATCTCCATATGATTGAAGTAACGCCTTTTTTTAAAATTGATTTATTTAAAACACTAATTAACTAAACTTAGTTTAATTTCACCTAACCTTAGTGCCATCAACCTAAGAAAGGTGTGAGAGGTGTTTCAAGCCCAAATGAGAGCTCGAAAGGTGTTTTACGTTCAGTCATTAAATAGTGAGGTACTCGCTAATGTAACCTAACCTAACCTAACCTAACCAGATCTTAACTAACCAAACCTAGCTTAAACTAACCTAATCAGGACCAAAATATTATTTTTACCAACGATAACCGTTCCCATACTTTTATATGCATTTTTTAGTGTTTCAAGTTACTAAAAATATTACCTCACAAAAAAATTAACCCACTACATTTGTGAATTATCACACACTCGGCTTCACTTATGTCCAGTTGCTTGCTTGCTTGCTTGCGCGCACACACACACACAACACACACACACTTTCGTGCATGTATGCGTTCCAATTAATCTTAAATTACATTACTTAAAGGTAACTGTGAAAGAAGTCGAAAGCGAAAATACTTTCACAAAATTGTTTTTAACCTTCGCATTCGGGTGGTAAATGTGGCACATTAAAATATTGTAAAGTTGTGCAGGTGCGGACAGTGAAATATTAGTAAGCGTGTGTGTGTGTGTGTGATTTATAAAACCTAAAATCTATATTCACTGGAAAGAAGGTGAAAGAGATACACCATAATCTACACGTGAAAAATAACAGAAAAACTGCATCTAACCTTAAACTGAACCAAGTAACCACCCAAACAACACTGGAAAACAGTTAAGGTAGAATGTATAGTCTTCCCAAACTAAAGGCCTGGCAAGGGACATCCTCAACTCTAAAGGAAAATAACTTGGTTGTCAGGGGGCCAAGACTATTCAACTAGGATCAGGAGCATCACTGGCGTTAAAGTGGAATTCTTTAAAAGAAGAGAAGACGCATGACTCAGGATGGTACCAAATTAGTCGATAGTGCCTGGCTATGGGCGATGGAGATCGCAAGAGAGTGACTCACTCCTCCACCAGGCCAGGTCTAGAGGCGGGGGCACCAGCTTGACCTTCGAGTGAAAAAAGACCGACACATGGAAATACTACGAAGTTACGAGGTTATATATATATATATATATATATATATATATATATATATATATATATATATACACATATATATATATACACACATATATATGTTAGTCAAGGCAAAGGTATAGGAGTAGGTGGAAAGGTCGAAAAGAATCTTGAAAATGTTGCTTCCTTCCGAGTTAAACTAAATAGAAAACACTGTCAATCTAATCAATAACATTGTCAAACCACATCACTGAAAATTCTAACAAAATCATAACTTGATCAGTCGATCAACAGGAAATTGTAATAGTTGGGTAAATTTGATGAAAATTTATTTTGAAATGAAAACATGACGAGTTGGACCTACAGGAAATTTGTCGAAGGGACATTTTACCGACACTCTGATAGCCTAACTGAACTTAACCTATGTTAAACTAACCTAACCTTACCTAACTTGATCTAATGCAGTTTGCTAGGACAAGTTGGGGGAAACAAAATTAAACATGGTATCAGAGAAGAAACGTTAGAAATATTTGTAATGCACCAGGGTTGACAAAGCTCTGGCTCCGCACCGCATCGGATCCAAATTTCGGCTTCCAGCTCCATACCGCACCGGGTCAAAAGTAGCTACTCGCGCTCCGCACCGAGTCTAAAATAGCTGGTCTGAGCTCCACAACGCAGCAGAGCCTGTGGCAACCCTAAAGTGAGCCAAGGAAGATGTTAAATGGAAGCCAAAATATGCATACGATATCCAAGAAGCTTAAATTAAAAAAAGTTGATAAAAGTGCAAAGCAGATGGTCAGTCTAACCAAATCCGCAACCAAATATAGAAATCTGCAAAAAGGTTGCACACCAGATCTGTCATTTAGGCCAATAAATTAAATTATCCATCGACTTCAGTGCTGTTCCGGCACCATCACTCTCCGCTCCAACTTTACACCGAACCGGGTCTAAATTTTCAGCTCTGGCTGAGCACCGTACCGGAGCCTGAAATTCGTCTCCAGCTCCGCACCGCACTGGATCTAAAATAGTTGCTCCGTGCTCTTCACCGCACCGCACCGGACCCTGTGCCAACCCTAAAATATACTTAACAAAAAGGGGAAACAGAAATTGGAGAGTGAAAATAAGCATTGCTTCGTAAGAGAATAAAGGGATACATAATAATAATAATAATAATCAATGAGGAGGCCAGGAACTGGCACAGCGATAAGATCAACTGATCTGGCCCATTGCGTTACCTTCTGAATTATATTAACATCATCAGGATTCAAACCCCCTGACCTCAGTGTTTACACTTCGTTTACAGGGAAACAGTGTTATCCACTAAGCTATTGGCGCTGGCTAAAGATAAAACCACACGAATCAACTACAAAGCCAAGTTTGATCAAAGAAGCATTGGCAGATATTGTGGAAAAGGAAAAGGCATCCATATTCCCTCTAAAGCGAGGTAGTTAGATGAAGCATTGTCAAACAACGTAAATGTTGGCCTCGCTTGAACGAACTGTTTTGGGGGTTCTGGATGGCGTCATTGGTAGGAGTGCTAATTCTGAAACCATGCGACGCGGGTTCAAGTTCCACTAATTTCTAATTTCCTACTTTACTACCTTTTTGCTTTCCATCTTATTTAGGTGCGGTTATTGCCCTTAAAACGCATTTATTGGCAGAGATTGATTACGACACAAAAGAAAAAGAAAACCAAATGAAAAACGCAAAATTAAAAGAAGATAAAAAGGAGAAATAAAAAGGAGAATAAAATAAAAAGGAGAAATAAAAAGGAGAAATAAAAATGAGAATGAAATAAAAAGGAGAAAAAAGCAATTGAAGCAATCAAGAAAGAGGCGATTTTTTTTTATTATCAAAAGCAGAGCAAATAACAATGAAATGAGTCAAGAATTGTCTGACAAGGAAGAAAACACACTACTACCAGTGACTTCAAAAGGAAGTATCTGAAATACTACGGGAGCACAATAAGAATTGGCCTCCAATGTCCCATAAACAAATAAAATATATGATATCAGTTCTTTTCTGGGAAGAATAATAACATCTTGATTTTGCACAAAAGATATCTGAAAAATGGCCGCTCCAGGACAAATGAAATTGCATTCAGAAGCGTATCTGGACGACGAGAATGCTTTCCCCAATAAATAATGTAAAATAAAATAACAATACTGTATTACATTTATTACAAAGAAAGCATTTTTTTTCCATATCACGAAGATACAAGTAAGAAGTATAGAATTACAAATCTGTGTCTGACACTTCACTAAAATATTAAAAAGAATAGGTCAAAGCTCGCCAGCGCCCGTAGCTCATAGGTAACGCCTTTTCCCAATAAGAGAAGTGAAGACTGAAGTTGGGAGTTCAACTCCCGGTGGTGTTGGTTAATAATAACCCAGAAGTTAGCGTAATGGACCACACTAGTCTGGTCTGAACGCTGTCAATTTCTGGTCCTCATCACTAATCATATTATTACAGGCAAAAATCTCTCAAATTCTGGAAGCGAATAAAAGGTCCAGCTAAGAACCAAAGAAAGTCAGATCGGAAAGATATGATTTACCATTTTCCGCATGACATCACTGCTTACCTTTCTGACTCGGTGGGCGGAGCTAAGGCTAGCAAAACAGAGAAATATATATGTGCTAAAAACAGTATTTTAGCTTCAAATTTAATTCTGAATATAATTGTACTCGAATCAATTGTAAATGTAACAGAAAAATAAAAATACTTAAAATATTTACAAGGTGCCTACGTAAAATATTGTTTTCAATATTTACTATACCCAAAATTTATTTCTGGTCAGCAGGAAACTCATTTACTAGTGGCGTCAGATGTAAATATGAAAGGGATCTATGAGTATTTTGTAACAAGTGTTGATAATATTCCCGAAACTAAAGCGAGCAATGTAATGAAATATACTCGTATCTACACTTTGCCAAAGCATTCGATATGTGTATGAAAATGTTCTGGAGTAATTGTACTCATCAGTAGGGCAGAGTGAAAAACTCATTTTTCGAATTTTCAAATTGGCTAGTGTGGAAAATGTGTGGAGTAGTGAGGAAATAAGCTGGTATAAATTAAAATCATAACATTAATATCTTCAGGTGCCACAATGACCTTCAATATTGAAAAAAATTGAAAAAAGCAGATTTTAACCAATAATTACAGAAGAGTCCACGATGCACAATAGACAAGAATTTATTCACACTTGTATAAAAATAGCTCAGTCAACCTTTAAAAAAAGTTTCTATTCTCTAAAAACAGTTTTCTATAGTCAGCTCACTCAGCTGTCACGTGAGTACCTCGGTTCAGTGTAGCTGTCGCTCTCGTAGCAGGTGGGTGTTCTGTTGTTGGCGTTACTCAGATAGTCTAAACTATATTTCTTATATATTTTGCATTTCTGTATTGTGTTGCCCTAAGTTTGCCATGTACTATTAACTGAAATTAACGTATAATTGATATTAGCTCTTTCTTTTTTAGATTTGTATACTTTCAAAATGTCTCGAGTTTGTGCAAAATGAACCAGGGCCTCAACTGAGTGCCCCATGTTTGGTATGGGGGAAGATTTGTGGCACAGGAATCTTCCTACATACGGAGTTTTTAAATATTACTTGTTTGTAAGAAACGATTTGAAACAGAATACTAATAAAGATCCTTCAATATCTCAAATATTAGAACAAGTTGTTGATAAATTGAAAACAATTTGGGAAAGTGCTTCCGTCCCAATTCTGTCAGACAGGCGAATTGAAACAATGTTCAGAAGCTACCACGAAAAGTATCGTGTCATTATGAAGCCATACCAAAGCAGAAAAAATTCTGAAGCTTACAAAGCAAAGATTGATATGTTCAAAAAAGAAGCACACACGAAACTTTTTGACATTGCAGCGTGCAAGTGCAAAGTACTAACACAATGTTCTTGTCCTCTTAGATCAAAGGAGTGAAAGAAAACTGTTTATTGATAGAGTAGATATTACACTCTCAAAGAAAAAAGCATCTACGTTGCTAAGAAAGCAAAAAGAAGCTGTGAGGCTCACCAAAGAATCTTCACAGGAGAAATTGCAGGATACAAATGTTGAATTATCATCATCGACATCAAATAGTGAAAGTGAATCTGGCGAAATATCAGACGATACATTTCCAGAGCCAGTTAGCTCGAAGAGAAAGCTCGAACAACCTGAAGAACAATTATTCAAGAAAAGGAAAACTACAAATCTACCTTCAGTGGCTACTGCTTGTGACAGGACTGCAGTTTCAGATCGAGCTGCAGCATTCATTGTTAGTGCAGTATTGCAAGATATTGGAGAAGTTTCTATTGACAATACATCTGAAGTAGTGGATAGAAGTAAAATCAGAAGAGAAAGACAAAAGAAGAGATCAGAAATTATGAAAGATCAAAATCAGGTCCCAATCAGAGGAATCTATTTTGATGGTCGAAAAGATTCTACACTCTTCCAAGAAAAAAAAGAGTCCAAAGTATATCAGAAGAAGGTAACAGAAGAACATATCACTTTAGTGAGAGAACCTGGTTCAGATTATTTGGGCCATTATTCTGTGAATTCTGGATCAGCTGAAGAAATATGTAAAGGAATGTTTGAGTATATTGGAAATAATGACATGAACCTGGAAAACCTTGTTGCCATTGGATGCGATGGTGCAGCAGTCAACACTGGAGAAAAGGGAGGCGTTATAAGGCTTATAGAATTGAAGCTGAAGAAGCCAGTTCAACATTTAGTGTGCCAGCTCCATGCCAATGAATTGCCATTACGCCATTTAGTTGCAAAGCTGGATGGAAAAACATCTGGCCCCCGCGGATTCACCGGTCCTATTGGCAGGGAATTAGAGAACTGTGAGAGTCTTCCTATTGTCGAGTTTGAAAGGATTGATGCTGAGGAACCAACTGTAGACTGTGAAGATCTTAGCACCAACCAAAAATATCTAATTGATATTCATCAGGCCATAACAAAGGGATATTGCTCTCCAGATCTTGCTCATCGTAGTCCAGGCAAAATGGCACATTCACGATGGCTGACTACAGCAAATCGTTTGCTTCGTCTATACGTTTCAACTGTAAGTCCATCTGAGAACCTCATGAACATTGCTTCTTTTATAATGAAGGTCTACATCCCAATGTGGTTTTCTATTAAGCAAAGTACGTCTTTTGTCAATGGCTCAAAACATGTTTTCAAAACTATTGAACTAACAAGAACACTGAATGACGAAGTAAAGGATATTGTAAACCCTGTCATACAAAGAAATGCATTTTTTGCAAATCCAGAAAATATTCTACCATCAATGATTCATGATGACCGCAGCGCCATAAGAGAATTAGCGTGGAGGCGAATAAAGAAAGCAAGGCAAACAAACAAGGAAAAAGTTGTGAGGCGTTTCACAGTACCTGTTATTCAATTTGAAGCTTCTGATTATACTGATTTAATTAATTGGCAAAAATGCATTGTCACTGAACCACCTGTGACAAGACACCTGACAGAAAATGAGATTGAAGAATTCATAGAAAACAAGAGTACCCCTCCATTCAAGAAATTCCCTTGTCATACACAAGTAGTAAAAAGAATGGTAAAATTAGTGACTGAAGCATCATCAAAAGTATTTGGATTGAACGCGCGAGATGGCTTCATAAGATCAACACTTCAGTCACGTAAAAAAATGCCATCATTCGAAAGTAAAGCTGAATATAAAGTTTAAATAAAACGTTAATAGAAAAAAAACATGCGCAAGGATGGGTGGTTGGGAGGGCATGGGTGGAGCTCGACACGCAGCCACCTCCTCGTGGTGAGTTCTGGATTATTTAGATCATTAATCAAAAGAACATTGATCTAAATAAACTAAGAGCTGCGTAATTCAGTAACTATTTTGGTAATTGGAACACTTAATATATAATAATAACAAGTAAGTTTCAGTTATTGTACTAATGCAGAATATAAGAAAATCATTATATTTCACTTTTTTCGACGGCTTTGTGGCATCTGAAGATATAATTTCGCAGGACTAATATTTATGCACAGTCATTATCTATAGCACTCACATATTTTCCGCACTAGCCATATTTGAATTTCGAAAAAAAGTTTAAAAACCTCATTTTCGATCCGCCCTACTCATCAGTTGTCAAACTAGAAGGAAAATTATACAGAGCTGGAGGTATAGGCCCATTCAAGAGGAGATTAGACAACTTGCTCAGGACAAACTTAGATGAAACGGTTGTACCTGGCCATATGAGATGGATAACGGATAATAGCAACTTCTCATGCACAAACCCAATAATTCCGAAGGTAGGTTTTACGTGCTCGACCTGAGTGAAGATGAATCTTTCCGCAACACCTTTGAAAGAAGGGAAGAAAATGAGGTGGCATATCCAACAAGTTTCCAAAAACAGCATTTAAAATAGTTAATGTTTTATATGTATACGATATCTGGTCTGAAACTTTCGGACCAACCCTTGTGTCTGATATATATATATATATATATATATATATAAATAACATATATTGGCAGAGACAAATACCATAGAAATAGTACAGTATCCATTAAGATAATAAACGATACAACTAATTAAACAATAAATTAAAAAACAAAAAAGGACAAAGGTAGTAAAGAAATAACAATAATATACACGCAATGAAACTAGTAATAATAAAATTAACAATAACAGCTTCCCAAAGGTAGTATTGAAAAAAAATCAAAATAAAAAGTACATGTAATGGAAAAGCCAGTGCAGGAATTAATGGAGCAATAGACAAACCCTTTCATACCAATAAGTTCATAATCAAGAAAACATAAAGTAGGTCTGATGAATAGTTTGGACAAGTGGATTGTTCGAGTTTTGAATCCTTCGCATTAGACTGTATTGAACACGTCCTATTACTTCAGGGAGGCTCGGGACGTTGAGGTTAGCGAACATTTGAGAGGCTGAGCATCTTGGAGGTAACTTTTGCAGCAACCTAAAGGATCTGTTATAAAGTAAATTGAAGATTCTGCAGGAACCTTTTCATAATTAACCCAGAATTGCTGTCCATAAATATTAGTACAGAGAGTTTCGCTTGTACAGAATCTGACGTTCCTTATAATCATGTTTGCTTTAACACAGTAACTTCGATATATTTTCCCTGTATCTGAGTCGTCACTCAAGGAGCTAGTGATAATTTAAACCCGATATTTAAATTCTTGTCCTCCCTCATTCTCTTGTTCGTATTCATCTCTCATTTTGAAAATAATATTAGCTGTTCGGTTTGAGCTTTAGGATGCCATTGCACAGCATTAGCTTTAGTAACATTAAAATTAATGTCATGGTTCTGTGAATATTATTCGCAGATTTTTATAAAATGATCAAGACCTTTAACCGAAGGGCTTATTAACACCATATCATCGGCGTAGACCAAGTTATTTATCCTCATGTTATCTATACAACGTCCCAATCTTGCCTCTTTAAGAGAAGTAAGTAATCCATCAATTTACACATTAAACAGGAAAGGAGAGAGTAAAGAGCCTTGTCTAACTCCGCATGAGGAACCAAAACATTTGGAAAATACTTTGCCCTATGTAACTATAAAAGTTTCGTGAGTGTACCAAAATTTCAATATATTTAAAACAAACAGTGAAACATTTCTGTCATTTCTAATGTTTTAAACAGAATATTGTGATTCACTCTATCATATGCTTTGCTTATATCCAAAATCAACTATACATAGTTGAATTACTGTCGGCATATTTAAATGCAATCTCCTTCAAAACATAAAAACACAGGTCAATTGAGTGGGACCTTTTTAAATCAAACTGATGAGGAGACGTTCATAAAGAATCATTTAGTCGGAGTAGAAAAAGTGTCTCAAGTATATATAGCTATACAGGGTGTTTATAAAGTTCCTATCTATTTCAATGAAAACGTAGCAAGAAGGGTAAAATTCAATAACAATATAATAGAAGGCATACATTTAATGAATACTTAATGAATACTTAATGAATACTGAGCACCATCAGTATCTCTACAGAGTTCGAATCTGTAAGCAGCATTGCGGAACACATTTTGGAGCATGACAGTGGTTATTTTTGTAACTGCTGTTACGATACGAGCATGTAAATATCCCAGCTTCATTCCGATGGCATTTTAAACACCGTCGTCTTTCAACAAGATGGGGCACCTTGTCATTACGCAAACATTGTTCGGGAGTACCTAAATGAACGATTTCCAAATCGGTGGATCGGACGTGGAGGCAACAGGTCCAGGGTGGCTCGATCTCCTGACCTAATGCCCTTGGATTTCTTTGCATGGGGCTTTATCAAATCAAACGTCTATCAAACGAGGTTTACAGATCTGCAAGATTTACGTGCTCGTATCGTAACAGCAGTTACAAAAATAACCCCTGTCATACTCCAAAATGTGTTCCGCAATGCTGCTGACAGATTCGAACTCTGTAGAGATACTGATGGTGCTCATGTAGAATCATATGCTTAAGTATTCATTAAATGTATGCCTTCTATTATATTGTTATTGAATTTTACCCTTTTTGCTAAGTTTTCACTAAAATAGATAGGGACTTTATAAACACCCTGTATATGAGGCGTTGCGTGGCACAATGACGAATGTGCCAAAACAAAGTTTTGAGGAAAATGGCTTTAAAGTGTGTGAAAGTTTAAATACTCATAACTTTATTAAAATAGATGTAATTCGATGTTTTTTGTTTTTAATTTTGTAAGTAATTTTATGAACATTGAATGAGTGAATGATTAAATGATAAAACAGAAGCATTTAAAGTTTTTATAAGGTAAAATACCGAATTAATATATATACTGCTTTCTATATGGTTTTTCATATATTGTTGGTTATTTGCATTCCTGTCATTCCTCAAGTGTAAAAGAGTTGCCAATAAAGAATATGAAAGAATAATTTCAAAATATTTGTCAAGAAAAAGAGTTCCAGCAGAAATACATTTTGAATAAAAATAGTCTTTAGATGAGATGAACATAAAGGCTAAAGTTGAAAGTAAACTCGAATCTACATAACCTCCTTATGAATGCTTCTTTCTCCACCAAATTGAATGTTTCCATTTTCAAAATGTTAAATTTTACATGTTTTTCATTAGGACACGAGCACTTACCTTCAAAAGTTTTTCCCATTAATATATAATTACAAAACATGCTTTCATCTGTCTTGTAGACAGTAATTATATCTATATTTCTTTATACACACACACACACACACACACACACACACACAACCATAAATGTACGAAGCTACATGAAAGATTAAGAAAGTTAGTGTGTTTCCTTATTAGAATTCCTTTGGATGCAAACGAAATTTAATTAACATAAGAAATCACCCCAAATAAACTAATAATTGAACACTAAAGCGCTCGGAAGTGCATAGCAACAGGCCGCAGAGTTATGAATTTCGTTTCCCATTTTCCTTTTTGCTGTTTTCCACCAATAAAATAATCAGATTTTTTGTAAGATTTTCAGGAACTTCATTAACTTGTAGTGATTCCTTGTTAAAGTGCGATTGCTTTTACCTGCAAAAAATTTTGATTATTCACACACACACACACACACACACATATATATATATATATATATATATGTGCGCATCTCCGCATAAGCGATTTACCGACTTTTTAAATTTAACCTAACCTATAACCTTTGTGACATCGAACCGAAATGTTCTAATTTGTTAGAATTTTATAACGAAATAGTGCGCGAATACGATAGGCATAGAGCGGCTGACGTTATTTATTTAGATTTTAAAAAGGCGTTCGATACAGTTCCGCATAGAAGATTAATTGCGAAGGTTAAAGCGCACGGTATACATGGTCAGGTAGCTAACTGGTTAGAGGAATGGCTTCGTGCTAGGAGACAGAGGGTCGTTGTTAATGGTAGTGAATCGGGGTGGTTGGATGTAGGTAGCGGTGTCCCACAGGGTTCAGTGTTAGGCCCATTGCTATTCGTAATTTACATTAACGACATAGATGTAGGATTGACTAGTAACGTGTCAAAATTCGCGGACGATACTAAAATAGGCGGTAAGGTTGTTAACGAGGACGATAGAAATAGGCTCCAAGACGATGTAAATAGGATTATGGAGTGAGCGGATAAGTGGCAGATGCAATTTAACGTAGACAAATGTAAAGTTTTGCATATAGGTTCTCGTAACAATAATTACATGTAAATGATGGATGGTAGAGAGTTAGCGAGCGTTGACGAGGAAGTAGATTTAGGTGTACGCGTATCTAAGGATTTAAAGATTAGGAATCAGTGCCTGGAGTCTTGCGCAAAAGCTAATAGGATGTTAGGCTTCATAGCGCGTAATTTCGAATTTAAATCGTAGAATATTATATTGCCCCTTTGCAAGTCCCTTGTCAGGCCTCACTTAGAATATGCCGTTCAGTTTTGGTGCCCGTATTTGCGTGAGGATATTGATAGGTTGGAAAGGGTTCAGCGTCGCGCCACGAAACTAATTCCGTCATTGCGCAACAAGTCTTACGAAGATAGGATTAAAGAGTTATACTTGCATTCACTCGAAACTAGGAGATTAAGGGGGGGGGAGCTTATTGAAGTTTCAAAATCGTTAATAAAATCGATAATGTAAATTTTGACATTGTTCACTTCGATAACAGCAATACTCGTAATAACGGATTTAAGTTGCGTGGCAGACGTTTCATTACTAACATCGCTAAAAACTTTACGTTTAAAGTAATTGATAAATGGAATAATCTTCCCGCCCCGTCGTGAACTCTACCAGCGTTAATATGTTTAAAAACCGTTTAGATAGGCATTTTAAAAATATTAACGTTGTTTAAAATAAAAAAAACAATTAGCAACAGGGGCTCTTGGGGTGGTGGTCGAGGATGAGTCTGTTGACGATTAATGCCAGCTTGTGACATGCCAGCGTGTGATGCCAGCAATAAAAAAATAAAAAATAAAAAAAAATTAGACTAACACGAACGTTGATGTAGCTCGTAGCGTAAACTAACCCACTTTTTTGTTTAACTTTACCTATTTTTTTGCATGTCTGTAACTCTACTTGCATGTCTGTAGTTTGCTTGGTACGACAGTGAGTTAAGACTATGTTTGCATGGTTTGTAAGCTTTCTTATTTTACTTTTCATCTTTCACCTCTTTCCTATTCTCGTCGACTATTTTTTCGACTTGTCGGCAGTGGCCGGCGGATGATGATGGTGAGTCTTTTTTCTCTTTTTCTGAATGAATGTTAACCCACGAGTGATAGGTTTTGGTACTTACTTAACCTCTTATTCTTTTCTCTTAACCCCCTACTCTTTCCTTTCTCTCGGGCTAACCTTAGAGTGGATCTTAGGGTCTTTGTTAGCCTTAGCTTCTGTAGATATTTACACACACACACACACACCTTTATTATGATAAGCTTATTATTTAAACATATACAAGATAATTAGGTTACTTACGAACATTAATAATTACATGTTCTAAGTAGAATTTTATATATATATATTTTATTTTTCTTCATTTCCACTTTACTGTATTTCGATTAAAACCATCCAAAACCCGAAGCTATAAAAACTTGAAATCGCTTCACAATATAATTGACGTACTTTGTGTACCTAAATACGTTCCTAAAACGGAACTGCGAACAAAGGGTTTAGATTAATTTAATAATTATATTATTCATTTAGTATTTCCTTTCAACCGGAAGTCACACGCTAAGTGACCTAAGCACCTCGCGTTGGTGAATCCTTTCTACCAAACGGAAGTCACGCAGTAATAACGTCACCACCTCATGCGAATGATGTGGAGGACTTCCGTTTTTTCGAATATAAAAGAAGGGGTTCAGCACCCTTAATTCAGATTTTTGCACTCAGCGGTTAGACACAAATCTCCGGATCGGGACAGCAGAGGCCCGATCCGTATAGAGAGATTAATTCAGATTTTTGCGCGCGAAGGTCTGACGCACACGGCGATTGAACGCCAATCTCCGGATTGCGGCTGGAAACCCAATCCGTTATTATCTCCCTTCAGGAGAAGAAAATAGACGATATTAGATTAAGCAACACTAGCCACTAGTCTCCGGGATTTAGAGAGAATTATCCCGCACAGGGCTTAAGTCGTGTTAAGAAGTCTTGAGATAAATTAGGCAACGGTAGAGGAAGTCCGTACCTACTCATTCAGAAATTTAATATAATTTAGAACTAAGTAACTTTGATTTAAAGTCGAACAAGAAACGACTAGACATCCATTTAATTTTATTTCAATTATTAAGGCACTCTGATTCAAACACATTAAACGAAAAACTTTGCCAAGCATTTTCTTGTCCCCATCGGACCCTTAAAATTCGTCATGCACTCGACCACGAGTGCCTGGAGAGTAATACATAGAGAAGAATCTTCGGGTCAACTTCGTCGGGAGTCTTTTTCTGTTACACTGAAAGGAACCCAAAAGAAAAGAAGAGGTGTAACATATATATATATATATATATATATATATATATATTATATATGTGTGTGTGTGTGTGTGTGTGTGTGTGTAATGCAAATTTAAGCTACTGAATAAACCTATTTTTTAAAATATTTACCAAATTATTCGCCACAACCCCTGCGACAAAGCTATTCCACATCTAGCTATTCCACATCTCGAGTCTGTGACAGGTGAAAAGGCCCCTCGCAAAGTTTGTCTGAAATCATTTGCACCTTGTTTTATAACCATTGTTTCTCGCAATATTTCTATTGTCTTAGTAAAGAAAAATGTTCATAATTTACGTTGTCAAATCGATCTAAAATTTTAAACACCCGAATTCATTTGCCTCTCAAACGCCGAGTTTGAAACGAACGTACATTCATCTCTTTTAATGTCTTCTTTGGGTTTACCACGTAGTGTTCGAATAAGCTTTGTTCGACGGTGCTGAACCCTTTCCACCGCTTCTATATCGTTACTCACATAGGGTGACCAAAACTGTACACCATATTCGAAATGAGGCTTAACAAACGACTTATGAAATGGCAAAACAATATTTTTAGATATACTGTATATTCAAAATTACGAGAAATAAAACCCAACACTTTATTAGCTTTACTGCTCGCGACTGAATATCGTCTTGAGGACTTTAAATCCTTTGTAACAATGACAGCTAAATCTTTTTTCCTCAGAGGCTTCGTTTAATATACTAGTTCCCATAGTATAATTAAATTTACTATTGTGATAACCTATATGCATGACTTTACATTTATCTACATTAAATTTCATTTGCTACTTATTAGACCAGTCCACCAATTTATCAAGACCGGGCTGCAAACTCCTTCTATCTAGTGAACTAATTGATTTACCCACAATTTTAGTATCGTCTGCAAATTTAGAAATTTTACTCAATAAACTGACGTCCAGATATATTAAGAAAAGTACTGGTCCCAAAACTGAGCCTTGCTGAACACCGCTGGTTTCATTAACCCACCGTGACTCCTCTCCATTTATAACTAACCTTTGTTTTCTACTAGTTAACCAATTATATTATCAAGCAGGTTAAGAGCTTGACCCCTTATTCCGTGAGCTTTAATTTTTTCTAAAAATTGCTTATATGCTGAACTTTACCAGACGCTTTTGTGAAACTCTAAATATGTTATATCTACCGCTTTGTTGCATCCATTAATACCGATGGTCATGGAAAAATTCTAATAAATTTGTTAAACGAGATTTATTTCAACGAAACCTATGTTGACTTTGTTTAATAAGATTATTGCTTTCAAGATGTTCAACTATACGATCTGATTCTTAAAAACTTTCCAATAATAGAACTTAGAGTCTTAGACTAATGGATCTATAATTTCCTGCTTGTTGCTTATCCCCCTTTTTTAAAGATCGGAGTTACATCAGCAATTTAATATCCAAAGGAACAACCCCCGTGATAAAAAATTATTAAAAATTTGAACTAAAGGACTGTAAGGTTCCATATTTCGGGGTGCCAAGTGACCCCAAAAAAGGGGGCGACGAAGGTGAACAGATGGTGATGTAGTTGGCCGTAACGGAAAACAATGGTGGTGTGGTCGAAACACAGGGTGGTAGTATGGCCGTAATGTAATAAACGGTTATAATTATGTTATAATTAACCATTAGTGATCAAGTACTGAGTATTAAGGGCGAAGTTACAGGCTAGGTACTAAGTACTGATTGTCACTTTCACTTTAAATATCAACTTAATTTCACAAAAAAGGTCTCACTGAGCACCATGACAGGTTAAGACTATACATGTATACTTTACAAAAGCACAGATAAGTCATTGATGAAAACAAAAACACGAAGTTTATACTTTACTCTTGCGTTCACAAATGAATTATATTAATTTACAAATTATATTAAATTATATTAGATTATAAATTATACGAGTTATATTAAATTGTATATTAAATTTTATTAAATTACTGAATTATATTAAGTGATAAACATAGCCAAGGCACTAACCAAGAAATTCTCTTCGTCTAGGGGGAATAAATTGATTAACTTCATATAAATTCATGATGGAAGGTCCCCATCTTGCCCATTACTGCTTTAACCCCTTAAGTGTTCATTTTGTACTAAACGTAACGTAACCTAACCGTAGCCGCCGCGATACAAGTACTTAGAAAACCCTTAAGGGATTAAGAACTAAAATATTTTAATCTGTATTAATCTAACCCTGAAATGATCTGAATTAATTTGAATTTTCAAAATGTTCTCTTTTTCTCCTTTCCGTTTTTTAATCTAAAATTTATGATTAACGATACCTGTTATGAATTGTTAATTAACCTAACTGGGCCTATTATTTTAATAATGAACGTTTATAATTAGAAATATTAAGTTTATTGGCAATAATTTCGCGCGTGATATCAGTGACGCGCGTTCTTGGGCCATGAGGAATACATGACGTCATCCGTTTAGAGATGCGCTATTGGTCGAATTAATGGTGTCCTTTAAGAAAATGTGACGTCAATCAAAATAAAGGAGCTGAATTGGCCAAAAAATATTCAGACTGTGTAAGATGGCGCTGCGCAATTGCAAAATAGTATCGAATGTTACATACTAAACCAGTATGTGATACCCCTTAAATAGAAGTAAGGATCCCGTAATTCTGCGCAAGGTGCGCGGTTAAAAATGGAACATATGACGTTGAGACTCAAAAAGTTTTCTAATTTCTTTGAAAGTTTACCTTGTGTTAAATTTACACTAATTTATGAAAATTGACATTTTTACCCCCCTAACAGTATCTAGTAATACATTTTTTAATTCTTTTAAATTCTTTGGGTAAAAAAGGGCAGTACCCGGCAATTTATTAAGTTTTAACTTATTTATATATTGCGCAATCTTTTCAGTGTGAATTGTTATGTCAGTAAGCAATGGAACCCCATTTACATTCTTGAAGCTGTTACTAGCCTTTGGAATAAAAGACGTATCCTTAACTGTAAAATCCTATGTAAAAAAGTCATTTAAAATTATAGCTATCTCCTTATAGTTGTTTACTAGGTTATCCCCTGAATTTACCAATGGCCCAATACTGTCACTCAAAGGCTTTCTTTTATTATTACTAATATAATCTTTGGTTAACCTTTGGTTAGCTTCCGCCCGAATTGTTCATTCTGACGAAGGTCAAGCTTTTCACTCCACCTTAGACCTACAGTTTAACGTGGAATCCGAACCACGCCCCATCAGCAGCCCAGCGTCTTAACCACTAGGCCACCTAGGGTACCCATTTATCTACCAACCACTTTCTTTATTGTGTGGAAGGATGAACAGCTTGGTTTTGCTGCGCGCCGGTTGCTGTCGGGTCTCGAACCCGGGCCGATGGATTCGTAGTCAGCGACGCTAACCACTACACCACCGAGGCGCATATAATCGTAAAACTTTAGTTTTCTTTGCATTCATTAGCTACTTAAATTTGAAATTCGTGTTTGGCACTTCTAATTAAACGTTTAACCTTTCTACGTAAGTCTATATAATTACACTTGTTGTTGAGAACGTTCCCCTTTGTACAGTTGTGCGCATATGTAATGTTCCTCGCCTCACAAGCGACTCCATACATGTGGCAACGTCGCAGTGTTAGTCAAGGTACCCCAACTGGGGGAAGGTGGGGTGGAGGGGGACAACCGAGTCCAACAACATATAACACAGATATATACAGTATATCTAAAGGACAATTGAATGCGCAGTCATTGACATACAGGTAATTATAATGTAATGTCTGTGTTCGTAAAGATAAACAATTAATATGATCGTGAACAGCGCTGAACTCCACGTAGTTTACTAGTCTTATACACTAATAAGGTACCATTATGATTACTGAAAATCTATATGAACAGCTACAACAAGAGAACTTTTTATAGGATCACCTGAAGATCCGTCACCCCAGCCTTTTTTGGTTAGCTTTATAAGTCTAACTAACGAAAATATCACGACCTAACCTAACCAATCGTCAAGGGCGTACAGTTGACCTAACGATTGGTTAGGTTAGGTCGTGATATTTTCGTTAGTTAGACTTATAAAGCTAACTAAAAAAGGCTGGGGTGACGGATCTTCAGGTGATCCTTTTTATTTACTAGTGAATGCGAAACTTTCGCCTGCAGGAAATTTTCGCGTTTTTCGCGTAGGTTATAGTTCACGCGAAAATATCCAGCAGGCGAAAATTTGACAATTTAAACTAATCTTTGGAAGATAGTGAGAAAATAAAACTTAGATCATTAAAATACTTTATTTGAAAAGTAAATTCAGTATATTGTAATAAAACATTGTAAAGTAAAAGCAGTAAAAACATTTTAAATTATACTGTATTATTACTGTATAACAAGAATGTCATGAATGTTGCTAATTTCCCAACCCTTCCGAATGGTCTCCCTCATTTTGTATAGGTTATCCCATGCAGAGACAATCCATTTAGCATGAATAGGTTTCAGTGTGGAGAGCTTCAAATCTATCTTACCGAAAGATTCATTTACGTTGAGTGCTGCTAAAACTTTATCCGCATACCAAGAGGTAAAACTTACCTTGATATACGAACTCAACCTCGACAAATCACAGTCCAGAATAAATGTCGTCATTCATGACGTAATTTTAATCTGTAAGATTATAACTAGCAACTGTTGACCGCGAAATTATGATGCCGCGAACTCGTCCAAGAATATGAAAGAGCGAAAATTTGCTGCCGCGAAATTAACCTGGTTTACAATAAACTCGTACAATAAAAATTGCACAGCGAGGACGGATAATTGGTATACGGGAAGCAGGCTTCTCTGTAGCTGACATAGCCATGAAACAGAATTTCGACACCTACTGTTCGACGCTCGGTGCAGAGGTGGCAGAAGACTGGGAATCTGCTAGATCGTCCTAAGTGTAGGGCACCAAGAAAGACCACCCCAGAAGAAGACCAGAGAATAATCAACGAAGTGCAGAACGATCCTATTAACAACGCAGTCGCCATCCGGGAGACACTATATATGGACGTGCCAGTGAACACCGTAAGGAGACGACTGCATAAAGTAAGATATCACCACCGTACTGCTGCCAAAAAAGAGAGGATCGAGGAAGACATCGTCAGGCGAGGCTCTCGTTTGCTCGCCAGTATATAAATGATGATCTCGCATACTGGAGCAGAGTTATCTTCTCTGACGAGAAGACGTTTGCGTCTACAACTCACGGCCGTCTTCGATGTTGGTGACAGGACAACACGAGATATACCCGCCAAAATATTTACGAAGTGGCACGGAGTGGGCACGTGACGGCGAATGTGTGGGGATGGATGCACCTGCAAGGACTAGGAGAGCTGACTGAAATCCACGGGAGGTTTACAGCAGATCAATATATAGAGATCATGGAGGAGGTGATGCTGCCTTCTGTACACGCGTATGCCTTGACCTATCCTGAGCAGATTATCTTTATGCAGGTATGTTGTAGTTGTATGTTATAGAATATTATACTATTACTAGAGTAAGATTTATGTATTACACGGATTTGTATGTCCCGTTTCCACATTTACATGGGACGAATAATGGTCACAAAATTGTACTTTAACTCTTTCAGTACTATGACAACACTTTAGGATTTTATTCTGGATAACTGCAGACTGTATTATTTGTATAACGGCGCACAATTACATTTAGCTGAGAGAAACCCCTAATACATAGGGGTTAAAACCTCTCTCAAATAGTGGGTTACTGATGAAGCGTATGGATGAGATATAATTCTACTTGTAATATTTAAAATCTATTTGCAGGACAACTCTCCCATCCATACCGCCAGGATTGTTAGAAGGTAGCTCGAGGAGCAGCGAAATCTAGAACTACTGGACTGGCCTAGTAAGGGGTGTGACCTCAACCTACATTGAGAACGTGTGGGAAAATGTGGTGAACTCGTGGGAGCCTGGGCAGGAGCGGACCAGCCGCCAGCTGCTAGATCACACTATGGCTGAGTGGGAGATGTTCCGAAGGAACCCATACATCATACATAACCATGTTGCATCTATGCTTCACAGATTACAAGATGTAATAGACAATAATGGGGAATGGACCAAATACTAACTATGAACCCGGTATAGCTGTGCCATTTATGTTAATCTATGGCAAATATGAGCATTTTCCATAACTGTACCATTTTTTATGATAAACTATTTAGTAAAACATTCTCAACCATTGCATATTTGTTGTAATAAAGAATTGATGTTTTATTGTATATATATATTCCTTTTTAAGATCTAATAATAACTCCACATTGATAATGCAACAGGAAATCTGGAAAACATTAATCGGTTTATCTGTCCATCGTCACTAAATAATTATCTCTCCACAGTGATAATACAAATACAATCTGGAAAACACTATTAATATAATCGGCATCAACCACAAACCGGTGGTGATATCCTGCTTCATGCAACCGTCACCTTACGGTTTCCACTGACACGCCCATATGTAGTCTTTCCTGGACGGCGACAGCAAGTAACCATGTCAACACCACGGTTTGCCCCATCAACGTCATTTCACAAACATTAGTATAATATTGTATGAATTTATAAGTATATATAAATATGTTTATGCTAGTATAACCGTGGATTATTCTTATGTGATTTTGATAATCAGTTACTGTTATTCAGATCGAAACTGTTAACAAGTTCTTTGTGTAACAATCGATAAGCCATTTCCCACTAACTCTCTCTGCCCCTCTACCTCGCTCTCTCTCACACTGTCTCAATCATTTCTCGCTCAGTGTCAATACATATATATATATAATCGTGTAGATTCGCAAGTTAGTACAGGTTTAAGGCTGCACACGGACTCTACAAACAGCTTTATTAGTATTGTTACATAAGGATTTAATATACGCGAGACTGGTGGGTGGGGAAGGGGAATGGGAAGTGTGGAGGATGGTTGTGTAATGTTTATTTTTGGTTCAAATTCACTAGTATATAAAAAGTTGTATTGTGGTATCTGTTCATATAGAATTGCAGTAATCACAATGGAACCTTATTACTGTATAAGACTAGTAAACATGGAGTTCAACGATCACGATCATATTAATCGTTTATCTTTATGAACACAGACATTACATTATATCATAGTTAGGGGCCGTTCAAAAATTACGTAACGCTACATTTGCGAAAACGTGACACCCCAGAACCCCATGAACGTTCTGTAACGCTAGACCAGGCACCCCCTAAGATGTTATGTAACACTTTCCCACCCCACACCCCACATGTTACGGAACGTTACAGGGGTGTGTGTGTCAGGTTTTAGCAAAAATAGCGTTACGTAATTTTTGAAGGGCGCCTTACCTGTATGTCAATGTTATATATTGTTGGACTCGGTTGTCCCCCCTCCACCCCACCTTACTCCAGTTCGGGGTACCTTGACTATCCCTGCGGCGTTGCCATATGTACAGAGTCGCCTGTGAGGCGAGGAACATTACATATGCGGGCAACTGTACTTCTTGTAGGATACATTTCTATCTCTAATTGTTTTTCCTTTATCTCTTTTCCACCATTTCGCCTTCGCATTTAAATTATCTATTTTAAGTCTCCAAGGCACAGAGGGCATGTCTAAATTCACAAATAGATTCTTGAAATTATCTCACACGCTAAGAACACCATCTACCGCTAACAGTTCATCCCAGTTTATTAAATTTAATGAAGCTACAAAATCATCGAAATTTGCCCTCCTAAAATCAAGCACCTTAAAGTTATTTAATTCTCTAGAAGGTTCAACGTTAGCTGCAAAACGTATCATGCTGTGATCACTATTACCGAAACCTTTTCCAATGTCTAAAATCTGAACTAAATGTTTACTTAGTTATAACTAAGTCTAGAATATTTCACATGTAGGCGCTAGTATTTTTTGAAAATTATCTCGTAAATTATCTTGTAAAAAATCTATCAATTGTTTACCCTCAGCATCACTGTTTAAGATATTAAAATTGATGTTTGGGAGTTAAAGTCTCCACTACAATTGATTTGTTACGACTGACTATTGTACTTAAAAAGTTACATAATTCGATATCTAATTTTACTCCTTGTGATGGTGGCCTCCATACAACCCAAAAATTAAAGACTGTCGAAAAACTGACTGAAGATAATCTCTGCAGTAAAAAAAAAACCCACCCCTTTGTCTATTTTTCTATCTTTATTAAATAATTTGTAGACTTATAAATTTCCACTCAGTACTTTTGACCCACGATTCAGTTATTGCAATAACGTCATAATGTTCGACATGAACTAAAGCTTTTAATTCGTTAAACTTATTACGCACGCTTCTAGCATTAAAGTACAAAACTTTTAAGCTGTTCTCCATGCTACGATTAGTTCTTCTATTCTCGTTAAGTTTTCCTGCGGTTGACGAGTCCCATTTACTATTCGAGAAAGAACTATTTCGTCTTGCCCACGTTTTACGTACTTACCTACATTTTATCAATTAATCTGTCCAGTCGAGCACTACCCATTTCATTTAGATGTACGCCATTCTGAATGAATAAATCCTGCGATTGAAAATCTGACCAAAACTTAGTGAATTCAATCCCTTCAATTACACACATCGCTTCTCGTTTTGTATTAAAGTAAATCGCTTTACTTAACCGTATATTATTTTCACAGATTCTAAGAAATGACCCACAAATTAACCGTTATTCGACCTCTCTTTCAAAGCCCTAATGAAATTTCGGTACCTAGCTACAAATCCTCAGTCCTACTATTATAATTATACAAATCATTGCCCCCAACGAAAGAAATTAAATGATAATTCATTGTTTCTACCTTTAAATTCTTTACATTCTGCCCATACGATCGATTTTAGACTCGTACGCATATTCTTTTTCGTTTTACCAAGTTTCTCGAACAAAATTCGGTATTTATATGCCTAACTCTGGGTGAACTATCAAAAATAAAGCTTATCATTATCATCACTATCAAAACTGTTCCATTTTCATTACTACTTTTATCTGAGAGACTAAATTATGGTGTCCATACGTCCCGGTTTTCCATATTTTAAGAGTTATTAATTATATATATACTATGCGAATGTGAAACTATAAGGTGTGTATTATTATATTAAGTATTCATTTACTCTGTTAAAAAGTGTTTTCAAATTAAGCCTATAGGCTATAGGGCATAGATCCGCCCCTGTCCCGGCTTTTCCAAGCAAAAATATGAACACCCTAGACCAGGGGTTTTCAACCCACTTACTTCCATTACCCACCTGAAGCATTGGCGCTCACCCCGTTACCCCTAATGACCCGTAAATTAACCAAAAGTTAAAGAAGTAATTTATAATCATACAATTGTCTTTAAAAACCACCATATCCCCTGGATATTCCAAATTACCCCTTTGGGGTAATTACCAACCAGGTGAGAATCCCTGCCCTAGATTAAATGGATTTTGACACTCCAACTGAAAACTCTACGCCTTCTTAGATTTAGCACCGTTTTTAGCTAAAATTCAATTATTATTATCGGTTGCGTTATTTGTTTTCGATTGAAGTTGACCAGTAATTTTAAACTACTTCGCGTCAATTTTTGTACTTTATCCTGAACAAGTTTGACACTATCGTTTAATTACCCAAGGAATTCGAAGTACTATTAAGTTCACTTCTTTTAAATTGTTTTCATTAACCTTTTTATTAATTACATTAAAATTAAATTCACTTCCCTTTAAATTATTCTCAGTATTTGAATGCATCAGTATGGGTAAAACTTGTAAATACTATATTGAAAGAGTATACCATAGCATCACTGTTATTGGTGACTACAAATAAAGTGTACAATGTACAGTCTACAGGGTGTCCCGTAAGTCTGGACCCATAGGGAAAAATAATAAAATTACAAAATAGTCCAAAAATTTATTACATAATCTGTTCAAAGTGTCCGCCGTTGTGTCGCACACATAGTTGAAGACGCAATCTCCACTGCGACAGCACTTTCTGAATCACAGTCGCAGAAATTTCTTGACACGCCTCCACAATGCGTGCTTTAAGGTGGAAAATGTTCTGAAGTTTGACCTCGTACACTTTGGCTTTCAAGTGGCCCCACAAATAAAAATCCAGCGGAGTAAGATCAGGGCTCCTTGGTGGAAACTCAACATGTCCTCGTCGTCCAATCCAGTATTCTGGAAACTGTGTGGTAAGGTAATATTATAAATCCTTATGGGTCCAGACTTACGGGACACCCTGTACATTGTACATAGCATGATTGCTTAGCTATATGGCTTTTCTTGTGAACTGATCAATGTTGTAGTTCCTTATAAAGCGACCAACGATTTTTATGCTATAAAAACCTAAAACATGTTAATAATGTGGGGAATCGAAAATCTATGCTGCTTTTATAGACATCCGCATTCGCGGATGCGAAAATCTGACATCCGTTACATCACTAATATACAGGGTGATTCATAAATGTGTGTCATAAATCGCAGGGTGTATTCTTGAGACAAAAGTCGCACGCGACAGAAAAATGAAACTCCTAATTAAAGTAAATGTTCGAAATTCGTTCCTACTTCTTGAATGCATGCCTCAGCACGTCGCAAAATAGGATACAAGAGAGATAATTAACCCTTTAACGCCGAACGTTTTTGTAGGGCTAAGTCTAAATGCGTGTATTTGAAACGGTACGTATTCGACCCAGTCGGCGTTAGAGGGTTAAAGGAGGAAAATGAGTGAGTATGAACAAGTGAGGGATCCGCAATACTCCAGGAATTTTTGAGTGTGTCAGACAATCACATCATAGAGAGGTACAATGCTATTGGAACTGTTACAACTCTTCCAGGACGCAGTACAGAGAAAATTCCTTTGGATCGTACAGCATGTAATGTCCGCAAAGTCTCCATTAATCCCAAGCTAACTGCTGAGGATCTTGAAAAAGATTTGGAGTCATCATGACAAAACGTTTCATTTTCCGCCATCATTGCATCATGGAAGCTTTCATGAAAGCATTCCTCACAGAAAACCTTTACTAAACTCTTACCACAAGAAAAAGCTTTTACATTTTGCCAGTTTGTCAAAGTGCAGGTAAATGATTCTCTGAAACAATGAAAGAAAGTGTTATGATCAGGTGAGACCAAACTCGAGTTGTTTAACCATCCTCACCACCAGTACGTCTACCAAAACGTAGGAGGAGCATTTTAGGAAAAGAATACCGTTCCTACTGTCAAACATGGAAAAAGTTCTATTTTATTTTGGAGCTGATTTTCATTAGCTGGTACAGGAACTCTCATGACGATTATGAAGAGTATGGGTTCAAAAGTTAATCGAAATATTTTGGAAGCAAACCTCAAACAATCTGCAAAGAAACTAAAAATTAGTTGTAACTGGTGTTTCCAAAAAGATAGCGATCCTCAAGAAACTGTAAAGTAAAGTAATGTAATGGAGTAGCACTGTATTGAAGAATGATAGCCAGTTACAGCATGTTGTACACGCTATTGAATGTTAGGATGCCAATAATACTGAATCTGTTCAATTTTTTATAGCATGGGGTTTACAAAACTTATCGTTTACTCCAGCTTTTCTCTAGAGTATATACAAAAGTTTATCGTTTCTTACAATTTGATCAACATCATTTGCATCAAAAGCATTTTGAATACCCTTTGAACCTCTACATTGGAGACCATTTTATATACAGGGTGTACACAAATTATCTTTACAACGTTTCTCTCAAATAAAAATATTAGGAAACGGGGTACACATACCGTTTTTGCGCCATCTGTTAGAGAAAGTAATAAAGTTTCGGAAACATAACCTCATACACATTCAACATGGGTACCAACTGTCACATGTAAGACGTCCAAACGGTATTTCTTATTTCTTCGCTGATGCGACAGTAACAACCACTGATTATCTGGATATGCTTGAGAACTAAGTCTATCCACAGTTAGAGGAACTGCAGCCTAATGTGTTTTTCCAGCAAGATGGCGCACCACCACATTGGAGCTTGTTGGTACGAAATTCCCTTAACATGCATTTCCCAAATCGGTGGATTGGCCGGGGACCCATCTCTTGGTCGGTCAGATCACCAGACATAACACCCTATGACTTTTTTCTATGGAGTTATGTAAAAGACTGCGTGTACACAACTCCAGTGACTAACATCGACAATATAAAGACCAGAATTGCTGCTGCTGTTCCAAGAGTTGATGTTGAAATGTTGCAGCGTACATGGATGGAGATAGAATACCGTTTGGACGTCTTACGTGTGACAAATGATGCCCATGTTGAATGTGTTCGAGTTTATGTGAAACTTTATTACTTTCTCTCGCAGATAGCGCAAAAACGGTATGTGTACCTCGTTCCCTAATATTTTTATTTGAGAGAGAAGTTGTAAAGATAATTTGTGTGCACCCTGTATATTCACTTTATTTTGTAAACAAGTATACACGTGTTTGTACACACTCATACACGTACACATCCGTGCAGTCATTGTTGAGGGCTGAAAAGGTTGAGGGCGGAAACGTACCAAGCCAGGAAGGATGTAAAAGGGGTTGACGACAGAAAGGTACCAAAATAGGTAGGACGGAAAAGGGATAGAAGTTGAAAGATAAGGGTGTAAAAGGGTCGAAGGCAAGTACACGATATATACAATTTTAAGGGATATTTGGCGCATCGTCGAACACGAAAGTGCTCACCAATTCTGGCCTGAATCAGAGGTCGTTGCCCCAAACTTTTTTACTTTTTGGGTGCGAACTGGACCCGCTGAGTTGAGGTCACCCGAGATGAAAGTAATTCCCTCCGACATCAAATTTTCATACACATATTCATTACTTTTTTCATTATCTAGGCCATTATTTATATATTTATTATACAATAATTAAGACTAATTGAGTGGGGAAAAATAAGCCACGCCCACATCAGGGTTCTGACCAATTATCGTTATATAGTTTTTATAACTGTCACCCTCCTGGTAAATAAAGTCCGATGATTGGATGAGGCATCATACATCATGCGAGCTGAAACTCAACATTTTAAATTTTTATTTTTGTTTCTATATATCTTTATTTAGACAATAAATTAACCAAACCATTTTAGGGAGCGGGTAAATAAGTTATCGTGCAGCGATGACAGTATATACCAGATGTCCCCCAAAATATCCCTATTTCTAAATAAACGTTCTAAGCTAAAAAAAGGAACCAAAACACAAAGGTAAACGCAATATGGACGTAAAACAGGAGTTCATTAACTTCAATTAAACAACATGTTCAGTGTAATCGCCATCTTTTTCTAACACGATATTCACAAACACGATATTCAACCTCACACAAATGTTTGACATAATTTTTTGAATTAGCTAAGGTGGGATGTTGTTGATTACCTCATATACTTTGGTCTTTACGTTTTCAAGTGTCTTAGGCTTGGTAGAATATATCCTGCCTTTAATGTAACTCTACAAAAAAAGTCAGAGGGCCATTCTACCAGCTCATGAAAGGAGATTAGTCGCCGGGAAAAATGTTTCCTCAAAATGTTACGAGTATTTATCTTATTGTATTTACGAACTGAAAAATAAGAGGCATTACTTTCGTACCGACCCTCGGACAAATAATTTGTTAATAATAAATAAATTCCAGTGATATCACTGCAGTGTATGCGATACTTTTCAAAGCAACTATACAAGGCCAGGAATGACCCTAGGGTAGAAGCGGAAGGTCCTAAGCCCTAGCCCTAGTCAGCGCCATGTCAGTAAGAATGGAATATAGGATTGAAGAAAAAGTGTATCTTGTATCGTAGGCTATTTCTTATAATAATTGTGAACAAAGTTTGCTTTTATTTCAAGAAAAATATAATAAACCAACATCAAATGCAACCACTCTTCCATACTGGAAGCTCAAACTTTTGGAAACAGGGAGCCTGATAAAAGATCGTCCAAGAAGCGGAAGGCCAGTAACGGCGACAGGAGACAACAACAAAGAAAATGTCCTCGCCAGTTTTCAAGTCGATCCAACAACTTCAACGAGAAAAGTCGCAGAGGAATTGGGTATTTCCAAATTTTCAGTAGCAAAAATATTGAAATTACAGGGGTGCCACGATTACAAACCCATTTACTCACAGCTCATTTGCGACGATAATGCTGATAGATGGCTGCTGTTTGATGAAACAATGAGACAAAAGTTCAACAGTGATCCAGATTTCTTTGGAAAAATGAAAGTTTCAGATGAATGTGTTTTCAGTTTAACGAGTAAAGGAAACAAACACGACGTTCACTATTGGGCGAAAAAACCCAAAATACGATTGAGTAAACCCATTAAAACGGTTACACTAACAGTTTGGGCGTCATTGGTTACTCACGACTCGTTTCCTTTGACATATCGAGAGATACGATGGCTGGAAAACGCTATTGTCAGGTATTGAGAGACGAAGTTTTGCCACAGTTTACTGATGTCGTTAGCAGGAATAATTGGCTTTATCAACATGATGGAGCGCCGCCACATTACTCTGCAGCTGCCCGTGAAATTTGGGATACGAACCTTGAAGGAAGATGGCTTAGACGGCGAGGTCCCATTAGGTGGCCAGCCAAATCACCTGATTTAACCCCATGTGATTTCTGGCTCTGGGCTTATTTGCGTGACAAACTCTACTCTCCTGGTTTCATCGATCCAAATGTGAATGCCCTTGGCAGCAGAATAGATGAACAATTGAAAAGGATCCCACTCGATATGTTCAGAAAAACAATGAAGAGTTTCACAGAGAGAATCCACAAATGTATCATAGCGGATTGAGACCTCTTTGAAGATTAAATTACAATTTAACAAAATATTTGTATGAATAAAATTCTTATAGACTTTTTGTTTCATTTGTTTCATTTGAACACTTATCTGTATAATGTTCTTAACTAAATAGTCGTGTGTATAAAATCCTTAAAGACTTTTCTCTTACTCTGTATATATATATATATATATATATATACACACACATTTTAACTGCAAACAACACACAGTATAATTAATGTAAAGAACGACGCTTGTGTAGAAGAACATCTTGTGCGGAACGTTCTTCTACATAAGCGTCGTTCTTTACATTAATTATACTGTGTGTTGTTTGCAGTTAAAATGTATATATAGGTACGGCATGCGAAGGTGCCCCCTCAGGGCATTGGTTTCTGCTCGTATGTAGGAGAATTACGACATTTGATTAACCGAGGCCCATGGTGTAGTGGATAGCATATCTGACCGGCAATCAGAAGATCCCGGGTTCGATTCCCGGGTGGTAACCTCATTTTTCATTTGTTCGTTCTTCCTCCTCATCTTGTGCGGAACGTTCTTCTACACAAGCGTCGTTCTTTACATATATATATGAGAGGAGATTGTAGACACCACTCGACCAGGGAAGTACTCCGGGGAGGACGTTAGGCAGGAGACAAGGAGTGCTAGAACTCCCGTTTCTCCTGTCACTGTCCATTTTAGCTGATCTTTTTCCGTGTCTCATCTACCCTACGAACATGCTCTCAAACACACTTCTCCTACTACACATACATGCATTTCACACACTACACAATCTTTTGAAAATTTAAAAAAAAAAATGGCATCGTGAGCCTCAGAGACCTTGATTTTGGCTCTCTTATATACGGTGGGGGTGGGGTGGGGGAATTTTTGCGGGCACTTGCTCTTGGCTCCTCTTTTCTACGTAAAAAATGTATATATGTATATATGAGGATCAACACTAGCGAACATTTCTGAAATTTATTTCAGTGGTCTAAACGTTTCCACAAAACACTTGTTATCCTCATGGGAAGCTAAAATAATATAAATACTTAAAATGACAGTAAAAATTGAATAATTAAAACAGTAGGTATGAACAATTAAAGTAAGAAAAGTGACTTCATAATAAATATAAAGCTTTCACTGCCTTAATAATTTCTTTTCAAATTCTTCGGTATCCGATTTCAGCTTTTGAAATAATTTTTTTGACAGACTCTGCCTCAATTATATTGTAGATCTTTGTAGGAGACTACTTCTCCACTAATGATCATAGGCAAACGACATTTGAACAAATACACACCCGAGGGCAACATTAGGAAATACAACCCAAATTACACTAGAGAAATAGCCCACCTCATAAGGCAACGTAACAACCTCAAACATAACACACAAACGCCACACACAGAACCCATAAAACAGCAGATACAACAGCTCAACACAGAAATAAACAACAAACTCAAAGAAAAACAAACAGAAACATTTAGGGAATTCATAACAACACTAAACCACTCCACAGATACATCCAGGCTATACAAGACTATAAACAGCGTTACCCACTCTAACAGCGGCATTCACACCTCACACGCGGCTATCTGTCGCAGCCAAAATAATATCCCAACATAACCACAACAGGCTAACATTCTAGTTAATCACTACGCAAAGATAGTCACTTAAACAGAGACAACAACCAGAAACACGCAGACAGACAAACACAAGAAAACCTACAGACTCGACACGACCATTACACCCTTCAATACAGACTAGACCACAAACATCATCAAAAACATTAAGAATTCGAAGGCTACTGGACCAGCCAACATATCTAACATACACCTTAAACACTTGGGCCCCCAGGGAATACTAGCTCTTACAAACATCAGCACATATTCATACCAACACTGTATTATTCCTGACATATGGAAACAAGGTAAAATTATTACACTACTCACACCAAACAAAAATCCAACAGAACCAGCTTCCTATAGACCCATTACTTTACTATGCACACCTTCCAAAGTAACAGAAAGACTAATCTTACAAATCACCAACCCACACATACCACTATCGCCTAGTCAACATGGATTCAGACCTCACCAATCAACCACGACATTACTCACTAACCTCACGCAGCACATCATGGATGGCATGAACTCCAGATGACCAGCTCAACGTACACTATTAGCAACAATAGACATTAGTAAAGCATTTGATGCTATCCCACGCTTCTCTCTCATACACAAAATACTCAACACAAACATGCACAATAACACCAAAAGATGGCTGAGCAACTGTCTTTCAGGAAGATACTCGCATGTCACATTTAATGGCAAGTCATCCAAAAACAAGCTTTTTCCGAACGGGGTCCCTCAAGGCTCTGTTCTCTCACCAACACTGTTCAACTTATACATGCATGACATTCCAACAACCATAGATAACAAGCTTACCTTATCATCATATGCAGATGACATCACTCTAACATCCACCCACAACAACATCGACACCGCTACAAATAAGCTACAAACATACATAAACAGTATACAAGACTGGATCACACACAATAGACTCAAAGTAGCGCCCACAAAATCAACCATCACCAGGTAACTCCACAGCTTACACTAAACAACACCAACATTCCACACACTCACAGGACCAAAATACTTGGGGTCACATACAACACATCATTATCCTTTGCGAACCACATTCAGGACATTAAAAACAAATGTATTCGCTCAGTTATGGACTATGCTATCCCATGCTGGGCACCCATTATCTCAAACACACACATAAACACCTTACAGACAATACAAAACAACGCACTTCGTATCATTACCGGATGCACTCAAACAACACCAATAGAACACCTGCACACAGAAACAAAAATACTGAAAGTTAGGGAACATTTAGACATGAGGGGAACACAATTCATGGCAGCAGCGACAACTAACCCACAACACCCTTGCCACTACATGTACAATCATGCACCAACACCTCGCACCATTAAGGTAACACCAGAGAGACATTATAACCAAATACTCCATTCCATACCACGCCCCACAGACATCACACAGTACAGAAAACACATACACATACACCTAACCCACAAAGCACTGACACGACTCGGTCCGAATGCGGTCCTAGGTGCGAAGCCGCCACCCATTAACAGGTCAGAGATCAGCCTGAGCAGATCGGATCGAGTTAACTTAGCACGATTCTGATGTGGACATCACCCCAACTTATGGACATATAAACACAGACTAGACAACTCCACAGACGACACCTGCCACCTATGCCAGGACACACCACAAACAATTGAACACATTATGACATACTGTACCGCTCTAGCACAACAACGAACACAACAGAACATCACTAGTGCGCTGAACCTCTGGTCCACTCCGGAGAGGGCGATCGGTTACCTGCGTGTCGCCGGCTTGCTCGATCAGGGTGGGCTGATCGGATAAACAACAACAACAACATTTGAACTTAAAATTAATGTTCATAATTTGGAGAGCCTGCAATACGTTTTGGTTTTTAAAAGAGCCAAATTTCATTACATGATACTGCATCTTTCGACCCATAATTGGGATGAGGCTCTATCGCGCGATACTCATGGCTCATGGACTTCTTTTTATAATTATTTTAAACGTTTAGAATCAACTAATATCCCATTACGTAAAGCAATATCCCATTGCTAACAACGAAAAAATTTACGATGACTTAAAAATGACGGACGTTTTAAATAAATTCTTCTCTTCCGTCTTCACTAACGAAAATCTGAACAACATTCACGTTCCCGTAATCATACTCAGTGATGATCATTTAAAGCTTAGCGATTTTGCCATTAGTGAAAGCGAAGTGCTCTCAGCCATAGGTAGAATTAATCCAACTAAAACTCCCGTCCAGACAAGCTCTACCATAGGGTACTCAAAGAAGTGAACTGCGTAATTGTCTCTCCTCTCACATTATCTATCTATAAATAAAAAAATTTGCGCTGTATTGAGCGGAGTTGAGCGGAGTAACAAATATCTCTTTCGCTTATTCGCCTGTTATGATTGGTTGATTCGCGTAAAGTGGGTGGAGCTAATGTCTCTCGCTCAGTCGTCCGTTAGGGTCGGATCTATCAAGATGAGTGTCGTTAAAGATCATGAAGTGATCACAATCCCTAACCGTAGGGTAGGGAGCCGAAGGTGCGGCTTGTGTATTTAATAATAATTAATAATAAATCGTTACAGTCTGGAGAAGTTCCGGTCGATTGGAAATGCAAACATTACGCAAATATTTGAAAATATTTTAAAAACGGCCTTCGACGTAATCGTTCTTTTCTTATTAATTTGCTCGGGTTTTTTAATGATATTGGAATGATATGATATGACGAGTAGGGTGGAGTGAAAAACTCATTTTTCGAATTTTCAAATTGGCTAGTGTGAAAATGTGTGGAGTAGTGAGGAAATAAGCTGGTATAAATTAAAATCATAACATTAATATCTTCAGGTGCCACAATGACCTTCAATATTGAAAAAAATTGAAAAAAGCAGATTTTAACCAATAATTACAGAAGAGTCCACGATGCACAATAGACAAGAATTTATTCACACTTGTATAAAAATAGCTCAGTCAACCTTTAAAAAAAGTTTCTATTCTTAAAAACAGTTTTCTATAGTCAGCTCACTCAGCTGTCACGTGAGTACCTCGGTTCAGTGTAGCTGTCGCTCTCGTAGCAGGTGGGTGTTCTGTTGTTGGCGTTACTCAGATAGTCTAAACTATATTTCTTATATATTTTGCATTTCTGTATTGTGTTGCCCTAAGTTTGCCATGTACTATTAACTGAAATTAACGTATAATTGATATTAGCTCTTTTTTTTTCAGATTTGTATACTTTCAAAATGTCTCGAGTTTGTGCAAAATCAACCAGGGCCTCAACTGAGTGCCCCATGTTTGGTATGGGGGAAGATTTGTGGCACAGGAATCTTCCTACATACGACGGAGTTTTTAAATATTACTTGTTTGTAAGAAACGATTTGAAACAGAATACTAATAAAGATCCTTCAATATCTCAAATATTAGAACAAGTTGTTGATAAATTGAAAACAATTTGGGAAAGTGCTTCCGTCCCAATTCTGTCAGACAGGCGAATTGAAACAATGTTCAGAAGCTACCACGAAAAGTATCGTGTCATTATGAAGCCATACCAAAGCAGAAAAAATTCTGAAGCTTACAAAGCAAAGATTGATATGTTTAAAAAAGAAGCACACACGAAACTTTTTGACATTGCAGCGTGCAAGTGCAAAGTACTAACACAATGTTCTTGTCCCAAAGAAAAAACGGTTCCAAAGGAAGAAGTGACGTTCCTCTTAGATCAAAGGAGTGAAAGAAAACTGTTTATTGATAGCGTAGATATTACACTCTCAAAGAAAAAAGCATCTACGTTGCTAAGAAAGCAAAAAGAAGCTGTGAGGCTCACCAAAGAATCTTCACAGGAGAAATTGCAGGATACAAATGTTGAATTATCATCATCGACATCAAACAGTGAAAGTGAATCTGGCGAAATATCAGACGATACATTTCCAGAGCCAGTTAGCTCGAAGAGAAAGCTCGAACAACCTGAAGAACAATTATTCAAGAAAAGGAAAACTACAAATCTACCTTCAGTGGCTACTGCTTGTGACAGGACTGCAGTTTCAGATCGAGCTGCAGCATTCATTGTTAGTGCAGTATTGCAAGATATTGGAGAAGTTTCTATTGACAATACATCTGAAGTAGTGGATAGGAGTAAAATCAGAAGAGAAAGACAAAAGAAGAGATCAGAAATTATGAAAGATCAAAATCAGGTCCCAATCAGAGGAATCTATTTTGATGGTCGAAAAGATTCTACACTCTTCCAAGAAAAAAAAGAGTCCAAAGTATATCAGAAGAAGGTAACAGAAGAACATATCACTTTAGTGAGAGAAGCTGGTTCAGATTATTTGGGCCATTATTCTGTGAATTCTGGATCAGCTGAAGAAATATGTAAAGGAATGTTTGAGTATATTGGAAATAATGACATGAACCTGGAAAACCTTGTTGCCATTGGATGCGATGGTGCAGCAGTCAACACTGGAGAAAAGGGAGGCGTTATAAGGCTTATAGAATTGAAGCTGAAGAAGCCAGTTCAACATTTAGTGCGCCAGCTCCATGCCAATGAATTGCCATTACGCCATTTAGTTGCAAAGCTGGATGGAAAAACATCTGGCCCCCGCGGATTCACCGGTCCTATTGGCAGGGAATTAGAGAACTGTGAGAGTCTTCCTATTGTCGAGTTTGAAAGGATTGATGCTGAGGAACCAACTGTAGACTGTGAAGATCTTAGCACCGACCAAAAATATCTAATTGATATTCATCAGGCCATAACAAAGGGATATTGCTCTCCAGATCTTGCTCATCGTAGTCCAGGCAAAATGGCACATTCACGATGGCTGACTACAGCAAATCGTTTGCTTCGTCTATACGTTTCAACTGTAAGTCCATCTGAGAACCTCATGAACATTGCTTCTTTTATAATAAAGGTCTACATCCCAATGTGGTTTTCTATTAAGCAAAGTACGTCTTTTGTCAATGGCTCAAAACATGTTTTCAAAACTATTGAACTAACAAGAACACTGAATGACGAAGTAAAGGATATTGTAAACCCTGTCATACAAAGAAATGCATTTTTTGCAAATCCAGAAAATATTCTAGCATCAATGATTCATGATGACCGCAGCGCCATAAGAGAATTAGCGTGGAGGCGAATAAAGAAAGCAAGGCAAACAAACAAGGAAAAAGTTGTGAGGCGTTTCACAGTACCTGTTATTCAATTTGAAGCTACTGATTATACTGATTTAATTAATTGGCAAAAATGCATTGTCACTGAACCACCTGTGACAAGACACCTGACAGAAAATGAGATTGAAGAATTCATAGAAAACAAGAGTACCCCTCCATTCGAGAAATTCCCTTGTCATACACAAGTAGTAGAAAGAATGGTAAAATTAGTGACTGAAGCATCATCAAAAGTATTTGGATTGAACGCGCGAGATGGCTTCATAAGATCAACACTTCAGTCACGTAAAAAAATGCCATCATTCGAAAGTAATGCTGAATATAAAGTTTAAATAAAACGTTAATAGAAAAAAACATGCGCAAGGATGGGTGGTTGGGAGGGCATGGGTGGAGCTCGACACGCAGCCACCTCCTCGTGGTGAGTTCTGGATTATTTAGATCATTAATCAAAAGAACATTGATCTAAATAAACTAAGAGCTGCGTAATTCAGTAACTATTTTGGTAATTGGAACACTTAATATATAATAATAACAAGTAAGTTTCAGTTATTGTACTAATGCAGAATATAAGAAAATCATTATATTTCACTTTTTTCGACGGCTTTGTGGCACCTGAAGATATAATTTCGCAGGACTAATATTTATGCACAGTCATTATCTATAGCACCCACATAGTTTCCGCACTAGCCATATTTGAATTTCGAAAAAAAGTTTAAAAACCTCATTTTCGATCCGCCCTAAATTGACGAGAGTAAAACAGTAAAAATTATGGTAGAATCACAGTTTAGCGTCGTAAATGTTTTTTTTCAAAATAAACGAACCAACCAAAATACAAACGGCACTCCAACACTTTCAAATTACTTGTTTATGTTAATTAGGTTAATTGAATTGCCCGGTTAGGTCAACCGTACGGCGTACGCCCTTGCCGATTGGTTAGGTTAAGTCATGATAGTTTCTTTAAAACTAACGAAAATATCATGACTTAACCTAACCAATCGTCAAGGGCGTACAGTTGACCTAACCGGGCATTCAATTAAACTAATTAACATAAAAAAGTAATTTGAAAGTGTTGGAGTGCCGTTTATTTTTGGTTGGTTCGTTTACTTTGAAAAAAAAATTTACGATGCAAAACTGCGATTCTGCCGAAATTATATTTTTCGTTTTTCAAAAGGTGTTTGATAAAAGGCCACATAGGAGATTATTAGCTAAACTTCATTATCACGGAATTGATGATAATGTTCACAGATGGATTGAAAATTGGCTTAGTGAACGTAAACAAAGTGGTCATTGATGACAAAGCGTGTAACTGGAAAAGTGTAACTAGCGGCGTGCCTCAGGGTTCCATAGGAATTACAAGCGGTAGCTCGCTATCGCCCTCCGGGCAGGTAGCAGTATAAGGCGTTCCAAGAAACCTTAGCCCGCCCCATTTGCAGCTTACATGTTTACTTATGTCGAAATAGTTTTTAGTGATTATAAAAATATATAAAATTCTTTATTTATTGCAGGTATTAAAATTACTCTAGCTGATAAAGTGATAATATAATGGCTTCTCAATTAATTGGTGATTCGGAGAGGCAACGTGTGATAGATCACATACGAGCAATAACATTTCGGGAAGCTCGTGATGCTGGAGCCACCTTTATAACACGTTCATGGGTTGCCAAAAAGTTGCGAAGAAGTGAGGACTTCGTCAAAAGAAATTGGAATAAAACTTTGGATGAATGTGAAATGGATACAACCAAATCTGGGCGCCCAAATTTGCCACTCTCTCGGCAAATTATAATTATTAAAAAGTCCAGACTGTGTTGGTGTGTTTGTTTTGTTCACTGCAAAGAAGCTCATGTGGGTGCCGAAGCCAAATGGTCAGAGTTGGGATGGACAGTATTTTCGTGATATTATTCTATCCCAGCATGTCATTCCTTTTCTAAGAAACCCAAACAATGCACTCAACAGTTGTTGCGGAACCATGAGATCGATTTCTTTGGAAATGAAGAATGGCCAGGAAATTCTCCTGACATGAACGTCTGTGAACACATTGGATTAGTTATAAAGGACAAGGTTGAATGTCTCTTGTTTTACGAACCTGCAACAAATCGATTTTCGAAGGATACAATGACGCAACACATTGAAACTCTTTTAGCAAATTTGCGTAACGATGAAGATCTATTCACGTCACTTTTGGCAAGCTACCCAAAGCGAATTCAGGCTGTCTTGGAAGCCAATTACGGGAACACCAAGTTTTAATTGTTTCTCATTAAATGCAGGATTAAATTCTCTTTTGTAAGGTATGTTTAGTTTTACTGTACCTCTAATGGTTTAGGCCATGGGCGGTGGGGGGGGCTAAGGTTTATTGGAGCCCCGTATGTCACAGTATATGGAGCAGTATATGTCACAGCTAGCTGTATATTCTGATACGGTTTAAAATTGAATGGATAATAATAATTTTTTTTTCACTTTTCCATTTATTTTTTTTATTGGTTGTAGATTTAAAATTATATTACATGAGGCCCTCATAGGAAGAAGTGGCTAAGCGACAAAAGTAGAAAACGCCATTACCCCCACCCCTCTCCCCATTACCCCAACCCCCACTCCCCCAATTGTTTCACATTCGATTGAGTCTCAAGATTTGTGAAGCTTAAGATTTTTATGGCTGTGTTCTTTTCTGTAGTTTTATTGACCTTGTAATAGACATTAAATAGCTCGCTCTCGGCTGCGGAGTGACCTAGGACCGGGAAACTTGACAGAGCACATCGGCTATCAGTTGGTGGTGGTTGCAGAATTTTCCGATGTGCCGTTTAGTCTGTGCACGGTTCCGAAGGAAGCGGACACACACACACACACACACACACACACACACACACACACACACACATTTTAGCTCAATAGTATATAGGAGGAAGAGTATAATTCCAAAATTTGTGGATGATACAAAATAAAATCAGTGGCAGAACGTTTATAAATTCGAGAAAATATTACTAAATTACTCGAGTGGGCAGAAATTTCACAAATGAACTTTAATATACAGGGTGGGCCGTAAGTTTCCATACATAGGAAAAATTAAACGTTTGTTTTTATGTTTCAGATACCCTAAGAATATGCGTTTGACGTAAGATCTTGTTTACTGATGAAGCAAATTTTTACGTCAATGGAGAGGTTAATCGGCAAAACATACGTTATTGGAGTAATGCTAACCCTAACTGGCTGAGTCCGACGAAGATGCAAGGTGCCGGTAAAGTGATGGTGTGGGCCGGGATATGGGGTGACAGAATTATTGGACCAATTTTTGTCAGTGGAAATCTTAATGCCGAAAGGTATCTCAACATGTTGCAAGAAGAGATTTTCCCATCCCTGCTAAACGAGGAAGGTAACTTCCCAGTTTACTTCCAGCAAGATGGAGCTCCACCTCATTATGGTCTTCACGTGCGTCGGTATTTGGATCAGCAGTTTCCGGATGCTTGGATTGGTCGGCGTGGTCCTGTGGAGTGGCCTCCCAGATCCCCAGATCTCACCCCCCTTGATTTCTATCTTTGGGGGCACTTGAAGGCCATGGTGTATCAGGAAAAGATACGAGACATAAATCATCTAAAGGAACGTATCACCAACGCCATTACAAGCATAACGTCAACTGTGCTAATGCGTGTTCATCAACAGTGGGGAACACGTATTGAAATGTGTTTTCAAAACAATGGCAACCATGTAGAGCATATTATATAAATAAAAATGGTTGTCCATAAAAAAATGTTTATTTTTCCTATGTATGGAAACTTACGGCCCACCCTGTAGATAAATGTAAAACGTTGTATATTGGTAGAAACAATGTTAAAGGAAAGTATTTCATGCGCGACAAGACACAAATGAGTATTACGGAAGCGAAACATTTAGGTATTATTGTTGCCGACACTCTTAAACCGAGTAAGCAATGTACCGAAGCTATCAGAAAAGCAATTAGAATCTTAGGATTTATTGGTAGATCATTTGAATTTTAGTCGGAGAAAACAATACTAACATTATATAATTCCTTAATGCGCCCCCACCTGGAATACTACGTTCACTTCTGGTCCTCATATTTACAAAAGGACACAGACAGAATGGAGAGAGTGCAGCGATGGGCTACTAAGATGATTCCTAGATTTAGAAACAAATCATACGCCTTATAAGAAGGCGAATTCGAGGAGATTTAATCCATGTATTTAAAATGATTAAAAATTTTGATAATGTCGACGCCGAAAAATATTTCACCCTCAGAAATGCAGATAGAACTCGCGGTAACGGTAAACATTTTAATTCAAATGAAGTTAAACATTTTTTCTTCAATCGTATAGTTAATTTGTGGAGCGGATTGCCAACCATCGTAGTACAACGTAATTCGATCAAATCCTTTAAAAAGAGACTAGATGTTTATCTTGTCTTAAACCCTGAGTTAGAAGCATTTGTTAGCGCGTAGAAGTAGTGTAAAATGTTTATTCAGATTCTTTCCATTTTAGTTTAAAATTTTAACTTTATTTTTTAATTTTTTCCTTCCTTTCAACCTCTCTTCTTTGCTTTGCTTTAAAACTTTCACTTGTCTTCAAATTTTCTTACATCTTTTAACGTTGCTTCGTAAAGAGACAGCCTCGTAGGGATCAGCCGGTTTGTTGCTGTTTAGTATCCTTTGTATACCTTTGTAAGTTAGTATTCTACCGTTTGCGCCGAGACGCATTCACAGTGTGGTTAAAAACATTGGATCACCTGAAGATCAGGGCTCCCGGCCTTCTCTAGTTAGCCTTATAAGGCTAGCTAACGAAAATATCACGATGTAACCTAACCAATCGTTAGGTCAACTGTACGCCCTTGACGATTGGTTAGGTTAGGTCGTGATATTTTCGTTAGTTAGACTCATAAAGCTAACTAAAGAAGGCTGGGGGCCCTGATCTTTAGGTGATCCAAAACATTTTGAAACTGTGACGCAGTTTATTTAGTATTCATATTTATAGGTTATGTCGTAAAGAGGAGAAGACAATTATTATATTCATGCATTTATTCATTTATGCACTTATACATTTATTCAAGCCATGTAAGCTTAAGTCTTCTAAGTGTCTTTCATGCGTTTATTTATTTTATTTGGCTAGGCCTTGGCTAGTAAAGTCTTTCAAGATTAAGAACCAGCCTGTGACCATGAGTTTAGTCTTAGACCTAGGCCTTTTGATTTGCAGTAAGCCTACCCTAGGTTAATTGGTCATTTTTTGATAGGGTGCTCTTCCAATACGTGCTCTACCGTAAAATTTACATTCCAATATGTGCTAACTAACGAAAATATCACGACCTAACCTAACCAATCGTTAGGTCAATTGTACGCCCTTGACGATTGTTAGGTTAGGTCGTGATATTTTCGTTAGTTAGCACATATTGGAATGTAAATTTTACGGTAGAGCACGTATTGGAAGAGCACCTTTGATAGTCGCCGGACAGCGTTTTTTAATTTTTTTCTTGGCAATCCATACTTTAGACAATTTTTTATAGTCACCGGACAGCGTTTTTTAATTTTTTTTTCTTGGCAATCCATACTTTAGACAATTCTAAGAAACTTCTTCTTTGTGAGTTTCTCAAGGGAATGTAACTGCGCATGCGCCACTGATTTTAATTTAATTGCTCACTTTAGCCATGGCATCAGTGTGTGGAGGCTGCACTCTCACTTACTACGAAATTATAGCTCGATTCTACCAAAACAACAGTGAAACAGTTGCTTTTTTTCGGGAACACGGTGTTTTGCCACAGTCTGTTGTGTGTCCTAAGTGTAATAACACTTGTAATTATCGTGAAGACCGCCATCAGTGGTACTGTGATCACAAAGTAAAGATTTCAAAAACGAAAAAAACGCCATGCTTGTGGCTTTGCAGTGAGCGATTACAAGGGTTCATTCTTTGATAAGATCCACTTTGAACCCTGGAAGTTATTATTGTTTATCAACGCGTGGCTACGGAAGCAGTTTCACCACAATGAAGTAATTGAGAATCTTCATATATCTAGCCAGACGAGTGTGAAATGACGAAGTTTCTGTTCCGAGGTGACTATATTTTGTATGGACAATCAGGAGCCTATCGGGGGCCCTGGAATTGTAGTGGAGATAGACGAGTCGAAGTTTGGCAAGTCAAAATACGGAAGGGGGCGAGATTTACATAACTTCCTACGTCAAGCAGCTCAACTTTATCCTCCCAAATCAGCGAATCAGCGAACAAACGAACCTCAGCCTTCCACCTCGTGAAGCCCCAGGTTAGGAAAACCTGGCTACGATAAGGTTAGGTAAACCTTCTTTGGTCATCTGATTCAAAAATTTCTGATGAAAAATATGTTTTTTTGGTGTGTTTTTAGGTGATTCGAATGATTTTGACCTGTTAGGTTCATTGAATGCCCGGTTAGGTCAACTAAATACCCGGTTAGGTTAATTGAATGCCCGGTTAGGTCAATTGTATGCCCTTGACGATTGGTTAGATTTAGTCGTGATATTCTCGTTAAAACAAACGAAAATCTCGCTAACTCAAAAACGAGTGATTTGCTATAGAAACGATGGTCAAAATCATTCGAATCACCTAAAAACATACCAGAAAAACACTGTCCGGTGACTATCAAAAATTGACGGTTAATTCTCTAATTTAAACAGCTTATAATTGAGAAAAGACACTGATAAGTTAGAAAGAGTTCCGTCTAGAGCAGGAGTCGGGGAACCGGGGTAAATTACCCCAAATGGGGTAAAAATGAAAATCTCGGGGGTAATGAAGGCTCAATAAACATATAAATAAAATTGCACAAAAATTTATTATTTAATAAGCGAGGCTAATTATCAAAGTTATATTTTTTTCGAACAAATAATTTCAAGTCTAGGGGGTAATATCGTTGTACACAAATATATTTTGGGGTAATACCCAAAAAAGTTCGCCGACCACTGGTCTAGAGCAACCAAAATGAATCCAGAAATGAGAAGTAAAATATATGAGGAAAAATTAGCTGAACAAGATATGTATTCATTTGAAAGACGTTTGCTTATAGGAGAACTAATTCGAGTATATAAAAATGATAAGTGACTTTGATACTGTAAATTACAGGAAGTTATATTTGATAGGGATATAAAGTCAATTACAAGAAGAAATGGGCATAAATTCAAAGTCATAAGTTATTAAGAGTAATACTGTGAAACAATTCTTTTCATACAAACTTAAACTCCTTAAACATTCGTGCATTAGACATTTCCTTGTTAGATAAATAATTCATTAAACATTCCATTAAATATTTCAAATTAGTATTTTCGATTGTTTAAAAAAATTGGGACAATTTAGACATTCCAGTTAACTTACTGAACTGTCTAACGAAAATGTTTAACTAATATGAAATGTCCAACTAAATGTTTAATGTGAAATGTTTAACGAAATGTTTAACTAATGTGAAATGTCTAACGAAATTTAACTAATGTTAAATACGAAACGTCTATTTAGTGTATTATATATATGCAACAATTTCTTTTCTTTCAATTATATATAATATACAAAATACAATTTCAAGAATAACTAAGTATACTCAATTACATCCAAATTTTCTTTCTTAAAGAACAATATTAATAAGGCTCGTAATAAAAAAGGAATACGGCAAAACCTAACGTTAATATATGTTTCTACATAACTTCCTAACATACAAGACTAACAGGAGTATCACTAGAACAAAATTTGGATCACCTGAAGATCACGACCTAACCTAACCAATCGTTAAGGGCGTACAGTTGACTTAACGATTGGTTAGGTTAGGTCGTGATATTTTCGTTAGTTAGCTTTATAAGGCTAACTAGAGAAGACTGGGGGCCCTGATCTTCAGGTGATCCCAAAATTTCGAACATTTCTCAAGTACATTAATGGATATATTTAACACAAAATTTTCCTGCTAAATGAAAACTAATATCTAAAACTAAATGCAACAAACAATGTATCACCCCAGCATTCATTGTGCGAATATACGCTTTTTAAATTACGGAGAACTTATATTATCACCAAACAAACGTATAAAATTTATTGGAACTGACTCAATGCAATCATTAAAAGAACGAACGTATATCACTATTGTTAAAAAATTGATAAACAAAAACTCAATCCCAGAGGGCTATGAAACACTATATAGGATTTAATTAACAAAAAAAATTAAACCAAATCCCTTGTCCTCCCTCACACAAGGCAGAAATTCTTACAGAGATTCCAAAGATATTGCCAATTTATTAAACGACTTTGCAAATATAGGTTCCAATATAGCAGACTCGATTCCAAATACTGACACTAACTACTAACAATACATGCCACACCCTACTACAAACTCATTTTTCTTTAATCTAACCTTACTAAACGACTTTTCTTTAGCAATAAAAAATCTGAGAAATAGAGATTTTAACAATAATACGATTCCAGAAAAGATATACCATACAAATTAGTATCGGATGAAACTGCAATACCCCTCAGTAAACAAATGAATAAATCAGTAACATAGGTATATTCTCTGACATTCTAATGGAAGCCATACTGCCCTGTATTTAAGTCGGGAAACTCAAACACTTCATCCATTTGTCGCCCCATTTCCATATTGCCAATTTTAATTAAAATATTTGAAAAAGAAACTTATCGGATAAACTAACTAAATTTTTAAACAAATATGGTATTTTAACCAAAACACAGTTTGAGTTTCCAGATGGGCATACAACGCAGGATGCTATTAGAAAATCTCTATCAGAGCCTAAACAGCAAAAGACTGCCTTGGTCTTCTTCGACCTGTGAAAATCATTTGGTACACTTTCGCATGAAATATTTTTTAATAAACTTCACCTATATGGAATAAGAGGAAATATCCTCGATGTGTTCACTTTGTACCTGACAAATCGGTAACAATACGTCATATTAACCCTTTAACGACAGATTTTTTGTAGGGTTAAATTATGAATGCGTGTATTTGAAAAGTTACCATTTTGTACCCGTCATCCGTAAAAGGTTAAAAGACAATTTATTTGGCAAGGCAAAGCATCAATTTTAGACACACCCTCTCAAAATTAATCTAACCTGACCTCCACACTGCAAAATTTTACGAGACGCATTGATGCGGATATATTAATGAAACAAATTAATTAAAATTCTATTTATTAATGAGTGTAAAGAAGCAAACGACCTAAAACACATTCTCAACATCCTTCATAAGTTGAAATCAATGAAGAAAGCTTATTCAGTTGATACTTAAAAAAAAATTTCTTCATCAATTTCAATGTCTATTGTTTGGGACTGCAACCATTTTAAATTCTCTTTAATACCTTTGCTCAAAGACATGTCTCCAAAATACGCCTTTGTGATTGTTCGACTTTCTCCCTGACAACACTCATAACGGAATTTTTACCCAAAACATCTTTTCATTAAAATAACCAATTAACCATTATGAAATTTCATATTTTAATTCAATATATTACAACTGAACGCCGCAGTATCAAAACTAATTACACTATTTATTAATAAAATATGTCAAAACAAAAAATATTACATAATCGGACGCCCCCAAAAAATAAATAATTAAATAGAACTTACGAGTGAGTGTTCAACATTTGGTAAAATTTGTAAAAAAATTTCCAACGGAGACAAACTGCATCATAAAATTCAAAATAATTTTTTTTATACAACATGTAAGTTATAATAGCAATTTACCATTCATGAATAAACTTTTAACCAACAGGTATAAAAAATATCGTCTATGAAATTTGCATTAAAGTTCGTGAAAAAAATTACAAGCCGACCTGTAAAATAAAAAAAAATGATGTAAATAAAAACTTAACAATATCTGTGGATGGTCAGTTTTAAGGAACTTACCTTATTTCGCTACATTTACACATCCAAAAATCTACCTGTACATTACGCAAATATTTTTTATTTTTTTAAATAACCTAAATTAACATTTTCATTATTTCCAGTTATATGTACATATACATGAACTGTCATTGTATTAATAATATTTGTCATATGGACTATAATCTGCCAATAAACCTTTTCATTTTCATTTTCATATAGAAAATGTAATTTTCAAAGATACTACGTATGCTCAATTACATTCAAATTTTCACAAAATTATGCTATTAATACAGGGCTATTTCAATTTATACGGTAGACTAGAATTTGACAAATGGAAAACGAACCGATATGATATTCTATTTTAAAAAATTGAACAACATAATCTGTTTGTAAATAATTTCCTGAAATACAAGAAGGACGTCGGTGCCAAAGGAGGTGAGGGGAGTCAGCACGCTCACACATGAATACACACACACACCTAACCTAGCCTAACCTAACTTAGATAACGCAACCTCGACAAGAATAATAATAATAATAATGATAATAAAAATAATAATAATATAAGATTCAGAGGCCACCTGATGCAGCACAAAGACACATGATTATACACATAGGGCCAATAGAACAGTGACACGCACACACACACACACACACACACACACCACCGATGTCTGCGAAAGAGTGACGAACTTATGCATTGTTTTTCTTCGTAGGCAATTGTGGGCGGGGCCTATTACTTGTGTCCAGACGTGACTGTCACAGCGAAATTAAACTCATAGACAACAGTAAAAATGATACTAATATTCACCGCTGAATGAAGCCGAACGCTTCTGTGTACATGTTACTGCCGGATGCACCCGCGCCCACAAGCTAATCTGGCTGGCCAGTTCCAACCAGGTGAGACACACGCACACACACACACACGCACAACAGCAATGTTTAAGAAAGACTTACGAGCTTATGCGATGCTTTTTTGCTAGACGTTAGTGGGCCTGAGCATATCACCAGCCTCACTGACTTAGACACAATTTAAAAGGAGTGAGGGGTAATAGAAACACAGTTGCATGCAATGCTTATTAACATATCAAAACGTTATTATTTTATTAGTATAGTAAACTCGCAATTAGTGGTGGAATAATTACATTCTCATTGCTTTGTATAATAACCTTGGTTCATCTTGGTTAACCTTGGTTTTACTTCCGCCAGAATTTTTCATTCTGACGAAGGTCATACTTGTTGCTCCACCTTAGACTCGCAGCTTAACGTGGAATCCGAACCACGACCACACCACGGGTGGTCAGAATTACAAAGTCCTTGCCAGGACTCAATCTCACAACCTTCCAATCAGTAGACCAGTGTCTTAACCATTGGCTACCCAGGGTGCCCATTTATCTACCAACCAATTTTTATTGTGTGGAAGGATGAACAGCTGGGTTAGCTGCGCGCCGCCTGCTGTCACCAGGAATCAAAGCCGGAGCCGATGGATTCACATCAGCGATACTAACCACTACACCACCGAGGATCATTGACATCCGATTTTTTTTTAAATAATGTCCCGTTTAATGTATGGGATTTTCTATACTCGAAATATTTTTTTTATGCAGGAAGGAAGGGCCAAGGGCGAATGCCCGCAGAAGCGCCATCCCGTAGAAGAAGAAGCGAGCCAAAATCAAGGTCCAGAATTTTCGAGATGCCTGGACACTCTGCATTTGAAAGGGAGAAAGATGGATTGAGGAAGATTGTTCCAGAGTTGACCGGTTGAGTAGATGAAAGACTGAGAATACCGATTAACCCTTGCGTTAGAGAGTTGGACAGAAAAGGAATAAGAATGTGTAGAAATTTTGGTGCTGCGTGCTCTCCTTAATTAAGGAGGCACGCAGTTAGAGAGTTCAGAAGAGCAGTGTCCATTATAACAGCGATAGTTAGTAAGAGCCGGGGAATTGATGAGACGAAATAAGGTTAAACGAACTACTAGTACATTCCTTAAAATGCTATCGCAGGAAGAGAGAAACTGATATTAACTAAATTTTACAGATTTTACCTTACATTTTGAACACGTTTTAAAACACCACTTCACACGACTGAACCAGTTAGAAAACTCGCACTCGCAATTTCCAAATCTCTCCACAGCTGTGGTCAAGACAAAAGTTTCGAAATCATTCTTGCAACTGGTCAATTTTCACTTCATGGTAAAAATAATAAACGGTATTCGAATTCACACATAACACTTTTTACCGTTAATCCGTTAATAAACATAATACTTAATTTTCATGCATTACATTTTATTTGTTTGTGACTTTGTTTTTGTTTGAACGCAGTTTCCTACTCTTCTGAGCCTAACGTAATAAAGCCGTCAGCTCAGAGAGATAACAAATTTAGGATAAGGTTTTCTGCATCAATTATAAAAAAACGCAACTCTGTCCCTTGGATTGAAAGTGTTCGCATTTAGGTTGAATATATATATACAGGGTGTAACAAAAATCCTTTCTCAAAGGGAAATAAGAGATAACAGAATTGAATGAGAAAATAGTTTTAACTATGCATTACAAACAATACAATTAACTTACCAACTAATCCAGTACATGCTCGTCGCTCCAGTAACGATTACTGTGGCGATTCACTCTTCTATTTAAATGAAAAGAAGCCTCATCGCTAAATAAAATATTGGAAAATATTTCCCAATGAGAACGGACTTTTGTTACACGCTATATATATAATATATATATATATACAGTAGACGCCGTTTATAGTGTCCCACTCGGTGCCAAGCCAAAAGGACACTATATCCGATGAGACACTATATCCACAGTTTGGTCTCTCGAGGGTTGCAAGGTTAAAAATAGTGAATATGTACTGTATATCAATATATTTACAATATAAACACCTTTATTATGCAATTTCTCATTAAAAATGTTTTTACAATTCAACTGAAACATCAAAACTATGTTCATTTTACATTAAAACAAGACATTTTCCTTCCATGGCCATCTAGTAAGCCTGTAAACAGCACGGCATCACAAATACAAGTGTAAACTAGAGCTGCCAAGTAGACTATACTAGCTGAAAAGGGACACTATAAACGTATTCAGAGACACTCTATCCATAGCAATTACCATGTAAAAGTAACTGTTTCCTAGTTTTGAGACACTATAAGCGGCGAGACACAATATCCGGGGACACTAAATCCGGCGTCTACTGTATATATATATATATTCGTACAGAGAACTATTTCAGTTATATTCGTACTTATCTCTTGTCCCATGCATAGGATAGTACTGTTATGAAAAGCTTATCGTTCGTTTTAAAAATTTTAACGAATAAAAAAAAATTAGTTTAACTCCAACGTATAATGTAAAATATCAAAGAATCTAGCTATCTTATGAATGGTACAAAAGATATGGACGAATATAAGTGTAATATTTCTCTGTACGAATACTTATGAACACCACTGTGTGTGTGTGTGTGTGTATATATATATAATATATATATATATATATATATATATACCAGGGATGGGAAAATGAATCGAACTGGAATCGATAAACTGATAAGATCGATATTATTTTATGAACTGAAATCGAAAAAAACTAGAACTGAAAAAATTCTGACAACTAAAATCGAAATTCGAACTGAAATTGAAAAACAATCAAAAACTGAAATCTGAATTCAAATAGATTAAAAATAACAGTTTTGCGTTTCAGTTTTGAGGAGCATTTGGTCTGCAGAAAAATATAAATAACGTGAATTATTTTCCTTTTTTGCGACTTAACATTTGTATGGATTTAAAATATCCATTTATACTTTAATTCGATGTAGAAAATAACGCAGCTGAAAGTACTAGAGACAATGCTTTCAAAAATGAAAGAAAAAGAATTAGGGAGGAAAATTTTTATCCCATATCAAAATACTTTTCAATAATGGCTGTGCTCCTTTCATTGACCCAAATTTAATCACTTAGTAAGGACGACTTCAGTTTTTTCTGACCATTAAATTTTTCAGTTCGATAATAGCTATACTATCTATATCTACATAAGTGAGTGAGATAATCCGTGGGAATGCCCAAACTTCAACTCAAATGTTAATCCTTTGGAATGTTACTCTAATCTCATTGGTATTTCTCCAAATGTGCGTTATCCATATAGACAAATGAGCGGTTTGAGGGTGGTAGAAAAAGACGCAGATAAGAGATGGAGTTATATTCCGTTACGTTTCGGCAGAATGTCATTCTGTGTGAGCAAAGCTTTGTGTCGAAACGTAACGGAATATAACTCCATCTCTTATCTGTGTCTTTTTCTACCACCCTCAAACCGCTCATTTCTCCAAATGTTTTTCCTTTGGAATGTTCCTCTAATCTCCTTGTGTTTCCTCTCCTCTCCTGAAAAGAACTGGACTCAAATGTAAATTGAATCGAACCAAAAAATATAAAACTTGAATCGAAAAATAAACTAAAATCGGAAAAAAAAACTGAAATCGAAACTGAAATCGATATTTTTCAAACTTAAACTGAAATCGAAAACTGGACTTAAAAATTTATCAGTTTCCCATCCCTGATATATACTGTATGTATAATGTAGTACATAATTAATTTTAAAAAAGTTGCGAAAAAAAATCATTGAGAAATTGAATGACTAAAAAGCTACCAAAAATTAACTCGTACTAATTTGGCCACCACTGTATACAAATAGTAAGTGTATTATAAGAGTAATAAAATGATAATAATAATAATAATAATAATAATAATAATGATAAGAATAACAAGAAGAAATATGGATATAAACAATCCATAGGCAGAAGTAAATTCTCATTCTTTTTCTGATGTACATAAGATCTATTTCCCTATTTTTCTTTTGGTCCCTTAACAAAGGTCAATGCAAAGAAGGCCTTTAGCTCTGGTGATTAGTGAGATTTCTTCTAAAGTAAAGAGGCGCACTTTTCGACGAAGATTTCCCGTCTTACCCTCTTTTACCCTATTTCCCCCTCAGTTAACACTCGCATCCTTTTTCCCTCTCCAGCACTTTCCCCTCAGTGCCAGGACCAAACCACTCTCTCTCCCTCACGCCCCCAACCCCCACCTGACAAGTTGATGCTCCAAGCGTCATGTTCATTACGTACCACACTGTTGATAACACCACCACTCAGCACCAACAGAGTACTCGTAGTCATGGATAAGATTTGTGATACCCATTCGTCCCTTTCAACCTGCGCAGTCTCTCCCAGAAAGTCTTATATACTGTATATGTATACATATATACAGGGCTGTTAAAAATTCAGGCACCATAACTACATGGTAGATATTTATTTTTTATTCCATTACTATGGCGTCTGAATTTGGAATATATCCTACTTGTGTAATGTGTAAAAAATCTAATAAAACATGCAGGAAATCTGCGTAATTATTTTCTTTTAACATTGAAGGTGTTTTTTTATCGCCAAAGCGGAGGAGAATGGCACAGAGGTTAAAATAGGAGGAGGGAGAAAGGCAGAAAATAAGGCCATCTCTCAGATGATTCTGAAACAGTGAGAAGCGAAACTGAGAGGCCGGAATTCAGATCAAAGGTCTGCCAAAGATCAAAGAGTTAGCTCGAGTGACTGCAACCTCGGAGGCGAAATTCACCAGCACAATTTCTACATACATATTCCTTGTCATTTTGAAGCGAAAAAAAATCGACAATAATTTTATTTATTTTGTGAATTCGAGATCGAGGGAAATTCGAAGTAGGGTTCGAGGTTAGTTGTTATAAGTTTCTTTTGTAACTGAACTGGTTGTTTGGTAAATTTTATATATATATATATATATATATATATATATATATATATATATATATATATATATATATATAACGTAAAGAACGACGCTTGTATAGGAGAATATTCCGCGCAAGATGAGAGCGAGAGAACGGAGAACGAAACAAATGAAAAAATGAGGTAACCACCCGGGAATCGAACCCGGGATCTTCAGATTGCCGGTCAGATATGATAACCATTACACCACGGGCCTCACTCAATCAAATGCCGTAATTCCTCTACATACGCGCAGAAACCAATGCCCCAAAGGGGCACCTCCCGCATGCCGTACATTATATACATTTAAACTGCAAACACGCAGTATAATTAACGTGTTGCAGTTTAAATGTGTATATATATATATATATATATATTCACAAAGTTTAACAGTATTGGTACAATTTCGGAAAAGAGCACTCTTAGGAAAAAAAAAGCATAAGAATTTGCTAATTGGGGATATTCCGTTTTTCTTTGGATATTTTATTCTTTACGGTGGCTGTAATAAAGTTTCGTAAACAAAACCCAGTCATACTAATTATTAATTTTTTGTTTTTCAGAAATTTTACTTTTCCAGACCAACTATTTTACCGAAGGTGCACCAGTGTTGCCAATCTCGAAATTAATTATAAAACCCTTTTTGTACCATGAAAAGGGTTTTTTTTGGGGAGGGGGGTAACATACATATTGGTAAAAAATTCTACGTAAAATTCCTGACTATTTTCCCTTATTTTCATTAAAATTTAATTAGTATACATTTCAAATTGGTATTACATGTGCTCCCTTTTATATATAACGGGTGTGCCATAAAAAAGGGTACATTTTAAAAAGGCTATAAAATCAACATTTGTCATTTAATTTTAATAAAACTTCTACACAATAAAACATATGTATTTATCTATATGAAAACAAGTTTTCAGACTAAAATATCAAATAATTCAAATTCTATCAACATTTAACGAAAGAGTATGATTTTTCTACTTAACATGCAAAAATTATTAAACCTTTTTAATATTTTTTTATAAAAATAATTTTTAACGTAAAATTTACCTGAAATTATAAAAAAAAAAAATTTCGAAATGCTTTCCTTCCATTTCAATAACTTTTTTATTCTTGGCCGGAATTCATCAATGGCTCGATTTACTTGTCCCTGCGGAAGTTCTTCCCATTTTTAAATGATGATCTCACGTAAATGAGCGACATCTTTTATCCTAGTCCTGTAGACTCGCTCTGCTAAGTTCTCCCATATTCCGGCCAAGAATAAAAATATTATTGAAATGGAAGGAAAGCATTTCGAACAATTTTTTTTTTAATAATTTTAGGTAAATTTTACGTTAAAAATTATTTTTATAAAAAAATATTAAAAAGGTTTGACAATTTTTGCATGTTAAGTAGGAAAATCATACTCTTTCGTTAAATGTTGATAGAATTTGAATTATTTGATATTTTAGCCTGAAAATTTGTTTGCATATAGATAAATACATATGTTTTAGTGTGTAGAAGTTTTATTAAAATTAAATGACGAATGTTACTTGTTACGTGTTACTTTCGTGAAATAATTTTCATATATATATATATATATATATATATATATACATTTCAACTGTAAAGAACACGCAGTATAATTAGCGTGTTCTTTGCAGTTGAAATGTATATATAGGTGCGGCATGCGGGAGGTGCCCCCTCGGGGCATTGGTTTCTGCGCGTATGTAGGAGAATTACGACTTCTGATCGGGTGAGGACCATGGTGTAGTGGTTATCATATCTGACCGGCAATCGGAAGATCTCGGGTTCGATTCCCGGGTGGTTACCTCATTTTTTTAATTTGTTCGTTCTCCCTCCTCATCTTGCGCGGAATGTTCTCCTATACAAGCGTCGTTCTTTACGTTGATATATATATATATATATATATATATATAATATATATATATATATATATATATATATATGTGTGTGTGTGTATAGAAAGAAGACTTAAAAGTTATATGCACAAAACAGGGATGCATTCCAGTACCTATACCTATATGATGCCAGCGCCCGCAGCTCAGCGGGTAACACCATTTTCCTAAAGCCAAATGAAAACATTGAAGTCGGAGACCCGATTCCCGATTAATTGTGAATAATGATCCAGGAGTGAACGTAAATGAGCCGCACCAGTTGGTCTGAACTCTGTACCAGTTTCTGGCCCTCCTCACTGGTTATTATACCTATACCCTACTTCTTTAAATTTTATTTCTATGTATAATTTTATTTCTTTTCTTAAAGAAATACCCAATATCTGTCCCCACTACAATTTTCATACCTATACATGTCTGTATCAGGTGAAAATAGAACCCTAAAAGTATTAGTGATACACAAAGTTTTGTTACTTGGGTCATTTTCATTATCGAACTCACTACTGTATACTTATGAAAAATAAAATGGAAGATGGAAGACAATGGGTTCTATTTTATGTAGGAAGGAGGGGGGGCTAAGGGGTAGCGCTCGCCAAAGTGACCCCTCCACAGAAGATGGAGCGAGCCAAAAACAAGGTTTCCAAGGCTCAATGATGCCATTTTTCTTTTTCTTTTTTTAATGTAAATTTTGAAAAAGTTGTGTTGTGTGTAAAGATGCATGTATGTGTAGTGAGGAATAGAGGGAGGAGCAGGGCCGCCGAGAGCTGCCACGGGCCCAGGGGAAGGATTGGTATATGGGCCCCCTTGTTTACTCAGTATTTTATTATGAATGTTTTTTGTGTACATAACAAGTAAACTGATTATATGTCCAAGTCACAATTCAAAATATACAGTATGAATAAACAACTCAGAAGAAAATGACCATTTTATTTTTCGAATCAATTATATTAATTCTATCACCATACAAGTTACAAATGTAGTACCAGTCCATGCAGGCAAGACAATTGTTTATTGCAAGATTTTCATAATTAGAAGTGTACTTTCTTTGCCTTCTCTCTAGCAAAGTGGTAAATGATTCTGATGAAATTTAAAGTACGGGCTAAGTGGCTTTTAATTACAATGGTTGCCAGATCTGTCAGTCGGTCTTGGGCATTGGTGGACCGCAGATAATATTTTATCTCTTTCAATTTCACTATGATAATCTCTATAAAATGTATGTTCATTAATTATATTTCCTCTCTGTTATTCAATCAATTGCTTTATTAATATTTTTAGATTCCCCCCCTTTCCGGGCCCCCAAGAGGTCCCGGCCCCGGGGATTTAGCCCGACTTCCTCGCCCTCTCGGCGGCCCTGGGGAGGAGTGTGTGTTTGAGAGCATTCTGGACTGCTCACAGGGTAGATAAGACCGGAAAAAGATCAGCTAAGGGGAACAGTGACAGGAGAAACGGGAGTTCCAGCATTTTCTTTCTCCTGCCTAACATCCACACCAGATTACTTTACTGGTCGACTGGTGTCTACAATCTCCTCCTTAAAGGAGAAAAGAGTAGAAAGAATACTCTTATTTTAGGCTTTTTTTTTCATTTTTTGCTAAGAAGAACACTTGCGCTTCTTTGATTTATGAATGTCACACTAAATTTTATACCTATACGGGCTATAGTTATACCTTGTTAAGGCTTAATTTTTATACCTCCATTTATTTCTATTCTATACTTCTATTTACACCTGTATGTCGTCTCTACTACTCATCAAAACATATTTTGTACCATATAAAGCAGTGGTTCCCAATCTTTCCTCGCTCAAGGCAACCCAATGCTGTCTGTTCTTTTTACGCAGCACCTTTCAGGATTTTCGTCTTTCATAGTTCACACACCACGTAGCTTCAAAGTGAGTGCATACCGTTTCCGTATGAACGTAATAAATCATGAATGTTTTGTTTTATTTAAAGTTTTCACACTGAGTATCTTCTAAATTTTCAATTACTTATTTTTATTTTCATGAAATTCTGTGGCACCCTGTTGCGAAACAATGATATAAGTTATGATGCACAGCAAAAAAAAACTATGATAAAGTAATGCATTATTTTTCGAAGTAGAGAAAACTATATAAATATGGTGAGCCCGTTCTCAAACCTTATCATTATCCCAAAACTCCATTACCAGACGGTCATTAAGTTGAAACAAGATACACAAAATATGTACAAGGTATTGACCCGACCAAAATTGAATGTAAACAAGCCATATTAACAAGACTGCAGACCTTATAGACGCTAACTAACAGCATTTATAGTGACTCCATTACACCTAATAACCTTTTCACTCAATCAATCAACCAACCAACCAGGATCCTTTTAAGCAAATTACGCCTTTTATGGCGTAACTTATAAGCAGATTTGGTATACAGGTTCGTTATACGCACGCAGGAATATCTATACAAAATATAGGCCCTTACGCACGGAGCTACACCCTTATTAAACCTCCTGGAGGGGAGGGAGTGTATACGTTTATATTTCGTTTCTTTTTAAAAATAAAAATGAACTATTGACACTACAGATGAAGGTATATCATAGAACTGTAGATGCTTCAGTAGTTTTGGAAGAAAGTTCCCGTAGAAGCAATGTCTAAAAACCAAAAGTAACCAATTGGTAATATAGTGTTTTTCTTTGGATATTTTATTCTCATTTTGATAACAAATAAAATTTCAAAATCAAAACTCAATCATTCGTGATTAGTACTATGGAACTATAGAATGATTTAAATGCTGATATCAATAATATTGTGAATGTAAATTCGTTTAAAACCAAGTTGAAATCTCTATTAATAATGGCATACTAATAAAAATCTAGGATTAATGTACATTACTATTGTTTATTCATTTCTCGTGTGTAATCTCGGATTAAAGACACATTACTCGTGATTGTTCACTTCTTATCTCTCGTGTATAATATTGATTTCTTTGTATGGTAGTGGTATAATGCCTTCAATAATGACCTTGCATTTATTACATCGATAATGATAATTTAAAATTAATACATACATTAATTATTATTAATAATACTTATTCATGATTTATTTGTTATAAATAATAACTTTGTTTTATTTTTAATAAGAGCCCAGTAAAGCCTAAAGTTTAAGGTTCAAATTAAATAAAATAAATAGTCCAACTTCACAATTATTTATGTCATTGTAAGACCACTGTATTTATTTTATTATTAATAAAGGTTATTCAATTAAATTAAATTCAATAGTAATTTTTTAGACGTCTTAAAAGTGTTAGGTTTCTAGGCGAAGTTTTTTCCGAAACTGTGCTTTGTGCAAAAGTGCAGTTATATATATATATCAGTGGCGTGCATTCAGGGTAAGCTAGGTAAGCGCCGCCTACCCTAATAAAAATCTTATTAAAGATATTAAAGACAGTACCGTATTTTTCAGAATAGTCTACAGTACATACCCACTAGCCAATTATGAAGTGTATCATTAGCTACTATAATTATATAATATGTACAAATTGTACATATAGTGCGTGTGCTTGCACGCAATACCGCTCACCCAATACCCTGTATACGTACCTACCACACGACAAGGGACCTCCTCAACCCTGAAGGAAAATAGCTTGGTTGTCAGGGGGCCAAGACTTTTCAACCAGCTTCCTAAGGACCTCAGAAACGTAACGGGGGTCAAAGTTGAAGTCTTCAAGAAAAGACTGGATGCCTGGCTCAGGACAGTACCAGATGAGCCGGGTGTGCCTGGCTATGTATGGTGGAGAGCGCAAGAAAGCAACTCGCTCCTCCACCAGGCCAGACCTAGAGGCGGGGCCACCAGCTTGAACTCCGTGTGAAGAGAGACCAACGCACGAAACAACATAAGGTTCATAAGGTAAGGTGTGTATATATATATATAATATAAAATGGTCCGTTTCAGTTTTAGATTTAACTACTATATTTTGTGTCCATCTTTGTTCACAGTTTTGCAATTTCGTATTTATTTCTAGTTTTTTACTTTCGTTTTATCTTTCAAGTTTCGAAATTTGAATACATTTTATGTTAAAAATAATAAAATAAACAACATATTGTTTTTCTCTAAAATATTTCTCTCTCTCTCTCTCTCTACTCTCTCTCTCTTCTCTCTCTCTCTCTCTCTCTCTTCTGTTCTGTCTTTTCGCTTCTTTGGAGCTAAATCCCGTAATCAATAGCGGAAGAGAGACTGTGTGTGGGTGTGTGTGTGTGTGTGTTGTGTGTGTGTTTTATGAGAGAACATCGTATTGGTTGTTTCTGTCGATATTGGTGTTGTTAGGGGGATGTTTTATGTGATGCGAACAGATGATGTGAAGGGCTGTGATCGTCTTAAGTGATGTCGCCGTCTGTTTAAGATTGGAAAAGGGTGATCTCGGGATAGGAAGACATCCCCTCCCCACCTTGTTTAATAACGCCTGCCTCAATCAAGGTTACAGTGGGGAAACTTTAGTTACAAGGCAAAACATTTCGCTTTAATTTAAGCGCGGCCAATAATAATAATAATAATAATAATAATAATAATTATTATTATTAGTACAGTTCCCGTCGCTTCGCTGACGGTTAGACAGGCTAAACTACAGAAAAGAACGCAGCCGTGAAAATTTTGAGCTTCACATTGTGTCAACATTTCTGAATCTGGTATCTCCCAAAACCTCCTCACCCCCATTCATGCAACTTGGGGGCTAACCCCCTCCCCCATTACCCCCACCCCTCCCCATTACCCCACCCATCCCCCATTACCCCCACCCCCACCCTTCCCCCATTACTGCCCGGGATAAATTTCACAAACAGACAGGCTAAACTACAGAAAAGAACACAGTCATGAAACTTGAGCTTCACATTGCCGCCCGTAATACAATTTCTGAATTTTTTTCTCACAATTTCTGAAAGTGTGACGGACGGACGGACGGCTCTCTTATTATAGTATAGATTAACATTATTATTTTTTATTTTTTGTTTGACGGCGTTTCAGCATTGAAGTAATTCTTTCGCTGCCAGCGCCTGTAGCCCAGTGGGTAACACCGTTCCCTGGAAGCGAAATAAAGACACTCATGAGGTTGGGGGGGGCGGGGGTTCTAATTCCGATGATGCTGGTAACAATAATACAGGCGTTAACACAAATGGTCGCATTAGTTTGGCCTCAGCACTATGTCAGTTTGCGGGACTTTTCACTCATTATAACAAGAGTAAAAATTTTTGTTTCATTCCCATTAAAAACTTGTACTTCGACCGCTGATTTTTACGCGATGAAATTATGACCAAACCAAAATAAAGCTCAATGTTTATATCTCAAAAAAACTCTTTAAAACAGAGGATATTTGCAGTGCGTTTCCCGGCGAGTGACGGGGTTCGATACCAATTATGTTGAATGCTCTTGTTCGCTTCATACGACCGATTTTATGAAAATGTTGAATTTTACGTTCATTTTTCGACGTTCTTTCATTAGCCATCAATGACTCGGAGCAAAGACCAAAGACTTAAATATCCTTATCGACGAAAGGCTAATCCTCGATCTTAATCCGATTTTAATCACGAATCTCAATCCAAGACTTCATCCTTATTTAAGACAATATCTAAAAAATCTTTTGGTTGACGTGTGTGTGTGTGTGTGTGTGTGTGTGTGTGTGTGTGTGTGTATGTTTCTCCATTATTTTCCAAGTGTAAATAATGGTGTATCTCTCTTCTTCTTTCCAGTGAATATAGGTTTAATTCACGTAACCTTTCCTAGTAATTTAATTCTTTGCACCCATTGATCTTGCACCCGTACATATATGGGATGAATTTTACACTTAAACATGTAAAATGAATGAATGAATGAATGAAGAGGAAAAACTTTAGATACCAGAGTAAAACAGCATAAATATGCGTGTAGAACAGCAGATAATTCTCATACATTGTTTAACTATATGTATAGATGTAATCATAGAATTAAGTGGGAGAGTTCTGAAGTTCTTGTTAAAAACAAAGATATAATTGAAAGGAATATTCTAGATTCTACAATGTGCATTCATCCATTTTAAAAATTATTTCAATAACAGTTTGGTTACGTATAAAAATGGATAATACCTTATTAAAATATATTTTGCCCTTTATCAGTACTTGTTAACCTTGTGCTTATCTCTTTTTACGTTCTTGTTTTAATGTACATAGGCACATACTTTTGTCATCTTGTCTTTTCCCTTCATTCCCTGACGAGGTGTACTGTTGAACTGGTTTTTTTTGTGTATTTTAGATGTATTATAAATGTAAAATTTCAAAAATACATCTTGAAATTTGAATCAACATGTATTATTACACCTAAATAATAATTTATAAGATAAAAGAATTATCACAAAACAAATTCAGCCTCCAGGTAAAATCTTTTACTAAAAAAAATATATATAAAATAATACAATAAACTTTCCAATAAAACTTGTAATTTCTAGCATTATAATTTAAAATTAGACATAATAATTAATGAAGTCCTAGGCTAGGTTACCTAACATTTTTAATTTGTATAAACCTCACTTTATATTTTGTAGTAAAAAATATACAAATATTTAACTAAAAATTCAAACAAAACATTTTACATCTCAGAAAATAGAGACAATAAATATATTCCTAGGCTATTAACAATATATTTTACATAGGACTAGCAGTAATATATTTTATACCAAAATATTAAAAAAATATATTTTTATTTCAACATGTAACCAAAAATGTAATTGTATTAATGTAACATAAAAAGTGTTTCCTCACAAAAAGAAATTGAACATAAGCAGTTCAGTAAAATTGGGAATATATATATATATATATAAATAAAATGATATATCTATGATTTTGAAAATACACCTACAATTTGAAACATTAGGTGTATCATACATCCAGACATTTAAAAAAACAACAACCCAGCTGTTGAATACACGAAAGGCATTGGAATCATTTTTCCTTTTCCTTGTGAGTTTGCATCATATATATATATATATATATATATATATATATATATATATATATATATATATATATAGACAAGTGGCCGGAAGACAACAATATGAAGTTTAACACTGAGAAATTTCAGTTGTTACGGTACGGAAAAAGAGAAGACCTAAAATCCATGGAATATTATACCCCAAATGGAAAGGAAATTCAGAGAAATTCTAGAGCAAAAGATTTGGGGGTTGTAATGACTGATGATGCGAAATTTGAAACAAAAAAATAAGATCGCAATAAACAGAGCAAAGAGAATAATGGGGCAGATATTGAAAACCTTTAAACGAAGGGATAGGAATGTAATGATTCCTCTACTAAAAACACTGATCATACTCAAATTGGAATGCTGCTCGGTCCTAACATCCCCATATAAAAAAGAAGACATTAGACAGCTAGAAAGAATTCAGTTAAGCTGCACAGCCAAGATCAAGGGGTGCAAAGAGCTAAATTACTGGGAAAGGTTACGCGAACTAAACCTATATTCACTGGAAAGGAGAAGATAGAGATACACCATTATTTACACTTGGAAAATAATGGAGAAACTAGCCCCTAATTCTTACTCTGAACCCTGTAACTCCCCAAACAACAGTGGAAAGTAGAAAAGGAAGACTGTGTAGTGTTCCCAAATTAAAGGGGAGACAGGGAACATCCTTAACTCTGAAAGAAAATAGTTTTGTTGTAAGAGGACCAAAACTGTTTAATCAGCTGCTCAAAGACCTGAGGAACACGAATAATGTTGCATCTTCAAAAGAAGATTAGACGCATGGCTCAGACCAATCCCCGATGAGCCGGGCGTACCTGGCTATGTGAGGTGGAGAGTACAAGAAACCAACTCACTACTTCACCAGGCCAACTCGAGAGCAGAGGCGACAAGCTTGACCTTCGTGAAATGAGGAATCATCGCGCGGAACCTTTGAAAGGTTGAAAGGAAAGGTATATATTGTCGTGTTCTGTGAACTCTGCGTCTTTTTTTTTTGACAATTGACATTATTAATTCAATGTGTGAATTGATGTTATGTTACCAAATGTGGGTTGCTTCTTTTGTTATAATGTTATAATGTTTCAGACCAACAAAGACCCTAGGATCCACTCATGGCTGGTCTACCTAACTGTGTTCGTAATTGTGTATGTCCTCCGTGGTGGCGGAGGGGACCTACAATTTTACGTGGGTTCCGAACCTCAAGAACATAAGAAATTTATGTAACAACTTCCTGTACAATGTGTACATTGGCAACGACCAATTTAGCAAAACTAATTAATTATCGATTTAAAAGTAAAGATAGAATTTCTGGATCCAGAGGATCAAGTCATAATAGACTACTATACACAAATATGTTACACTCTATATCTATTTATAACCGACATGCAAATATATCAGATCCAAAGAATCCAGTCAATTTCATTACGGTAGCCATCAATACTAGTACCTTGTCACGAAAAATAAGTCACGGTCCATATCGATTGTGGACCAAGTCAAATTTACAGCCATATACATTACAATATATACATTTAGGAGGAAAAGTGTAGGTGTGGCTGTAAAGACTGTACAGTAATGTAGAAATGTGTGTGCACCCATCTTGGGTCTCCCATTTAAAGGTGTTTGTGGGGCAAGTGAAAATCATGAGTTTTTCAATACCTTACAGTACTATGGGGGGCAGCGCTCAGCAGAGGAATCTCTTTAAATGGGGTGTGTAAGGACAGAGAGTATCCCCTAACCCAAGACGCTGCCTCCCTATATCCCACAACACTTGTGTTGAGCTGTGGGAATGTGGGATCTATCCCCACAAAGCCTTAATTTTACTACCTTAAACTATACCCTTTCTATCAACATATGCGTCTAATCGATTCTTAAACATATTTATAGACGTGCTACTAATTACTTCTACCGGCAAACTATTCTAGCTATTTACTATTCTATGCGTAAAAAAGTTTTTGGCAACTGCTGTCTCGAACCTCCTACTTGTCAACTTACACCCGTTATTTCTAGTCCTATTATATTGAGATATTTCGAAAAAGCTATCTCTATCTACGTTATCGAACCCATTCATAATTTTGAAAACCTGGATTAGATCACCCCTTAACCTCCTAGTCTCGAGTGTTGTCAATTTTAACTCCTTAAGCTTATCCTCGTACGACTTTGACCTAAGCGACGGAATCATCTTAGTTGCTCGTCTTTGAACTCTTTCGATTTTGTCTATATCTTTGCGCATATGCGGATTCCAAAATTGGACCGCGTACTCCAAATGGGGTCTAACTAATGCTTTATAAAGAGGAACTATAATATCGCGCGAGTTGTACTCAAAATTTCGAGCTATAAAACCTAACACTTTGTTCGCCTTATTGACCGCTGCTGTACTTTGTTTCGCTACTTTTAAATCACTAGTGACTATAACTCCTAAATCTTTTTCCTGCTCTACGCTTGTTAAATCTTTCCCTGACATACTATACGCAAAATTACCGTTACGTGAACCTATATGCAAAATTTTGCACTTATCCACGTTAAATCTCATTTGCCATGTGACTGACCAATCAACGATTTTATTCAGATCTTCCTGAATTTTACCTCTATCTTCGTCATTAATCGCCCTACCACCCAGCTTCGTGTCATCCGCAAACTTTGAAACTGTACTTACTAGGCCGACATCTAAATCGTTAATATATATAAGAAAAAGCAAGGGGCCCAATACAGAACCCTGAGGAACGCCACTTGCTACATTAGCCCAACACGACTCCGCTCCATCAACGACCACCCTCTGTTTCCTACCTCGCAACCACTCTTCTAGCCAATTTATTACTACACCCCTGATTCCATGAGCCTTAGTTTTTTCAATGAGTCTTTTGTGCGGCACGGTGTCAAACGCTTTTTGAAAATCTAAATACACTACATCAACCGCCCGATGTCTATCGTAAACGTCAACCACGCTTTGGAAAAATTCTAAAAGATTAGTGAATCAAGATTTGTTTCGCCTAAATCCGTGCTGCGTATTTCTAACTAGCTTATGGAATTCTAAGTGTTCGACTATACGATCCCTAATTATTGATTCCAGTAGCTTACCTACAACAGACGTTAAACTGATTGGCCTATAATTTCCCGCTGCACCTTTATCGCCTTTCTTAAAGATAGGTGTTACGTTTGCTAACTTGAAATTATCTGGTACGCACCCCTCAGAAATAGACGCATTAAAAATCTTTGTTAGCGGCACAACAATGCCATCTTTTAATTCTTTTAGTTGTCTGGGATATATGGAATCCGGACCCGGTGATTTACGCGGTTTCATTTTATCAATATAGCGCATTACCTCCCCTTCACTAACGACAATATTATCCAAAATATTACCATTATCAAAAGGTATTATGTCTATGACCGTAGGGATATTCGTTACATCTTTTATAGTAAAAACTGACGTAAAAAATTCGTTTAGCAAGGTAGCCATTTCCTTGTTTTCAGAAACTAGATCTCCGTTTACATTTTTCAATGGACCCAAGACACTTTTTACTGGATTACAGTTGTAACTGTAAGTTGATGTTAACATATTGAAGAAGTTGGAATTTATTATCAGTAAATTTCTTTTTGTCTTTTCAACCTTTTTAAATAATGTGTCGACATCATTTTGGAACTGTTTATGACCTCTCTCTCTCTCTCTCTCTCTCTCCGCAGGGGGTGTAAAGGTTATGCACTCCGCAGGGGGTGTAAAGGTTATGCACATTTCTTCTGGATGTTGTAAACTTTATACTTGGGGTGTGACAGCCCTCCGGTCCCGAGTCGTGGGATTCTAGAGAAATTGGCTGCCAGTTCCTTTAGGTTCTCTCTCTTTCGGGAGGGCGGGTGAAGTCTGTTGTACAAACCTGTCCCCGTGGGTTACTAGGACCCCTTCCCATCCCTACTCTGTCCTTTTAGCTTAGGTTAAGGATGCTCTCCTCTGACTAAATACTAATTTTTTTTTTTCCCCTACTCTTACTATTAGGACCCTACTCACCTACTGCTACCTCATGCGTGGGAAGAGAGGCTTTGGAACCTCTATAAACACCACCATTTCACTTCAGTTGCAGGTAAATAATTAGAGGGGATAATAGCGGGTAGGATTGTTGACCATTTGGATTCCTACAAGCTACTTGGGGACTCCAACATGGGTTTAGACGGCATAGGTCATGTCTCACTAACTTGCTCGAGTTTTTCCTCGTCATGTTGAGTGAGTATGATAAGAGTAGGGCAATTGATGAGAAAGCCTTTGATAAGGTACCTCACAGCCGGCTAATGGCCAAAGTGCGCGCGCTGGGTATTGGTGGGGAAGTAGGTAGGTTGATTGAAAACCGGCTGAAGAATGCCACAAAGTTAATCCCTTCCATTAGGCATATGGGCTACAATCGACACTTACGTGACGCGGGTTCAAAGATGTCGATTTTAGAAGCATGTTTAGTTTAAATGATAACCCAACTCGTAACAATGGTTGGAAGTTGGATTTGAAACGGTTTAGGACTAGTGTGTGTGGGAATTACTTTACCTATAAGATCTGTGACACGTGGAACAGGTGACCTTCAGAAGTTGTGAATAGTTCTCTGTGGATCATTTCAAGAAAAGGTTAGACCAAATCCTGCACACTGTTTAAGTGTGTAGAAAATTTTCCCCTTGTTTTCATTGGTACCTCCTCGGTATGGGCCGCAAGGCCTTTTGAGGTACTTCTTTTCCTTGTAACTCCTTGTAACTCTCTGTTGTAGCACTCAATGCACAGAAAGCTGGTGTGACCTCGTCGTAGGCTTTCCAAGTGACCCACGCAGTCTTCTTACCCATACCACCAAAGAATGACACTGTATCGCACCCTGTGAAAGCATAGAGCATTGACAAAGCGACACTCCGATCTGGCTCCAGTGCCCTGGTCATTGGGTGAGCTGCTAAGATCCGAAAATTCTTCCCAGTCCCAAAGGCAAACCACAGCTCAGGAATGTTGAGCCGCTGGGCTGTTGTTACTGTTAGAACAACCACATCTGTGTCAACTGTGCATATTGTAACTTTGGTATACCTTTGTTTTACAGCATCTTCCACATGGAGCATGATTCGTGTATCAGCCTCTTCTTGACTACATGGCTCAAGTCCTGACACGTCTCTGGGGTTTACACATAGCACATCAGAGTGATGTGTGCTGATGACTTGCTTGGTGGTGTCCATGGCTACTGCTCGGATTGCTAGGAATGAGAATAGTTCCACCTTGTTGTCATCAATTCGAAGAAACTCACTCTAGTTTTGAGGAACTGAACTGCTTGGCTCCACGCGTCGCCAAACTCCTTTTCCGATCTTACTTCGTGCATGTGCCTTCAAACTCTCTGGCAGGTACTTATCCCACACATCTACCCGGCTTGCTTTCTATAGTTGAGAATGAATATATGGCAAGAACACTTGGGTTGCATAATTATCAAATGTTTTGGCAGTGCCAGGTCGCGATATACTAACAATGGCAGCCCCATCAAGAATAACGACCTCCGCAGTGGGAGTAGTGGCACTTTCTTGCTCAGAGGCCAGATCTTCCAAGCAGCCAATCAGTTGAGATTTCATTCCCCATTCTCAGCTTGCCATTTTGTGATAAGGGTGGTGGGCATGCTTGGTTTCCATACTTAACGAACTCGTCCACGTCTCCATCCCTTATCTGTGATGCAATATACAACCCTGAAAAAAGAGAACAGTCACTCTTCAAGGAAAACAGGTACAGCTGTCCTTTTGACTTCTCTCGGACTGGAGGCCGGTTGAAAAAGGATAGGTTGTTCCTCTTGATGGGATCAGTGATGGGCTTTATTTGGTTGACAAGGCGTTCTTTGACATAAGTGTCATACTGCTCTTGTGCAAGCTTTTCAAGCTTTCAAGCTTCGGTACTGGTGGATCTTATCTAAACAGAACAACAGCGGGTACATTAGTGTATGACTGTGGTATGTGAGCAACAGTTTTCTTGAGCCTGTTTACAAGTGATGTTGACAGCTCGGTGCATCTCACTGACGTCACTGCTTGGATGCTGGGACAGAGATATTCGATTTCCATAGAAAGGGTCATGTGCACTTGTAGAGGTCGGATTATGGTTTATAATATATTCTCCACTGCTGCGGTAGTAAAGAGACTACCTCTGAATTGGGGAGGGAATATGGCATTCTCCATCACATAGTGTCGACAGATTTTGTTTCCGTGATCAGTAGAGATGCTCAGAATACGGTCATATGAGATGGACAGTCCCAATTTGAACATAGTGTCAACTAGATCACGCTTCCGAGTCTTTGTGTAGACCATTACTCCAAGATACACAAGCAGCGGTGTTTCTCGGTCTTGGCTGTGGCGAACATCACATATAGCAGTAGCTGTCTGTCGGTGACGTACATAACTAGTGAACATAAGCAACTGCGATAAGGTAAGAGTTGACTGAGGCACCGACTGGTTGATATCCTGTGACTCAATGTTTGGGTCATTCAGGATCATAGCCACTTGTGACAAAAGTGATTGTTGAACCGACTCCTCTTGGCACTGATTGCTAAATGATCCATTGAATTCCGTTTTTATTTTGAACACGTCTCGATGGACAATTCTTTTAGTCCTGGCGAGATGAACGCCATCACTGTCCGCACCATGCTCACATGCTTTTTTTAGGGCAGAAGCAACATCTTGGTTGCTGATAAGTACCTCATCACGGCCTTGCTTTGCGGGCCTCCATGTCAGTAAAGTAGACGAGAATTCGATTTTTTGGTTTGGTTGAATGAACACGACCCGTAATTTCAGACCCAAGTTCTTTCAATCTGTTGTTATATAGAGTTGCCAGGTCTGCTATTTTGAAAAATGGTGCCACAAGATTGGCCATGCGGGTTTCTTCAATATAGGACACTACCCCAGCAAATGCGATGCCATGGTTAATAACAGTGACATATGATTCTTCAGATGACTTCGTTTCACGCGCTCTGTTGTACAGAGAGACAAAGCACTTGATATGATACCTGCCCTCTTATGCAATCAAGTCACCAGCATTCAGTTTTGCTAGCAAAGGCTTGTCCTGCTGTTTGAGAGCACACTGCCTGACACGAAGATCAAGCTCAAATGTTGCTGCTTTACGTAATGAATCTCCAACCGCCGAATCACCACAAAACAAAATGGCAGCAGAAGAGGGAGCTTTTCCTACGAGCTTTCTTACGAGTGTACTTCTTGCAAATGTCAGCAGTCTTTTTCAGATGATTTTCAGATGATTTGTAATTTCGTTTTGTTAAACTGCAGTTTAAATATGTGGTGATATCTAGCCTTGTGCTTCCGGAATGTTGCCTCCATGCCCTGTTAGAAACAGGTGATAGGATAAAATCAGAGTGATTACATTGTTTGTTTTTGTTTTAAATTTCTTGTACTTAGGCAGTAAATTTTTTTCTAATTTATAAGATTCTAGTTCAGCTTATTCATTGAAGATCAATTCTGATGATTCTGCCACACCCTATATGGCAACCAAGATATATGTGTGGCATTAGCGCCACTAAGAATGTCCCTGTAACAGATATATTGAAACACAACAGTCATTACCTTCACTGTGGATCAGAATTGCACGCGAATCGCATCAGAATCGCGATACACCTAACTTCTCTTAAAGGGAAAATCAGTGATGGCCCTATAGCTGAAAATTTATCTTTAGGCATGTTCTACAAGCATGCCAAATTTCATGCGTGTATCATTAAAGTCACAATATCCCCGAAATTCCTGACATATCTGCTGTACTTGTTTCCTTCGTGAAACATTTTATAACCTATCATTTCAAGTTCTCCTACAAAGTCCCTTGATTCAGAATGAATCCAGGATTCAGTTATTCCAATGATGTCAAAGTTCTCAGTTTTGACTAGCGCTATAAATTCCATTAGTTTGTTTCTAATTAACCTAGCATTGAATAGGACAATTTTAAGAGATTTTAATTTAGTGTTTCTCCTGTTTGACCTGAGTTGTTTCCCGAAGCAAGTGAATCAATTAATGCTAAGAGGGAAGCTCGGTCAGACAACGCACTAGTAAGATTAACAACTGGTGGAGTAGGATTAACTACTGAAGGAATAGGATTAACTACTGGCGGGATGGGTCTTGGTGGAGTAGGTTTAGCAGCTGGTGGAGCAAGATCAGTTACTGGTTTGGGGCGGTTTTAATTAAAAAAGATTATATAAGTTAATGTTCAGAAGATCGCCGTCTTTCTTCTTACCATTTTGTTAAAATGAATCCGACCCGAGCCAAAGTATTCCCTGGTATCGAAAAATGTAGGCCAAAAATTGACAAACTTTATTCCTTTACTCTTGCACATGCGTTTCACCCTATTGTTTATGCTAATAGCTTTACTTATGATACAACCACAAGCATGCTTTCTTGGGAGAATTCCAACAACCATTCCCATGACAGTCTTTTTTTTATCTTATCGGTTAGGCTTTTAAACTCTTTTACAATGGCCTCAGTCTGTCCTCCTGTCCTTCTCTGAAAATATGTAATTGCTCCCAACATGTCCAATGATGGGACAACTTTTACTCTTGACGCTAATGTTGTCTGATTCCTGATTTATTGTCTGACTTGTGGCACCTGGAAAACATCTAAGTTTTCTCTTGGTCACGTTTTTTGCTCCGAAAAAGTCCAATTGCTTTCTGACAAGAGAATCCTCACTTAAAATGGACTCCTCCTCCTCCTCCTCCTCCTCCTCCTCCTCCTCCTCCTCCTCCTCCTCTTCGTCAGCAAGTCAAACCATCTTGGCGCGAATGTTTTTTGGCCTAACTTAATGGGCATTGTATGAACTATGTGAATTTTATTTCATTAAATGAAACAATTGTAAGAATAATTTCTTTTATTAAATTTAACTTAATTTTATCGAAATAAAAAATGCAACTAAATAAGCTTTTGTAATTAAGATAAAATCCTGACATTGAAACAAAATTTCAAGTATTCTCAAGCACATTAATGGATATATTCAACATAAACTTTCCTCTCAAATCAAAAGTAATATCTAAAACTAAATACAACAACCAATGGATCACCCCAGCATTCATTGAGTATTAAACGCAAGCATACTCTCTTTAAGTTATGGAAAACTGATATTATTACCCAACAGACATAAAAAATTACTGTAGCACACTTAATGCCGTCATTAAAAAACCAAAGCAGATCATTATTGTTAAAAAATTGATGAACAAAAACCCAATCCAAAAAGGCTATGGAACATTCTGAAAGAGTTAATTAACACAAAGAAGGTTAAAACAGTTGCCTTGTTCTCCCCCATACAAGGCAGAAATTTTTACAATGACTCCAAAGACATAGCCAATTTATTATATAACTTCTTTGCAAATATCGGCTCCAATCCTGCAGCCTCGATCCCAGTTACAGACACTCACTACCGACAATACATGCCACAACCAAATCCAAACTAATTTTTCTTCGATTTAGTCCTATGACTGTAATAAATGGAATTAATGTGATTGTTAATTAATGCAATTTGACGTGATTACTAATTAGAAATTTGTTTTAGACTCAGAGAAATTAGTTTTAAAATCCCAGTTGGTATGCCCAGAGAGTAGTTACTTTTAAAATTGATTATTGGCAACCTTGCGCCTCATCTTAAAACAGATCTTCGCTGAAAGTTGTGATCGCAAGACGTATTGTGTTTTATGGTGCTTTTTAATGTAAATTCCATTAATTATTGTCGACTTAAGCGGACTAGACCTCTCTCTTTCAATGTTATATTCATCTTAATTCGCCCACCCTTAAATCGCCGTGTTTCAAAAGTTTACTTTAATAAAATCATACACTGTAAAATCTACAGTATATCGTGTTTCGGCTTCCCATACGTTAGACCTAATCAGACACACGCTGGCCGTATCAGGTAGGCATTGTATACAGTCGAAAGAAATTCAGTATAGAAAAACCGTCAAAGTTTACAATACAGTATATGTTCGATAAAACAAATATCATTATAAGTAAATAAAAATCATGTTAATACAATAAAAAATCATTACATTGAAAGAAAACCACTGCACCATACGATATCTCTCGCAATAAAAATCTAAAAATTCTAGATTCTGACATCAGTACGATCCCCGTAAAAATATACAAATTAGTATCCGATGAAATTGCAATACCACTCATTAACCCTAAAAGGACGACCGCTACATATTGGTAACCTTTCAAATACACGCATTCATAACTTAACCCTACAAACAATTTCGGCGTTAAAGGGTTAAGCTAATGAATGAATCAGTAACACTAGTATATTCCCTGGCAGTCCAAAGGAAGCCAGAGTATGTCCTGTATTTAAGTCGGAAACCCAAACATTCCATCCAATTATCGCCCCATTTCCGTATTACCAACTTTAAGTAAAGTATTTGAAAAACTCGCGTAGAATAAAGTAAATTCTTAATAAAATACAGTATTTTAACTAAAACACAATTTGGGTTTAGAGGTGGACATACAACGGAAGATGCCATAAACATGCTATTAGAAAATGTGTATCAGAACTTAAACATCAAAAAACACTGCCTTGATCTTCTTCGACTTGTCTAAAACATTTGATACACTCTCGCATGAAATCTTATTGAATAAACTACACATATACGGAATAAAAGAAAATATCCTCGATTCGTTTAAATCATATCTGTCAAATCGCCATCAGTACATCAGATTAAAAGATAATTTATCTGAAAAGGCGATGCTAACTAGTAGAATCGAACAAGGATCTATTCTTGGCCCATTACTATTTCTAATTTACGTCAACGATTTTCATCTCTCAACCATATTAAATTGCGTATAATACGCAGATGATAGCATCCTTACTTCTTTCCATCATAACGCAGACTTTCTGATTAATGAAATGAACAGGCAATTAGAAAATGTGTATAAATGGATGTGTGCTAATAAACTTTTATTGAACCTGACAAAGTCATCTTATTTGATTATTACCACAAAACACATTAATACAAACTGTGAAATAAAAATTGGGAATACTACTCTTGCAAGGGAGAATGAGGTTAAAGTACTTGGCATTAATTTAGACTAAAAATTAAATTTAAAAAGTCATGTACAATGTATCACATCTAAAATATCAAGATTCCTCTTCATATTATTTGAACTAAAAAACTTTTCCTCAAAACGCACTCCTTACCCAGTATTATTCCTTCATCCATCTACATTTATTATATTGCATTACAACATGAGGTAGTTCAAAGAAATATATAAAACATCCTTCGGAAGAAATTCATAAAAATTGTCTGCGAACCTTCTCAAGTAAAGGTAGCAGACAAAGTCACACTTCCCCAGTGTTTATAAAGCTAAATATTTTTAAACTAAATGATTTTGTATATACAAGTTCAGTGTTGGTGTCAGTACTGTATGTTCAAAGTTATCAATAAAAATGAAAATACATCACCCATCCAAAGAGCAATCATCCCCTATCACATACCCCATCATTATAAAACAAGACTGCCCAGGAATTTTATACACACACCTACCTATGCAATAGAAACTGCAGGAAATGCACTCTTTTTCAAAGGAGCAGATGTACAGAATGCAATTCCCATACATATCAGGCAGGCTTCATCACTAAATGCATTTTGGAAATCACTCAAAAAAAAAACTTCATTAGCTCCTACTGATGTATAAGTTGACTACTGCCACTTTTACCATAGTAATGAAGTTCACATTTCATAATCAAATATTTAAAATATGCTAATTTCATTAAGCACCTTTAATTTCATAATTTATTCTTTTTTATATTTTTTATTGAGCATCATTTATTTTCTACTAAATATACAATAAATCATTTAATTTAAAATTATGTAACATTTTGGAGACTTTATATTGTATTTATTATTATTATTATTATTATTATTATTTGTTATCACTATTACTATTACTTGCCACTCTCACTCTTTTGTGCAATAAATAAACTAAACACCATTAATTTTGCCTAAAAAGCCTCCATGCTTCCAACGACATATTCAGATTAGAGTACTACCGGGTGTATATAAAGTAACGCGAGTGAAGAGACAAATCCGATTTGAATTATATTAACGCGAGTGAAATGGACGAGTAATATTTATTACATGTACTTTATAACAACTGTATATTCGATAGTAAGGTTCATAAGAGGTGTTGAACATGTTTTTACGAATTAAAAACCAAGTTCAAACTAGTTTCAACCAGTTCAAATTGGATTTGTCTCTTCACTCACGTTACTTTATACACACCCTGTATATTAATGTCGTATCAAATAACTAAAAATTTTAAAACTCTGTCACTCATATTCTTTTCTGAATAAAGATTTTTTTACTTTGAATCCTTGTTTTTTATAATAATAATTGTAGTGTATTGGTTTTTTAATAAAAATAAGATAAAAATGTCCAATAAGAATTAAATGGTTTGTTTATAGGAATTTAATAATGTTTTGTTTAATAAAGAAGAAAATAATGTTTAATAAGGAATTTAATTATGGTTTGTACGTAAATAAAGAATTAATAATGTTTTGTTTGAAATTAAAAATATAAAAATACCAATTGGGAACCTGAGATGTGCCCAAGCTGGAGGCTGGGTGAAAATACCCAATTCAGTCTTTGGACGGGATTTGCCCCGAGAAGCTGTTTTTCGTATTAGGATGTTATTGTTTATTTAAAATATTAAATGTGTCTCTCTCTCTCTCTCCGCGATTAAATGTTAACGCTAATTCCACCCTCACATTACCCCGTTCGTCTAAAGTATTTCGACATAAATAAAAAGTCAGTAAATTGTAAATAAAAGTGTGTAATTTATTCCCGGTCTCTTTTCTTTGTTCGAAAGTTTTATGGCGGCGCGGCCACGTCTACCCGTCTACCCGTCTACCCGCGTGTTTATAAAGCAGAGTGAAGCGAGTGTAAAGAGAAGAAAGAGCAATGATAAAAATATTGAATAAAGTAAAAGTAAATAATAAATTGTGAATAAGAGGAATCACTACATAATAATAATAATAATAATAATAATAAATAATAATAATAATAATAATAATAATAATAATAATAATAACTAAATCGAAACAACATCAGTGTCCCCGCCTATATTTGTACCCTAATTCTTGCTCGCGATACATCTTGTGATAATACATATGCGCATGAAGTTTTATCAATTTATGTTTAGTGGTTCATAAGTTATATCACGGACACGAAGTTGTGTCTGACAAATACAACCCAGTTTGGCCCTTTCAAATTTATTTGGTCAGGAACATACCAATCTAACTATAAATAAAAAAACTTTACACGGTTTTGAGCGGAGTTGAGCGGAGTAACAAATATCTCTTTCGCTCAGTCGCCTGTTATGATTGACTGACTCGCGTAAAGTGGGTGGAGCTAATGTCGCTCACTCAGTCGCCCGTTAGGGTCGGATCTATCAAGATGAGCGGCGTTAAAGATCACGAAGTGATCACAAGCCCTACCCGTAGGGTAGGGAGCCGAAGGCTCGGCTTGTAATACTAATAATTCTCAAACTTCTAAATGCTAAGAAAAAAAATCAGCAAAAATGAAAATTCCATTACGAATTGCATTTAAAATGCGGGCATGTGATATACACTCGCAGTGCGGGGCGTAAAAGTCTGTATTTACATTATCCTATACCCATGAGAAGAACAAATAAACTCGAAGGAAGAAACCGCGAATAAAAACAATAAAAGTAAAAGTGTTATTAAATTAAAACAAGTTCTCTCTCTCTCTCTCTCTCTCTCTCTCTCTCTCTCTCTCTCTCTCTCTCTCTCTCTCTCTCTCTCTCTCTCTCTCTCTCTCTCTCTCTCTCTCTCTCTCTCTCTCTCTCTCTCTACTAATGTATAGCCAACAGATTTTCATTCAATTTGATTGAGGAGAATGTGATTCACCAATCCATACTGGATTTCGTAGATTCATCAAGCTCAAAATATTATGATTGAAATATTGAGTAAAACTTCTTACTCAAAACAACTTTATAGAATATAGATACTAGAGATAGTATAGATAATATAGATGATAGAGAATGTGATATAGCAAAGACCAAACACTAACATGAAATATTTGATAGGAATCTGTCAATATTTTTATCTATTTGTAAAGATTCCTCGCTCAATATATATATATATATATATATATATATATATATAACATAATAATGATATTGGTTTTTTAACAGCAATATTCACCACCATACTATTCATATTATGATACAGAGTCATTGTTATTGTGATCGACCAAAGGTTCTCTGCGAGCTCTCTGTTACGTTTTACATCGTTGGTGTCATCGTAAAATTTCTTAAAAAAAAGTGTATTTTGTATCTCGTCTATCATTCTACTCGATCGGCTCATCCGTCTTGATGGTTTTCTAGTTTATATGAGAACTAACATTAATTTTCTTGATTCTGATAATAATAATAATAATAATAATGTATCTAAACTTTAGGTTGCAAAGCGAGATTTAAATTTTTTATTTTTATTTTTTTTTAGAAAATACTTTCCTGCAAAAAAGTAATAAGAAGTAATGCGTTCATTACCTTCTATTATATATAAATACTGTCTATGTTATGTACAAACGTTGGTAATCGCAAAAAAACAACTTATATTTATTAGAATTTATCTAAAAGGAAAAATAAAAGAGAATCCCATTTTTTTTATCCTGAAAATCATTACTCTAATGCGTGCGCTCAATGGCCAAATTTAGATTGACTTGTTCAAATTAAAAGATTTGCAGGAAACCTTTCCCAAAATTAATCTCTCTCTCTCTCTCTCTCTCTCTCTCTCTCTCTCTCTCTCTCTCTCTCTCTCTCAAAAGAGAAAATAAGTAGGCGTTATGCAAATTCAAAATAATAGGGACAATAGCTGTAGAATGTATTCAGGAGAGATGGGAAGTGTCTCTAAAAGGAAGACAGTGGCTTAAAAGACAGAATCGAGAAGTGGAAATAAACAAAAGACGATCGTCGGTCGAGTAAGAATGAATTTAAATAAAAAACTGAAACAAAAGAGTGAGCAGAAATAAAAAAAGTATTGTTAGCGGAAACGTTGATATTAGTAGTTGATATATTAGAGACTAATTCGAAAAGGCATTAATTAATCTGGTAGATTTAGTTCGTGTTCGAGTGAAATGCAGTTGGAAAGTCAGGACGGGTGTATGGAACACCATGACTGCGATTCTTGTTATCCGAGTGAATAAAGTGAGTGCGAAAGACACTCGTGGATACCATTACCCAATAGTGCGATTTTTCATACATCTTACCCCATTTTGGAGATTTCTAAGTTTTGAGGCGTTTATTACTTATTATGTATTAAAAGAGTCTCAAATGACTTTGGCTTTTGGGAATACTTTCCTCTCAGTTTCCTGTACGGAAGGTGCTGGTTTTATTTTGTCCACTGCCTCCTGTCACCCAATTATATTTGGATTCAAATTTTAAGTTTTAACTTTAAGGATTGACAAGGTAAAGTTCAAAAGGTTAGAAAGACGACTTAACAATGAATAAACTTCAGGAAAGCAGAGTCGAGGAGAAATTCTGGACACGAACCTGGATGTGATCGAAAAACGGGCAGGAAGATCAGGACAGCGTCAAAACTTTCTTGGGAGTGACGAGGTGTCACAAAATAAAAGAAGCATCAACAAAAGTCACTTACTGTATGTCAAGATGAGAACAATTCCGCTATTACGGAATCTGCAAGTAGTACTGAACAATTCTAATTGTCTTTCTAACATCTTTCTAACGGAAAGATCACATATACTCTCTTTCCAAAACAGCTTCTAAGAGGTTACGTGTGCTGTACCGCCTCCGCACTTTCTTCACCCCCGCTCGGTTTCTGTCTCTGAAGGGTCTTGTGCGTCCCTGTATGGAGTACGCTTCACATGTATGAGGTGGCTCAATCCACACTGTTACTGTGACCAGGATTCCACAAACATATACAGTATATGTCCCCTTTACAGCGCGAGGCCGTCCCAACCAAACTGTTACCGTGACCAGGATTCCACAAACATAGATATGTTCCCTTTACAGCGCGAGGCCGTCCCAGCCAGGAACAGTAAAACATTAAATAACAAAACTATATATTAATAAATACAAAGCAAATCGGGCTGCCTACACAAGTCATCGTTACCCTAACTTAAACTTAACTTAACCTAAACTTAACCTAAACTTAACCTAAACTTAAACCTACAATATTAAATATTTAAATAACTGGCACTTGTAAAAACAGGGGTTTATTTAGAGAGCTTGCAAGAAGTTGCGAGGTCTGGCTCTCAACTCCGTCTCCTCTTTTGCAGAGGACAATTCTTAGGTTACTGGTGTTACAGTATGCTGTCTCTCCAACCAAATCTAATACAAAAATTCCTTTACAGGGAAACCTTCGATAATATTTATTTCTTTTTTTGAATTTTGGTTGCTTGAAAGCGGACAGCTGGTCTTGAACTGGAAATTTTGGTGATTAAAGCGTGCCTTTGACCGGGTGGAATCAAAGGCTTTTCGTCTTATCAATTCCCCGCCTTTTACTCACTTTCTTCAATCCCTTTCTCTTCGCCGCAGTGTTGCCTCACCCTCTCTTTACTATCACTAAGACAACGGACACTTCTTTTCTGAACTCTCTAACTGCATGCCCCCTCCTTTAAGGAGGACACGCAGCACCAAAATTTCTATACATTTTCATTCCTTTTCTGTCTAATTCTCTAACGCAAGGGTTAATCGGTATTTTCAGTCTTTCGTCTACTCAACCGGTCAACTCTAGAACAATCTTCCTGAATCCATCTTTTCCCCTGTCTATGACTTCCAATCTGTCGAATGCAGAGTGTCCAGGCATCTCGAAAACCCCGAACCTTGATTTTGTCTCTTCTTCCTCTATGGGGAAACTTTTGTGGGCATTCGCCCTTGGCCTCTCATTCTTACATAAAAGAAAAAATCTGAGAATATATTGCACGAAATTCAGTGAATTTCCAAAGAGAAAACAGCGTTTCAGAGAAAGTTTCACTCTACTGTAACAGTATACAAAAATATTAAGAACTGAAAACATACCCAATTGATTTTTGGATCCTATGTTCAGGTGATATAGTGACCCGTGGTATGGATTCCACGAACAGCTGTAGGTCTTCCTTCGTTACATGACCTTTGCTGTTAAGAAAGTTAAACAATAGGGTAGAGTGAAAATATTAAACTGTCTTGCCTCACTCATGAGTTGGTGTATTGACCCTCTAGAAGTTCTAAAAAGATAATATTTTCTTTTTAGGACCCTCCACCTGCCGCATTTTTGCCGAAAACAAAATGGCGGAAAGTCATATTTTGAAAGACCCCTAGTATAATATCTATCGGTTTCTGAGAGAAGATATCGCATTATATTGTGCGTTATTTGGTTATAACTATGATAATGAGTAAATATATTCACACAACATGAGCGATACTTACTAATCACCAACTACTTAGGAACACACAGACGCTTATCTAAACATCAGTCTCACTCGAAGTCAATGACATCTTGCATATGCCTGTGGTAAAGTTCTCCCCAATTACGGATGGGGCCGATAGCATCCCAGTTCTCACAGATGAGCTCATAGAAGATTTAAGTAATGATCAACAATACATGTTCAGAATAATTGGGGCCATAAGAGGATATGTTGACGGAAGCCTAGAGAAACTCAAGCCTACTCCCCTTAACAACTCTAGATGGTTAACTCTAGCTAACAGACTATGTCGTTATTATGTCTCCCAAAAGAATCCCTCCAGAAGAGTTACATAGCCTTGTTCTGTTCATAGTAACAAACTATGGTCCTACCTGGTTCAGTATAAAATTTAAACCGTGTCTGCCTGATGGACCCGAACATATCTTTGATGCGATAAAAAGGTTCAACCTGTTACCCCAAGATATACAAAAAGTTGTCCAACCTTATATATCACGGAATGCCTATTTTGCTCACTCAGAAAATATTCTTCCATCAATGCTGTCAGATAGTGAGTAAAAGCTGCGCAAAGTTGCATCGATCGGATAATACAGACAAGAAAGTGTAAGGAAGCCAATACAAGGAAAATCAGAGAATTTAGAGTATCAGCATTGAACTTCAAAGCATCACATTGGACAGACATCATCTTCTGGGATAGGATTGATATCAGTGAACCACCTCTCACTTCTAAATTGAGTGATGAAGAATTGCTTGATTACGAAACAAAATGTTTCAACGTTGAGCAATACCCCATTCACACACAGAACGTCGAAAGAGCCGTGAAGTTCGTTACAGATGCATCAGCACCGGTAATATCACAGGAATCAAGAGACAGATTTATTAGGTCAAAAATAAAAAGTCGCTCTCTGCTTCCTTCACTTGAAACCAAAAAGGATCTGGTGCCTCTCCTGAAAAAATAATAATATTTGGGATGAGCGGGTTTTATATCGCATTCAAATGTAATTGATTTACTGCATCCAACTGAGTGAGACCAGACACAATTTTATTTCAATGCAATGTATGCACAATGATGTTTTTAAGTATAATTTTGCATTACAAAGCGTTTTTCTTCAATTATTTTTTTTGATAGAACATTTAGTTTTTATGTTATGAGCACATTTTTATTTATGGACAACCGGCTGATGGCCATTTTACTTTTATGCAAAAATGCGAGAGATGGTTTGAGTTACAAACATTAAATGACTCAATACATCATTTTTATGTTCTAATACACCCAAAAACAAGTGAGGGAAATAAATTTGAAATAAAAAGTTGTGTTTCACTCCGCCCTATTAAACAACCATAAACACACACACACACACACACACACACCACACACATCTGGGGTAGCAGATGATCTTAAAGAAAACGTAAATTAAGATTGTCAAATTTTACGAGCGAAATCCCTCAAGGACCTTTATCTCGACCAGACTCACTAAATGCGCGAACGATCTGCATAAGGACAACGTTATTTTAATCGCAAATTTCGCTAACTATACAAAAGTAAATTATGTAGTAAAACGGTATCAGTATTTGAACGAGAGCAAATTCACTGAGATTCAGATACGTCAGAAAAATGGTTGGATGTGTGACAAATAAAAGTTAAGGTCTGCTGAAAATCCGACGCATTCACCCAAGTAGTATGCGTGCATCAAGTACAAGTGGTTGCCATGGAAACGAGGAGAAAAGAGGTATGGAAAGAGGGAAAAAGAGGAGGAAAGAGGAAAAATAGCAAATTTTAATTACAGCTAATAAACACTGGGTTTGATAACGGGGAGTGGTGTAAGCTAAGGAGGATAGTCATAAGGGGAAAAAACAAAAATAAAAATAAGATAAAAAATATATATATGGTAGGGGAGAGTGGGGTAATGAGTAATGACATACACCCAATTCCCATTCTGATATATATCCTCTCATTTCTCTTATGCCCTGTATTGGTGTCTACAATTTTGAAGTGTGAATCCACATTCCACAGACATGTCAACCCTCACGGATTTTAAGTCTCAAACTCCCTTATGTGGGATATTTTTTCCAGTTATGAAAATCAGGCAGAGGCAAAATCAGGAAAAATCTTACGGATTTTCATACTTCAAGGTTGACATCTCTGAATTTCCAGTCTTAGATCACATTAGTTACACATCCCTTTATCTCGGTAACCTCTGAAGCCTGCCCTCTCGACAGAGACAGTCATTGTTCGCCTATTTACCAAATTAAACACTTATTGTTTAATACATATAAATGCCCATGTATTTAATATAAAATAATTTTCACGGTTAACCTCTCGCTTCAACTAATACGAGTATACGACCCTTTTCCGCTTGTGTAAACAAACTTTTCGCGCACTACACCTTTATTATGATTTTTAGACATTTTTATGTTCAAAGACGGTTCAGGTTTGAAGAAGCTTTTTCATGTCGAATTCTTTAAAACTCACTGAATAACAAAATAAAACCTTTATTACGAATCATTTTTTGCAAAAATTCCCTACACGAACAAATTATGCCAATTTCATTTTATTCTATCTTCCTGGCAATAAAAAATCAATTGCTCTCTCTCTCTCTCTCTCTCTCTCTCTCTCTCTCTCTCTCGGTATATATATATATATATATAGGGTGGCGCAAAAATCGTGCATCATGAAAATTGTCAGTGTTGATTATAATATATTATTTTTTCTTTTAGGTAGGGGATAGCTGCGAAATTAACAATAGACGAGAGGGTGAGCTTGGTTTTAATGTATGGAATACCAGCTACAACAAATCGATACAACAGGTACAACAAATCGATGAATCGGTACAGAATTTAAATTCTGTACCGATTCATCGATTTGTTGTACCTGGTATTCCATACATTAAAACCAAGCTCACCCTCTCGTCTATTGTTAATTTCGCAGCCATCCCCTACCTAAAAAAAATAATATATTATACTCAACACTGAAAAATTATATATATATATATATATATATATATATAATATATATATTTTATATATATTTCTGTAGAAATTGTAATGGGGGATAGGCAACACCAAGACAAACCCTTTTCGTCTATAAGTGTATGTCCGCTGACGTCACCATTCGGCGCGAGAGGGCGCCGCTGCAATTGGCTAAAAGGTGAAGTGGGCTAGACTCGCGCTTGCCGCGGGCATTCTTAAATCGGACGTAGTACGCGTAACATGGAGCGCTTCACGACTGCTGAGATGGCTGACATGCATATGGTGTATGGGGCTGCCAATGGAAACGGAAGAGCTGCTGTGAGGTTGTACCGACAGCGCTTCCCAAACAGACGTGTGCCAAACCACCAAACGTTTGCGCATTTGCATCGGCGACTGCGAGAAACTGGAACATTCCATGCAAACATGCATGACACTGGTCGGGAGAGAAACGTGCGCACTCCTGACATGGAAGAAGAAATCCTACGGCGATTTGAGGACAATCCAAGCGCAAGCACGCGAGGTGTTGCACGTATCCTCGGTGTGAACCACGACCTGGTCTGGAGAGTGTTGCACGAGCAGCAGTTACATCCGTTTCGTCGTCAGAGAGTCCAGGCATTACAACCTCGGGATTACCCTCTTCGTGTGGAATTCGCACGCTGGTTTCTGCAGCAGACAGCGGTGCAGCCTAATTTTCCGGCTTATGTGCTGTTCTCAGATGAGGCCTGTTTCACACGTGAGGGTGTGTTTAACATGCACAATTCTCACGTGTGGGCGCACACAAATCCACATGCTACACGGGTGCATGCTCATCAAGAACGGTTCGCCGTCAATGTTTGGGCGGGTATCGTCCATGGCAAGTTGATTGGGCCGTACCTGCTGCCTGCCCGACTCAACGGGCGGGTTTATCGGATATTTCTTGAAGAAACGTTGCCGGAACTGCTGGAAGATGTTCCCGTGGCTATTCGTAGACGAATGTGGTTTCAACACGACGGGGCCCCAGCACACTCCAGCAACGATGTGCGGGATTATCTGAACGCCACTTTTTGGGACCGATGGATAGGCCGGGGTGGGCCCGTAGCCTGGCCACCGAGATCGCCCGATTTAACATGCCTCGATTTCTTCCTGTGGGGACACATGAAGAACCTCGTGTACGAGACTCCCATTTACTCAGAAGAAGACCTCGAAGCAAGAATCGCTTTCGCCGCTGGAACTGTTCCCGAAATGCCGAGAATCTTTCGATGTGTACGTCGGTCAATGCTTCGATGCTGTCGGGCATGCATTGATGCTACCGGTCGCAACTTTCAGCACCTTCATTAAATAAACATGCCTTCTTTAAATAAACATGTTACGCGTACTACGTCCGATTTAAGAATGCCCGCGGCAAGCGCGAGTCTAGCGCACTTCACCTTTTAGCCAATTGCAGCGGCGCCCTCTCGCGCCGAATGGTGACGTCAGCGGACATACACTTATAGACGAAAAGGGTTTGTCTTGGTGTTGCCTATCCCCCATTACAATTTCTACAGAAAGTTTTCAAACACCCTGTATATATATATATTATACTAGCGAGTCTAAAAGAGATGAAAGCAACTCTCTACCTGCGCCTTTTCACTTGGGTTTAAAATAAAACGACGCAATAGGCGATTTCTTTGAAATTAAATAATACTGAACAACAATTACGGGAGTTGAGTCCACGACCTCACATATCCAGGATTCCATAAAAGAAAATGTTTTTCTACAAATTACATACTGATAATAAAATTCATAATTTTTCCTTAAACGGGACGGGGCTTATTCACATCTGTACAGAACTTTTTGGGTGCGGGTGCTCTTCACCAATGACTTTTTATTCAACACGTTTTCCAAATATCCTCAGTTTTTATATAGTCAAACCAGTAATGGTAATGTGTAATGGTAATGTGTTCATTATATTGTGATTATTTTTCAAATACAGTTACAGTCACTAATCATCGTATTGTTTGCTAAATTTTATATCGATGAAGGGGGCATTCAAAGTACTGATTGGTGGAATGATTTACTTATGACTTGATTACATGCCTACATTCAAATTTACTTCTCAACTAGTTGGTCCAAAGCTGAGCCAACGTGGTTCACAATATTGGTATCAATACACCTTTTTGTAAACATCTTGCTGCATCTATTGAGCAATCACTTTCTTCCGAGAAGAACTTTTATCACACCTATGGTATGCTTACTCCAAATACTCAATTTCATTCACATCCTCTCAATTTTCTACCTTCTCTACAAAAGTACATGCCGACTCTTCTACTGTATCAGCAAGAAACCTTCTTGTATTTATATTCAGTATATACTCTTTCACATACATCAAAAAACTTATCACTACTCTCCTTAATTCATTCTCTGAGTTACCCACTTGTTCAACCCCATTCAAATTTATTTTTCATTTAGTTGGCTGAAATTGATCCAACTTGATACATTGGATTTAACTTCTACACATATTCATGTAAATTACTCCTATTCTGTCTATCATGTAGTTACCATAAACCACAAGTGTCTTTGGATTCTCTCTTCATGAGAGTAATAACATCATTCCATCCAAGATTAACTTTAATATGATAGTTGTAAAATTTTATCATGGTCTTTCCTGCTCCTCTTAGCTAATATGACTCTTATATAACTGTAATACCTGTCTCTGAGCTTACAGTGAGAATCATTTAATCAAAGATTACCATAGGCAGCAAGATACAAAATTTCTAAATTATTGAAGAGGTGGTTTGTTCTGTTTTTATATTTACTCTCTGTTATTCTATAACTTGTACATAGTAACAGGAAGTTAGCTTAGACTATGAGAAATCAATTCATAGGCTTAAATCTGGCCTTAGGAATCACATTTAACTTGGAGGAATAGTTTTAATGTCTTCCCCTTTGATTATGAAAACAAATCTTTTCACCCTTTATGATCTGAATTAAATTTCTGAGTTACTTTTGATGCACACCACATCAATACTCGTGAGAATATACCAACCTTTACCCCATGCGGGTGATATGATGTAGTGAACTCTGAGCTTTTTGTTGAATTCACAGCTTTGATGATTTGACCGTGCCACTTTTAGGCCCTAGTCATGGAACTAGAATGACATTGTTGAGAGGTGAGTATGTAAATAGTTAACTTCTGACTGCCTCTTTCTCATATTATCACTAATCCAACCTAATAATGGCTATCACACTGTATAGTCATATATATACTTCATATGTGAATGCATCCACTCTCTCTGAGAAAATTCTCAAAAACGCAGGTTAGGTAACTGATTCAAGACTTGATAGCCAATATGGTACTATGTTATTTCTGTTAGTCCGCCATGAAAGAGATGTTGGACGTGATTTTAAAGTCAGTAGGTGATGTTAGCTGTTGGGTGGGTGATATGTGAAGTATACTAAGCAATGTTGATGGTGCTGCAATGGTATGTTTTCCATCGAACTTGGATCAGAAACCTTTGATCCAATCACCAAGAACTACTTTAAAATCATTATGCATATTTGTACAGATTCCTTTGATCTTAATTTGTAGAACCCTATCTTATCTGTATTCTGTTCTTTAAATAAATCACAAGCTATGAAATAAATGTAGAGAACAAATTGTTTTTGTTGGTGTTTCCTCAGGTCTTGTTATAACCTGAAACAAAATAATAATATAATAAGTTTGTTCAACCTCCTTCGGAATATCTAAGGTCATATAACGGAGGGAACCTACAGTTTTATGTGGAATCCGAACCACGGGTTGCTTCATAGTCTGAACGCAGTGGAAGTCTCCCATCCAACTACTATCCGCCCCAATGTCGTTTAACTTCGCTAATCAACGGGAAGCGGTGTTACGACATTGGCTACGACGTAACCCACCTGAAACAAAACATTCCCAGGTATGACAGCTGAATTCCAGGAAAATATCATATCTTTAAGAATATTTAGAGCTTTCTTACAACTTATCATGTTACAGTTGTAAATTTATAACAAACTGATTAGTTGATTAGTTTGCTGATTCAGATGAAATACATAAATGAACTGAAAAGTATTTCTTTAAAGAAATCACACAGAAACCAACATGAGAAGAGAGTGGAGAGTTTTTAACTTAGAGTTTTAACACTGAACAGGAAACTGGAAAACTGTGTAAAGGCTCTTAAAAAGTATTTTTTAGTTATAGAGGAAGCAGTCCATCATTCAATATATTCATAATGTGTTAATGTGTCACCCTAGAAAATGGTAGACAAAGTTGGTACTGTACTTCGAAATAAAATCTCCCATGCAATATTAATAGACAGGTTCTGAGAATAGAAGCTCGAAACATTAAAAATTTCCTCATCTTCTTATTTAAGTGAATGTTTTCAGCTTCAGACAAAAGGTACTCCTTCAATGCACTCACTCTCACAATATGGGGAAATGAGCTTTCTAATATTTACTTGGAAAGATCTGTTTTTTGTCAGTAAGAAGTTAGGTCAACCTACCAAATATCTTCTGTAAATTAAAGATTTTTGTGGAACAGTAAATCTCAATGTAAAATTTTTTATTATACATACATTTTTTAAAACTTTAATGGAAAAATTTATATTTTATGTAAACTTCAACAAGTGATGCCACCTTTTTTAGGTAAAATTTTATATTTCGGTGCAGTCATTAACACAGATTAATTAATTACCAGGAAGTTCATTGACATATAACTAATTTATATATATATATTAGAGTGTGCCACTTTTAATAAATTTTGAAATTTTGAGGTGCAATATTCTCATGTGGTGATCCCTGCTACTTTGTTGGCGAATATGAAGTTTTAACCCATTCTGAAAATATTTGACCCCGAATCGGGGGCATTGAAATTTTGACCCCAGCCTGTGACGACATCAGACCGATTTTTCATATGTATTTGGGCATAAAATCTTTATTTATTAACCGATTCGAATGATTCTTGTGTTAATTGATTCAGAATTTAAAGTTCTTTAGTAGTTATTAATGTTATTGTACTTACTAATATTAATTGTTATTAGTAGTTATTAATGTTATTGTACGTACTAATATTAATTGTTATTAGTAGTTATTAATGTTATTGTACTTACTAATATTAATTGTTATTAGTAGTTATTAATGTTATTGTACTTACTAATATTAATTGTTATTAGTAGTCATTAATGTTATTAATGCATTTTAATTATTAATGTTTTTGTATTTCTTTTCAGATCTTTTATTGTACTTCTTTTCAGACTATGGATAATAATGCTTATTCGCTAAGGCGAAGTGAAGTAAATGTCAATGATGATTCCAGTGATCTTATTATTGGAAAACTTTTGACTGACATAAAAACTGGTAAAGGCAGTGTGTTGCCATCCAATGGTGATGTGTTGAGGTATTTTATTTATTTAACTAGAGGAGAATACCAAAATGCTTCTCAGGATGAAGTGATTGCGATTGCTTTGAGGAAAGTGAAGGTCGTCTGGGATATGGCAAGCATTCCTACCAAAAATGTAATAAAGAATCCTCTGCGTAAAGCCACACTCAAAGATTTGATAAAAGAGCGTTCTTCACTAGCTCGTAACCGAGGTAAACCTAATTTTGAGCAAAAACAAAAAGACTTTCTAAGGAAGTTAGAGAAATTATTTGATATCGCGGCCAGTGACGCCTTAGGTAAGATAAAAGAAGACAAGGTCAAAGACGAAAATCAAAAAATGATAGACATAACATTTCTCGAAGATCAAAGGACAGAGAGAAGATATTGTCTGGGAAATGTTGACAAAAGTTACGAGAAAAAAGTAGTGAAAAACATAACACGAAAGGAAAGCTACAAAAAATTTGAAAGAGAAGAAAAAGAAAGGAAACTGCAGAAATTCCAAGCACTTGGAACGCCATCGAAAGCCAATTCTTCTTCATCGACGTCCAGAGTGACACCGATAACGATGACGAATTCACCGTTCCTAAAAACACACCCAAAAGACAGAAAATTTTTCGTTCTGAAAACGTATCCTCCATGGCAGATCGCTTTAACATCTCTTTGGGACAGAGGACAGCAATGACGGCAGCAGTAGCCTCTGCTTGTGGAATGGATCTAAGCAAGCTGGCCTTATCTAAAAGTTCCGCCAAGCGTGCAGCAGAGATAGTTCGAGATCAAGCATCAAGGCAAATAAAAGAGGATTTTATTGCCCCACGTTTCTCGGTCATCCACTGGGACAGTAAGTTGATAACAGATAAAGCAGGAGGTAAATCGGAAAGACTTGCCGTGCTGGTATCGGGTGCCCCAAATGCTAAAGAGGGCAAGCTGTTGGCTGTTCCTGAAATCCCAAATACTGAAACTTTTGATATGATCAAAAAGTGGAACTTAGAGCGCCATGTTATTGGGTTTGTTTTTGACACTACAAGCCCCAACTCAGGGCACCATACTGGAGCCTGTAAGAGACTTGAAGAATATCTATGTAGGAAAGTATTGTGGCTTGCTTGTCGGCATCACCTATATGAGCGGATACTCAACAGTGTGTTTGTAGAAATATTTCGAGGAAGCACTTCACCAGATTATGAAATTTTCAGAGTCCCGGGAGGAAAAGTGGCAAGGCATTGACACAAGCATAAAAGATTTCAGAACATTGAAAATCAAAGACAGAAAGCTAAGGTCTAAAGGGCAAGAAGTCTTAGATGCATTAACCGATTTGCTGACTGAGAATGCATTCAAACGTAGTGATTATCGGGAATGCGCTGAGTTGACAATCCAAATTTTAGGTCAAGTACCCCAAAAGGAGTAGGTTGACTCCATCCAGGAGCAGCTCATCGTGCACGATGGATGTCTGCAATCCTATATACCTATAAAATGTATGCTTTTGGATACCAGGCTGGCTACGATGAGAATATGATGAAAATGCTTGAGCAGATATGTCTTTTTAATGCATTGTTCTACGCTAAAGCATGGCTACATTCAGACAACGCCGCAGATTCTTCTTTTAATGATTTAAGCTTGTATCACGATCTGAAAACCTATGAAAAACATAGTGAAGTGGCAGGTGCAGGTCTTAAAGCCCTTGAGAGGCAAATGTGGTACTTTGTGGAAGAAGTGATACCACTCTCCTTATTTTCACACAAGGTCAACAATGCAGAGAAGGCTAAGATTGCCAATGCCTTAAAAAAGTCAGAGAAAAAGATTTATGACATGAAAACTGGCCATCCAGTCTTCCCTATACTCAGGGAAGGAACCAAGCTTTCCGACCTTGCTGGTCCAAAATCATGGCAGTTTCTGAGGCTCTTTAAATCAAATGGGGATTGGTTGAGAAGACCAGTAGAAGAATAGGAGAAACACGAGGACTATATTCGCTTAGCTTCTTACGTGCGAGACATGAAGGTAACAAACGATACGGCTGAAAGGGGGGTGAAACTTATTGAAGATTATGCTAAGAGCCTCACCATTAATGAACAGCAACGCCATTTCCTCCTTCAACTTGTTGAAAATGAAAGACGCCTTCTTCCAAACATCTACAAGAAGAGCAATTTGCGAAACGACTTGAAAAAATAAAAGGTGAGTGTTCTATATACTGTTTCATGCATTAAAATATTTTCAGTATTTAATCTGGGTTAATATTATGAATTATTATTAACAACTTCTCCTTTTTCAGGGTCTTCGACAGCAACCGAATTGGCAATAAACTGGCAAGGAGGGTTCAAAGGAATGTTTTTCATAATACTTTTGTATGCTTTAAAAAAAACAAAAAACAAAAAAAGCAATGAGGTTTTGATCATGTCATTGACAATTCTGACTTTTCATTCCGTTTCTGTGAAAGGTTTGTTTCAACTTTGACATGTTCAAAATTGTTCCCACCCATTGGCATAACCTATTTCTTATTATTATGCTTTTTAGATGGGCCCATTGCCGCGAAGCTGATCTGGGATGATGCTTCAGGGTGGCGGTCACACCCACAATGTCTCCTGTATTGCACCAAATTTGTCTAATTTTTATAAATTACCTGAGTTTTCGACGAAAACACTTATAGTAAAAGCTATTGTTTTGGTATGAAAACGAAAGTATTTCCAATTCCTCTATTCGAATCGGTTAATAAATAAAGATTTTATGGCCAAATACATATGAAAAATCGGTCTGATGACGTCACAGTCTGGGGGTCAAAATTTCAATGCTTCGATCCGGAGTCAAATATTTTCAGAATGGGTTAAAACTTCATATTCGTCAATAAAGTAGCAGGGATCACCACATGAGAACATTGCACCTCAAAATTTCAAACATTTATTAAAAGTGGCACACTCTAATATATATATATATATATATATATATATATCAACGTAAAGAACGACGCTTGTATAGGAGATATTCCGCGCAAGATGAGAGAGAGAGAACGAAACAAATGAAAAAATGAGGTAACCACCCGGGAATCGAACCCGGGATCTTCCGATTGCCGGTCAGATATGATAACCACTACACCATGGGCCTCACTCATTCAAATGCCGTAATTCTTCTACATACGCGCAGAAACCAATGCCCCAAGGGGGCACCTCTCGCATGCCGTAACATTATATACATTTAACTGCAAACACGCAGTATAATTAACGTAAAGAATGACGCTTGTATAGGAGATATTCCGCGCAAGATGAGAGAGAACGAAACAAATGAAAAATGAGGTAACCACCCGGGAATCGAACCCGGGATCTTCCGATTGCCGGTCAGATATGATAACCACTACACCATGGGCCTCACTCATTCAAATGCCGTAATTCTTCTACATACGCGCGGAATATCTCCTATACAAGCGTCGTTCTTTACGTTAATTATACTGCGTGTTTGCAGTTAAATGTATATAATGTTACGGCATGCGGGAGGTGCCCCCTTGGGGCATTGGTTTCTGCGCGTATGTAGAAGAATTACGGCATTTGAATGAGTGAGGCCCATGGTGTAGTGGTTATCATATCTGACCGGCAATCGGAAGATCCCGGGTTCGATTCCCGGGTGGTTACCTCATTTTTTCATTTGTTTCGTTCTCTCTCTCTCATCTTGCGCGGAATATCTCCTATACAAGCGTCGTTCTTTACGTTAATTATACTGCGTGTTTGCAGTTAAATGTGTATATATATATATATATATATATATATATATATATATATATATATATATACATACACACACACACACGAGGGTAATTCAATAAGTATCCGCACTTTTTATTTCCACATCTGATAGATTATAAACATCACTTCTCAACATAGTCTCCCTGTTTCTCAATACACTTAGTCCAGCGATCTACAAGCTTCCTAATGCCATCACAAAATAATGTTTTTGGCTGTGTGCATAGCCAGTCATGCACCGCCTCCTTCAGGTCATCATCGCCTTGGAATCGCTGACCTCTCAAAGCGTCTTTTAGTGGTCCAAACAGGTAAAAATCCGAAGGTGCCAGGTCTGGACTGTAGGCTGGATGGTCGAGAACTTCAAATTTAAGTTCTTGAAGGCATTTTCTAGTCTGTGCAGCGGTATGAGGGCGCGCATTGTCGTATAACAGAATAACACCTTCCCGTTGCAAGGAAGTTCAAAGCGCAGCTGTCAGCAGGTAAAGTTATGCTAACACTGTTTTGGGATACACGAGGCCCTATCCTTGAACATTATCTAGAGGGTGGAATTACAGTAACAAGTGCACCGTATTCTGACATGCTTCGGAATGAGTTAAAACAAGCAATTCGCACAAAACGGAGAGGGAGATTGTCGGAAGGTTCAAGTATGCATTAAGGTATATGAAACATCACGAAGATGAGTTAGGGAGAGGTGCCCTGGTTAGAAAGTTTGCCAGTGAGACTCCAATAGACTTTTGGGAAGAATTAAAAGCAATAAATAATAGTGCAATGTCTCTTTCTGCTAACCTTGAAAATATAACACTGGAACAGTCATAAACAATCTTCTCGGAAAACAAATTAAGAAAAATTCAATTGAGAAATTAAATGTTGATAATAAAGAAATTACAGATGATACTGCTATTGCAGACTCTTTAAATGCACATTTTACTTCAATAGCGGATAAGCTTCGCTCACAATTACTAAATAATGATCCCTCACCTCTAGAATATATGCCACCCAGCCCACTAAATTCATTTTCTTTTGTTCCTGCTACCTCTACTGAGGTCCGGAATATTATTGGTAAATTAAAAAATACAAAAAAATAACATTAATAACATTCCTGTACTTATATTGAAACTTGTTAAAGATAAGATATCTGTAACTTTGGTTAAAACTATCAATCAAAGTATTTCCAAAGGAATATTCCCATCAATGCTAAAAGCTGGTTGTATAACACCCCTTTTTAAAGGGGGTGATCCTACACTAGCAACAAATTACAGGCCGGTGTGTTCATTATCTGTGTTCAGCAAAGTTTTTGAAAAAATTTTAAAAGGTAGAATGCAGCGATATTTAGAATCCTACAATTTATTATCTCCAAATCAATATGGCTTCCGTAATAATAAAACAACGGAAATGGCTATTTTAAATCTTATGGAAATTGCAAATATAGCTAAAGAGAACAAAGAAATATTGATATCAGTATTTATGGATTTGAGTAAGGCGTTTGATGTAATAGATCATAATATTCTACTTAATAAATTATATTGTTACGGCTTTAGAGGAGCAATCAGTGATTGGTTTAAAAGTTATTTGTCCAATAGATATCATTCTGTATCAGTAAACAAGTTTTGCTCAACTGAAGCGCTTGTCAAACATGGGGTGCCACAGGGCTCAGTTCTGGGTCCACTGTTATTTTTATTATATATAAATGACCTTCCACGTTCATCTGATATACTGGACTTCATTACGTTTGCAGATGATACAACTGTCTCTTTTTCTTGCAAAGATGTTAATACAGCTAAGAATATATTTCATTCAGAATTCATCAGTGTAATGGAATGGTTGACCACCAATAAACTCTTCTTAAATACCAGTAAAACAAATTTCATGACTTTTACTAATAAAAGAAATGTATATCTTCATGAACTTAATGTTAATGAAATCGCTATAAAGGAGCGTACTGTAACAAAATTTCTTGGTGTAATGCTAGATAAGAATTTGCAATGGAGTGATCATGTAAATTATATCGCGAAAAAGATTTCAAGGAGTGTTGCTATAATGTTTAAACTTAGAAATGTAGTCCCTAAACAAGTTTTATTAACTCTTTATCATACTCTTGTTCTTCCTTATATAACGTACTGCACCCTTGTTTGGGGAAACTCCGCTAACAACGCATTAAATAGTATCTTTGTCCCAAAAACGAGCAATAAGGTTATTATCTGATGCTGATTTCCTTGATCACTCTTGTGCATTATTTAAAGAGCTAAACCTACTAAAGCTCAATGATATAACCAAACTGGCACATTTTATTTATATTTATAAGTGTAAGAACAAAATCATTAATTTGCAATGGGTAAATAGATATTTTGTAACTCATCAAGAAATCCACTCGTATGAGACCAGAAATAGATTAAAGCTTGTTATACCTCAATTTAGATTTTCATCTCAAAAACTACCCATTTTCACTGGATTGAAACTATGGAATGACTTACATGCCGATATAAAAAATATTGTGAATGTAAATTTGTTTAAAACCATGTTGAAATCCCGATTAATAATGGCATACTAACAAAAATCTAGGATTAATATCCATTAATATTGTGTACTAATTATTAATTTCTCGTGTGTAAGCTAGTATTAAAAACACATTTCTTGGTTGTTCAGTTCTTATCTCTCATGTAAAATATTGGTTTCTTTGTATGGCATTGGTATAGTGCCTTCAATGGTGACCTTGTATTTGTCATGTCAGTTGTGATAATTTAAGATTAATACATGTTTTAACGATTAATAATACTTATTTACTTATTTATTATTATTAATTAATAACAACTAGCTGTTTACTTTTAATAAGAGCCCAGTAAAGCCTAAAGCTTAAAAGCCAAATTAAATAAATTAAATAGTCGAGCTTCACAATTATTCATGTCATTGTAAATTGAAAAGAACTTATTTATTTTATTATTAATAAAGGTTATTAAAAAAAATAACAGTGAGTGAGAATATATTCAAATTATGGTGTGTTAATGTTAAAAAAAAGGGGGGGAGGCGGTCGATTTTTTATAAAAAAAAAAAAAAAAGAACCTCCAATAAACACGTCGCATCACTTGGTAAAACTTTTACATTATGTCGTTCATATTATTGCGTATTTCACAATCTCATGATCTTATAATGAAATTTAATGGGAACATAAGTAAATTCATTCGCATCAAAGAAACAGCGAAGAGGACATTCATATCGTGAAAAAAGAAACTACTGCATGAAAGTCAGTAAAGTTAAAAGTGAAAGTAGGCAGTAATAAGGTTATAAACGCATCATAACAATGCTCTGCTTCTGCATAGGTTCAGAGCAAACAGAATCTCGAGTTCATATGAAGAACTTTGGACCATAAGGTTCAAAACCTACATCACATTCTTGTTATTCAATCCAGTACTAACGCACTCGCCGCCATTATGAAATAGGATTTCGGTCACGTAAACCGAAAATTAAGCCGATGTTAAATGCGAAGCAAAAGAGAAGACGACTATCCTGGTGCAAAGAAAGAGTTGCATTGACTGCAAACTAGTAGCAAAAAGTGCTTTTTACAGACGAATCAAAACTTTATGTGTAATTTGGTGACACAGGTGCACGAGTTTGGCGAAGAAAGTCAGATGTATCATGAAAGCTGCTTCAAGTGATCGGTGAAATTTGCAACGTGTGTGTTAGCGTGGGGTTGCATGAATGCAAGTGGTGTGCGGTCACTTGCATTTTTAAAGAGAACTGTCAATAGTCACGTTTATCAAGAAATCTTAAACTACTTCATGCTAGAGTCTCCAGAGCAGCTGTTTGGAGACGAACCATTTACTTTCAACATGACGTGGCTCCAGCTCATGCGGCTCGTGCAACATCTGCGTGGTTTGATGCTCATGAAATTGAAGTACTACCATGGCAAGCTAATTCTCCTGATCTTAATCTGATAAAAAATCTTTGGAATGTTGTTAAGCAGAGGGTCCAAAAGCGTAAACCATGGACACTTAGTGAACTGAAGAGGTGTTTGATACATCCTGGCAGTCGATAAATACACAAGAATGCAAGAGGTTTGTTGATTCGATGTCACGACGATTAGAGGCCGTAATCAGGGATAAGAGTGGACCAACTAAATATTAAGACGCAGAGTTAAAATGTCTTTGACAAAGGTTTAATATATTTGCAGTACTTAATAAACGTAATGAATTTATTCTATTTTTTGAAACACCTGACAATATATTCTAATATTTCAGTATGTCGCTATGCATTAACTTTTCACTATTTAATAAGATTTTTGCTATATTTTAATTTTTTTTCAAAACTGGCACACAGAGGCGTCATCATCATAATGACATCACAGATACGCGATATTCCTTATAAAGTGTGTAACATAAAGGTATTATCAAGGTCATCAGCGCAGGTAAAAGGTCATTTGAGACTATTCTATTTCTTTGGTCCGGAGTTGTATGTTTAGAAACAATTTGTATCTTTAAAAATAAACCATTCCTTCATGCAAGGGTGGTTTAGGCAGGTGCCAGAGGTGCACTGCATCCGGCTCCGCACTGCACCCGACCCACGCTTGGTCTGGCCTGCTGGCAACACTGAGAGATCGCATGATGCAGATAGCATTATAGCCTTGTGGGAACTAAAACCCACTTTTCATCGTATATAAATTAATTATACAGTAAACCTTATTATAATTTTCGTATGTTTATTATAAATTGACCACCGGCCCTGCAATTATTTTGCATCCGGCCCCGCAAAACCTAGCAAACCCTAGGAACGGCTTTGCCTTCATGATCATACCCCCATTCCGAAACCTCACCATCTTAAAATAGGTCATAGAACCATCCACTTTATTTAGTCAATCCACCAAAATATTTTCACACATCCACTTCACTTCACTTCACCATCCCAGTATAATTAAAATAGTTTATCAAGTCACTCTCACACCTGATTCTTGAACACTGTAATCTCAATTACAACAAACTTGAATATTTTTATTCTTTTACTTTTATTTATTTTAACATTTCATACTTTTGTTTTGTGGAACATACGTGTCTTATGGTAAAATAGTTTATTATTTATACTAATTATAATTATTATTATCATTTTATATATATATATATATATATATATATATATATATATATATATATATATATATAGTTGACAAAAGTAAATAGACACCTTTGGTTTTTTTTTCCATAGTTTTTGATTTGATAATAAAAGTCAATAAATAATGACAGATTTATTGAATCAATATATTTAGAATCGTGTTGCTTTCCCCTTCGCATTATGCAAAGGTGACACACGTTCTGGCATTCCATTGATGAGCTTTGCCATTCGTTCTTGAGAACAATCATCCTGGTGTGTATTTATGTTTGTCAATCCTGCATATATATATATAATATATATATATAATATATATATATATATATATATATATATACATTTCAACTGCAAAGAACACGCAGTATAAATAACGTAAAGAACGACGCTTGTATGGAGAACATTCCGCGCAAGATGAGAAGAGAGAACGAACAAATGAAAAAATGAGGTAACCACCCGGGAATCGAACCCGGGATCTTCCTATTGCCGGGGCATTGGTTTCTGCGCGTATGTAGAGGAATTACGATTTCTGATCGACTGAGTTCGATTCCCGGGTTCGATTCCCGGGTGGTTACCTCATTTTTTCATTTGTTCGTTCTCTCTTCTCATCTTGCGCGGAATGTTCTCCTATACAAGCGTCGTTCTTTACGATATATATGTGTGTGTGTGTGTGTCTGTTTCGTCTTTGTAAACTTTTCTAAATTTAGAATTTCTCATTTTTAGCACTGATGATGGTATTAGTAGCTACCGAAAGCTCTGTAATAAATGTTTCTGCTGGAATTGGTTTTGCTGCCCCTTAATAAACTGCAATTTCCAGCTGACAAGCCCCTTATATATATATATATATATATATATATATATATATATATATATATAGTCAAACAGACACAGAAAAATGCCAGTTCGTCTATATACAAAAGAACTGAACTACACGTTAAGTGCTAAAAATATTTCAATGTATATAACACAGAGTCCAATTAATTTTTTGTCACCGGCCAAACCCCTCGAAAATCTTGTTTTATCCTTCTGATACAAAGCTTAATTTTCCTACTAGGGCCTCAAAAGGGGTCTCAAAGCAATCTCCAAATGAATACCCTCACTCCTTTATCATAAATGCTCTCCCTCTCTCTCTCTTGATGAACCGTGGAGATATCTGCACAAATCTCCTTTCTTTGCGTCTTTTCTCCTTTTTACGTTTTACTGACACTTAACACTATCGTCATTCACTCGACCTCTCGTCTCATTAAAGGTCTACCGAATACTCTCCTCAAAAGTAAAGTTTCGGTCCTCAGGAAGATTCTCTACCCCCCACACTATTAAATAGGTTAATTCCTTTGATTTAAACGAAGGACACGTCCTGGCCACGTGGCAACACCGCTTTCCTTACATCAGCGAGGTTAAACGAAGTTGGGTCTGTTCATTACACTAGGCAACAAAGATTTTGTTACAGAAGACCAAATAGGTGCTCCTAGCTAATTTCGGTATGCTGATTTCAAATCTATAATTAGATTTTTTCTATCACGTCTAGATTTTGTGTAAAATGCAAATCACTTTTAGTAAAATTTTCTACCACGTCCAGATTTTGGTTTTAATCGGCTTAATGCCAGTAATATGAAACTTGCTTTTCAAGGTTAAAGCAATTTTTTTTGCCAACTCTATACAAATTCGAACAATTTTTATAAATAAAATTTATCCCGAGTTGGCAACACTGAGTCAAGAGCATAGTAACGGGCAACGGCCCAACGGTCAGTCGCTACGTGACAGTCAAGCAGAACGGTTGTTGAAGCTCTCTGCTGATGAGCAAGTGACAGGTTGTGGTGACTTGTGTGTTTTTATAGCATTTGTTTTGTACTACGGTGTGTATTTCTTTTTATTTTGCACATCGTAATAATTACTTTCTACGTTTTTTCAGATATTGTATTGTGTAATTCAAAATGGCATCAAATAGACGTGCTTGTTTAAATCACCCAGACAACTTCTGCTTTGTCTGTGGACAAATACACCTAAGCCACAAACGTAGAAACTCTAACACAAAGATAAACTTGCCTACAAGTGTTATTTTGACTGTAAGTTAGGAGACCAACAGAGGGACTGGGGCACCACATATTTGCTGTGCACAGTGCAATGCAATGTTAATAGCTTGGATGAATGGTAAAAGAAAAGCTATGCCGTTCTCAGTCCCCATGGTTTGGTGTGAGCCGAAAAATCTTTCAATGATTGTTATTTTTGTTTGACAAAGATTGCTGGTTTCACAAAGAAAAACAAATCAAGATCACGTACCCAAACTGCGAATCAGCAATGAAACCAGTACCACATGCTGAAACAAATCCACCACCAGTTCCACCAGCAACGATAACAGACAGCAGTTCATCTGAAGATTCTGCTAGTGATATAGAAACAGGGAAAGATGGCATATATGTTCCAGATGCAAATATTTCCCCACATTTGTTAAGTCAAGCGGAGTTAAATGACTTAGTGCGCGATTTGGAATTACCAAAAGAAAAGGCAGAGTTGCTTGGTTCAAGACTTTAAGAATTTAATCTTCTCCAACCAAACACCAAAGTTTCCCATTTCCGCCATCGCCATTTGCAGTTTTCATCATTTTACTACAGGAAGAAAACGTTTGTTTCTGCCACGATATCAGTGGTCTGATGCAAGGGATAGGCTGTCGCTATGATCCAAAAGAATGGAGACTGTTCATTGACTCTAGTAAAGCTAGCCTTAAAGCTGTATTACTGCACAACGGCAATGAAAAACCTTCAATACCTGTAGCACATGCCACTGGCCTTAATGAGACTTATGAATCGATGAAACTGCTGCTAAGACTCATCAAATATAAGGACCACACATGGAATATTTGTGGCGACCTTAAAGTTGTATCATTACTTCTTGGGTTACAGTTGGGCTACACAAAGCATATGTGCTTTTTGTGTCTATGGAACAGCAGAGATGACAAGAACCACTACAAAAAACATGATTGGCCATCCAGAACTGAACATGTTGTTGGTAAATACAATGTGAAACACCCAGCACTTATTGACCCTCAGAAAGTACATCTTCCACCACTTCACATTAAACTTGGCCTTATGAAAAATTTCGTGAAGGGTATGGATCATCAAGGTAGTGGTTTCCAATATTTAAAGGATAAATTCAAAGGAATATTGACAGATGCTAAGCTAGAAGCTGGAGTTTTCACTGGACCACAGATCCGCAGTGTCATCCACGACTCATCGTTTCCATCTAACCTAAATGAGAATGAACTAGGAGCATGGACATCTTTCGTTGAAGTTGTCAAAAATTTTCTTGGAAACCACAAAGCTGAAAACCACCGTAAACTCGTAGAAAACATGCTTAAATCTTATGAAATAATGGGATGCAGAATGTCTTTGAAAATTCATTTTTTACATTCTCATCTTGACTTCTTCCTGGCCAACCTTGGGGCTGTAAGTGACGAGCATGGTGAGCGCTTCCACCAACAGATCTCAGTTATGGAAAACAGATACCAAGGTAATTTCAACCCAAATATGATGGGAGATTATTGTTGGTTCCTGCAGAAGGAGAGCTCGTCATCCTACAAGCGACAAAGGAAGATGACACACCAAAGTTTCACTTAAGAACAGGAATTTGCCTTTCAGTAGTAACAACAAAATACTAACGCGCTTTGGGTGGATGGTTGGGCGCAGGGGTGGTAACTCCGCCAGCGGAATTCCGCTGTCTGTCTTAAGCCAGAATAAAGGAGGAAAGACATCCCTGTTCACTAATTATTTAAGTATGCTTAACATAAAACGTGGCACGGAAAAGTAGCTTAGACGGCTTTCGTAATAGAAGCGGGTGAGAAAAAAAAATGAAAAATAGGGGTTTTCGGTTACACAAAATCTGGACGTGATAGAGAAATTTTGATATCAGATCTGAAATCAGCATCACCGCTTTAGTAGGAATCAGTAGTTCACGTGTCTGTAACAAAAAAAAAGTTGAAATTTGTTGCCTAGTGAATAAGTGGGAAGGGTGGCCCCTCCCTCTGCGTTCGTATGTTTTAAAGAGTGTTCATTAGTGAAATGTGAATTTGTAAATTTAAAAAGAAATTAATTCCAAGTAAATATAATTTTATGTGAGTTCACTCTGAACAAATGTATTTTAAATTAATTATTTAGTTCAATTTTAACAAAACTCAGATTCATGATTTTGAACACAGCAATTTGTTAGTCTAAAATCCAACCAAATTCTTGGTTTAAATTAAATAGAGAATATTTTGAATGAATGAGGGAATGTCAGGTGAGGCCAAAAAAATTTTCAAATTTGCGAATATACTTCTAGTTCCTGCCTATCATTTACTTTATAAAAAATCTTCTATTTCTGTCCCATAAGAAACTCCTTCCTTAAAATCACTTAATATAATTAAAATAATTAAACAATGACTACCCGATAAAAACCTTGTGCAGAATATACTACTTTCATCGAAATAAAAAACAACAACCTAAAAGCGCATTCTCACATTACAAGAAACGGAATAAAAAATAAATGAAAAATAAAATAATGACATCTTAAATTACGACTGATTTTAAGAGAGGAAATCCTAAATCAATTGAGGATTGACGGCAAAAATGTCCATTTCGAAATATCAAAAATAATACAGAGAACCCATCATTTCGGCTCTCCTAATTCCACCACCATCTTCCGGCGACTGGAGGCGGGGACGATAAAAAAGAGCGAGAGAGTGTTGGGAATATAAAAATAGGGCATTTATTAATAATAAAACATAAGAAAAAAAGCCGTCATTTATTGACAAATATCAAAGTAGCCTCGCACAGGTCAAATGAATTACATAATCTCCCATACAGTAAGTATAATACGAGGGGCCGTCAGAAAATAAGTTTACACGGCGTATAATTTCGTAACTAAAGGACCTACATTGATTATGTTTGTATCAGGTGAATTCGTTAATTATTGTTGGCAACACTGCACGTCGATTCGGCTGCCATCTACCGTACATTGGTTATATGAGTCAGTTGAACATGGCGGCTCGACTGGAACAGTGCCCTGCCCTACGGAGCAGTCCAGGACGTTTACGTTTAATGGCCGCTCGTAAACGTTCTAGTGTTGAACAATATGCAGCTGCATTGATTGTTGTGCCTTTTTGCATGAAGTCTGCGAACAAAACGCCTTTGTGGTTCCAAAACACGGTAACCATCACTTTGCCAGCGGACCTCACAATCTTGAATTTCTTTGGTCGCGGGGACCCAAGGTGTTTCCATTCCATGCTAGCACCTTTTGTTTCCGGAGTACGGTGATGAACCCATGTCTCGTCTCCTGTGACAATGCGCTCGAGAAATTCTTGACCACTGACAGACTCGGAATATCGTTGCAGAAATGACAGGGCACTGTTCCAGTCGAGCCGCCATGTTCAACTGACTCATAACACACAAACACCACACACAGAAGCCATAAAACAGCAGATACAACAGCTCAACACAGAAATAAAGAGCAGACGTAAAGAAAAACAAACAGAAATATTTAGGGAATTCATAACAGCACTAAACCACTCCACAGATACATCCAGGCTATAAAAGACTATAAACAGCATTACCCACTCTAACAGCGGCATTCACGCCTCACACGCGGGTATCTGTCGCAGCCAAAATAATATCCCAACATATATACAACAAGCTAACATTCTAGTTAATCACTCCGCAAAGATAAGTCACTTAAACAGAGACAACAACCAGAAACACGCAGACAGACAAACAGCCAGACACAAGAAAACCTACAGACTCGACACGACCATTACACCCTTCAATACAGACCACACCACCAAGATCATCAAAAACATTAAGAATTCGAAGGCTACTGGACCAGGCAACATATCTAACATACACCTTAAACACTTAGGCCCACAAGGAATACTAGCTCTCACAAACATCAGCACATATTCAAACCAACACTGCATTATTCCTAACATATGGAAACAAGGTAAAATTATTACACTACTCGAACTAAACAAAAATCCAACAGAACCAGCTTCCTATAGACCCATTACTTTACTATGCACACCTTCCAAAGTAACAGGAAGACTAATCTTACAAATCCCCACACATACCACAATCGCCTACTCAACATGGATTCAAACCTCACCACAACCACGACATTACTCACTAACCTCAGGCAGCACATCATGGATGGCATCAACTCCAGACGACCAGCTCAACGTACACTATTAACAACAATAGACATTAGTAAAGCATTTGATTCTATCTCACGCTTCCCTCTCATAAACAAAATACTCAACACAAACATGCACAATAACACCAAAAGGTGGCTGAGCACCTCTCTTTCAGGAAGATACATGTCACATTTAATGGCAAGTCATCCAAAACCAAGCTTTTTCTGAACGGGGTCCCTCAAGGCTCTGTTCTCTCACCAACACTGTTCAACTTATACATGCATGACATCCCAACACCCATAGGTAACAAGCTTACCTTATCATCATATGCAGATAACATCACTCTAACATCCACCCACAACAACATCGACACCGCTACAAATAATCTACAAACATACATAAACAGTATACAAGACTGGCTCACACACAATAGACTCAAAGTGGCGCCCACAAAATCAACCATCACCTTGCTAACAAGCAACACAAAAGAACACCAGATAACTCCACAGCTTACTCTAAACACCAACATTCCACACACTCACAGGACCAAAATACTTGGGGTCACATAAAACACATTATCTTTTGCGAACCACATTCAGGACATTAAAAATAAATGTATGTCAAGACTTAACACGCTCAGGGTACTAACAGGCACAAACTTTGGACACCAGCAGAAACAACATCACTCATATATAAACAATATATTCGCTCAGTTATGGACTATGCTAGCCTATGCTGGGCACCCATTATCTCAAACACACACATAAACACCTTACAGACAATACAAAACAACGCATTTCGTATCAATACTGAAAATTAGGGAACATTTAAACATGAGGGGAACACAATTCATGGCAGCAGCGACAACTAACCCACAACATCCTTGCCACTACATGTACAATCATGCACCAACACCTCGCACCATTAAGGTAATACCAGAGAGACATTATAACCAAATGCTCCATTCCATACCACGACCCACAGACATCACACAGTACAGAAAACACATACACACACACACACACACACACACATACACCTAACCCACAAAGCACTGACACGACTCGGTCCAAATGCGGTCCTCGGTGCGAAGCCGCCACCCATTGACAGGTGAGAGACCAGCCTGAGCAGATCGGATCGAGTTAACTTAGCACGATTCTGATGTGGACATCACCCCCAACTTACAGACATATAAACACAGACTAGACAACTCCACAGACAACACCTGCCAGGACACACCACAAACAATTGAACACATTATGACAGACTGTGCCGCTCTAGCACAACATAGAACATAACACAATATCACTAGTGCGCTGAACCTCTGGTCCACTTCGGAGAGGGCGATCGGTTACCTGCGTGCCGCCGGCTTGCTCGATCAGGGTGAACTGATCGGCTAACCAACACAAAAACAACTGACTCATATAACCAGTGTATGCTAGATGGCAGCCGAATCGACGTGCAATGTTGCCAACAATGATTAACGAATTCACCTGATACAAACATAATCAATGTAGGTCCTTTAGTTACGAAATTATACGCCGTGTAAACTTATTTTCTGACCGCCCCTCGTGTATAGGATTTGGGACAACCTGCGAATGCACTACTTTCACGTCAGAACACGGCTTTGTTTCAACCAATTGCACTTCTGGGTTCTAGTAATGTTACATCGCGCCTATTTTTTCCTCCAATTGCGCACTTGTGAACGCCTAACCACCAAAAATGTATTCCTCTGGAATTCAATCTAAAAAATGTGAATAATTGAATTTTTTATACTGCCCATGATATAAATATGTTCATTTGGAAACTTCAAACATATAAAATAGTTAAAATGTATTTAAAATGTTTTTCTAAGTTCTAGGAACGTGTGGTGAACGAATTAAAGGCATTCTGACTAGACGAGTCATGAAACTAGAAAGTCCCGATCCTGGATGTTTATAAAACAGACAGCGCGCCAAAAAGCCAGGTAATCCGAGAGAGAGAGAGACGGAAAGCGAGCGAGAGAGAGGATCCAGACGATCTTGGAGTCCGTGTTGGCACATTCAGATTTCATCTTCTGATTAATTTTGTTCTGACGAAGGCTGTGGTGAAGTGGACCTACATCAGTATGAAATCCCCCAAATAAATAAAATTGGATTTTTCCCTAGGGAATGAAGGTGAATGTTCTTTTGACCCTAGCTTTTTGCCTATTCCCTTTGCGAACAATTATATATAATGTAAAGTTTATTTTTAAACTGTGAACATAAGATTAAAATTTAAAACATTTTAGTGTTTAATATCATCAGTTACAATTATATTTTTAGTTCTATAAATTTCTATAAACTCATCGATAAATGACCCAGAATTGACAACCTACACGACGTTAAATAGGTGGTAGACTGGACTGTATACGATAAAACATCCGATTCATTACCTGAGGGCTTCAGGAATTAATTATTATTATACGAAGAAGAACTTAGGATATATTATTTCCACAACAGTTTCGATGCCCACTGGCATCCTCTTCGGGTGGATACAGAAAAACGAATGAACAAAAGTGAGTAAAAAAACAATCCAGGGAAGTTAAGGAACATTCTAAAGGGCAGAGACCACTAAGAAATTCACACCTAGGTTAGATCCCGTTCACCCGACACCGGAAGGGATTTTTGACCAAGAATCTCATTAAAGGGTCCAGCTTATAAGTACCTTCGCACAATTTAAAATTATCTTCTTATTCTATACATACAGTACAAAAGTGGATATGAAGAACAGATAATCAACTATAAACAGTCTTATCAAAAACAGAATTAAGAAGAAATCTATAGAAAAATGAAATATTATTAATAAAACAATTACCGATGTTATTACAATTGCACACTTTATCAATAACCATTTTACATCTATAGTTGAAAAACTTCGCTCACAACTACCAAATATTGACCAATTACCGTTGGATCACATGCTACCCAGCCCACAAAATTAATTTTCTTTTGTTCCATCTACTTCTAATAGGTTCAGAACATTAGTTATTGGTAAATTGTAAAATATTAATAACAACATTCATAATATTTCTGTGTCTATATTGAAGTTTGTTAAGTATAAAATATCAGTAACCCTGGCAGAAATTGTCAACGTAAGTATTACTAAAGGTTAATTTCCATCAATGCAAAAAAGTGGTTGTGTAATACTTTTATACAGGGGCGGTGATCCTACACTAGTAACAAATTATAGACCAATCTGTTCATTATGCATGTAGTAAAATTTTTAAAAAAATTGTACAAAATAGCTTATTATCGCCACATCAAAACGGCTATTTTAAATCTTGTGGATAGTGCCAATGTCGCTAAAGTAAAACAGAAATATGTTTATGGATTTGAGTAAGGCTTTTGATATGATAGACCATGATATTTTACTTAGCAAACTGTATTCCTATGGCTTCAGAGGAGCTTTAGCAAATATTAAAGTAGTAGGTGATAGGAGTAGAAATCTTCGCCATTTTCAAATGTTTATTTTTGGAAGGAATTCCACATTTGGTATGTATTAACTGGTTGTAACATTAAAGACAGAACGAGAAGGTTCGGCGAGAGAAGCGAGTCCCTAGTGCGGCTCGCTTCGATTGCCCCTATTGTTATTATTATTATTGTGTAGGATTTACATTTTTTCCTTGAAGTTCCATTTACCTTTTTATAAATAAAAAATAATAATCAAAAGAATTGTTCCGTTCCTCCAACGATTCTGCCAAAACTTTCAATTTAATTCAAATCGAGATGTTAAAACTGAAATAAACTTCATGAAAATACAAAAACGAAAGGCATCTTCATTTTAGGTTCTTTTCACAATACAGTTTCATACTGAAACATTTTCCTCTCTAAATTTTCGAATCGTTTATGTAATCACAATGAAGAAACATCAAATATTTCTGAAGGGAAAGTTAGAACGCTCGTGTCTGACCTCACACTAATAAAGTAGTGTGAGATTTTGCCTTATTTAATATGCGCTTCTGTGGTTGGTTTTCTAATTCTGGAGAGTAGAAATGCGTCAGTTACATGAAAAATAATTGGTTAAGTGTAAATAAAGGGAAAATAATTGGACAGTGTGTTCGGTTAATTTTTTGCGATGTGCCTCTAAGAATTGGAAGAGTATCTATATATGAAAATAAACACTAAAAGCATTAAAGTCTATCAATTTCATTCGCCGAACTTATGTCTCACTTATACATGAGAAAAGTGACCTCTCACATTTCCGTTTTCTATAAATGGATATAATACGTTGAGAAGCTAAAATGATCGCATGAGATTTTTCGTTTCCCAGCTATACTGTACATCAGGGATTCCCAAAGTGGTCTGTACAGACCCCCAGGGGTCTGTAGGAAGCTTCCAGGGGGTCTCTAAGCTTTTGGAAAAATAGTAACATTAACTATATTAAAATAAATTTCCATTAATATTTTTTTCTTATACCAAAATCTGTCCGCACATTAATAATTGCCGTACACCTTTCATCTGGCAACATCTGGCATTTATCATTTGGGAAATTGTAGCAGCTGCGGCTGAGTGAGAGCTTCCACTCAGTTAGTAGGCTTTTGATATTTGCGTGGGTGTTTGCGTCCATTTAAAAGAGTGATTATATAATTAGGCTGAGTAATATGCACAAAAAGCTTTCTTAATTACTTATATTAAATAGTTTTATTATCTTTACAGGATTATATATACACACAAAGAATTAAATTGCTTCATTATATTAACATTCCATAGTCTGTGTTAAGATCTCAAATGAGAAACCCCTGATCATGAGTATACCAAAGAGAAAATGTCGCCAATACTCGGTAGAATATTTAAAATTTGGATTTATAGCTTCTCCCACTAATGAACAAAGACCAATGAGTCTTGTGTGTGAAAAAACATTTTGTAACGATGCCATGAAGCCATCGAAAATGAAAGAACATTTAGAAAAACAACACTCTGATAAAAGAGACAAAGATCTTATATATTTTAAAACAATGAAAGAACGATTTGTAAATCGAGCAACACTGAAACCTTTTATAAAATCATCTACAATGCCATCATCAATTGACGGAGCGGAAGCATCATATAAAATTTATCTCTTAATTGCTAAAAAAAGTAAGCCACATACTCTTGGTGAAGAAATAATTTTACCTTCCATAAAGATAGCAATAGAGACTGTCATGAAAATTGATGGTAATCCAGTTTTAAAGAGTATCCCTCTGAGCAATAATACAGTGCAGCGTTGGATTGCTGAGATGGCGAATGATGTTGAAACTACAGTTAATTCTGAATTACAACAGGCTAAGTTTGCTTTGCAGTTAGATGAGTCAACATTTGGAAGTGAAAATATTCTAATGGCCTATGTAAGATATTACAGTGTGAGTAAAAACTGTATGATCGACGAATTCCTATTCGTCAAATCTTTGAAAACTGACTCCAAAGGTGAATCAATTTTTGCTTGTTTGCAGCAATATCTTGAGAAGTATGACATTCCCTTTAATAATATAACTGCAATAGCAACTGATGGGGCTCAAGCTATGGTTGGTAAATATAGAGGATTTTTAGGTTTAGTAAAGAAAATAATTCCAGAAGTTCATACAGTGCATTGTCTTACATAGACAACATCTAATAGCAAAAAACATAACTGGAGAGCTTAATGTTGTTTTGGAAATTTGCATAAAAGTAATTAATAAAATAAAAGCGAATGCACTTAATACTCGGCTATTCGCATTATTATGCGAAGAAAATGACGAAAAGTTCCGCTAATTACTCCTTCATACAGAGGTAAGATGGTTATCAAAAGGTAACTGTCTGCAAAGACTTGTAGATCTTTTCAAAGTAGTAGTGAAATTCTTGTCTGAGCGTAATGAATCACTCGCTGATACATTAACGAAATGCAAGAACCACCGCTTTTATCTTGGGGATATATTTTCAAAATTCAATGAATCACAGAAAAAACTGCAAGGCAAAGACATAACTATCATACAAACTCGTACCATTATTTTGGGATTTAAAGAAAAGCTAATGCTGTACAAAACTTCATTGACTCGTCGAAATTTTAACTTTTTCCCAAATATGTCATCTTTAGAGCAGGAAGCTCCAGGAAACTTTTCAGATGACGATATACGTGTTTATGTCGCTCACCTTGAAAGCTTAACAGAGGATTTTAAAACTCGTTTCAAGGATCTCGAAAATATGGTAGTTCCAAAGTGGATCATTTCTCCATTTGATACAAACAGTGATGTTACAGATTTGGAGTTTGATCTGCAAGAAGAAATCATCCAAATGAAAGTTGACATTGAAGCTAAATCACTTTACTCAAATGAAAGTCTTAGTGGATTTTGGCGCAATAAAAAACTTGCAGAAAACTATCCCAAATTGCAAAAAGTTGCTGAACCTTTTTTGTTAGCTTTTCCTAGTTCATATATGGTAGAAGCTAGATTTAGTCATGCTACCAGTATCTTAACCAAACAGAGAAATCGACTTGACCTTGAAAATAATGGCGATTTGAGATTGAAACTCACTAATCTGGAACCGAATATTCCTTCACTTCTAAATGCTCATCAACCTCACCCTTCACACTAGACATTCGGTAAGTGTTTATTAAACTGGTTTAATGAGCGTAGAATGTTTAATTTTACATTAATTTAAAAGCTATCTATGTTTATGAAATATACTATAGTTTGTAACTGAATTCATAATTTTTTTTGTGGGGGGGGTCTATGTCCGTATGGAATTAATATTTAGGGGTCCTTGGTGGTAAAAGTTTGGGAACCCCTGCTGTACATCACTGAAGTTGGACTAACGTTATTACTAAAACAAAGTCTTCTTCTTTGGTGTTCTACTTGTAGGTAGGTCCAGTCTCATGGATAATAACTAGGTCCATAAAATTAACAAGGGTTGAATAGTGAAGTGGTTACTTACTCACTACCTTCTTCATTATTAAGAATTTCTGCGAAAGCAGAAACTAAAGTAATTTGAAAAAATATTTATTTTAAAAATTCACTTTCATCAGCTGCAAAGTATCTTCAGTTTCAATGATAAATTCTTTTACTGTAATTAATGAAACATTTGCCCTCTTAATATGAAGTTAAATTCCTCAAAATTTTAAAGAATTCCGCTGTTTTCTTAATAATTTTAAATGTTGAAATTATGGTATCAAAAGGTATAATCTAACCTAATCAAAAGGTATAATCTAACTTAATCACACACACACGTGTGTGTATATATATATGTATATATATATATATATATATATATATATATATATCGTAACCATAGGAGGAGACTGTAGACACCAATCTCGACCAGGGAAGTACTCCAGGGGTTAAGGCATGAGACAGGGAGTGCTGGAACTCCCGTTCCTCCTGTTACTCTCCTCTTTAGCTGATCTTCTTCTGTGTCTCATCTACCCTGTGAGCAGTCCAGTATGCTCTCAAACACACGCTTCTCCATCTATTCTTCACTACACATTTAACACACTACACAATCTTTTCAAAATTTATAAAAAATAAAATGTCACTGTGAGCCTTGGAGACCTTGATTTTGACTCTTTCTTATAAAGGGGGGCATTTTTGCAGGAACACGCCACTTGGCCCCCACCTTTTTACATAGAAAAACAAGCATAACCAAATCAAACCAATTCCAACTTAACCTAACCGACGGGACTTGCCACTATAAAATTCTCTCACAAATTGAATCTCGAAACGAATCAGGCAATGCATAATATCTAGGGTATGTAGACTGAAATAAAAGCTAAATCTTATAGAGAATATTGATTGTGTATTTTTACAGTTGTGCAATTTAACACACGATTAGTAATGATTAAAAAAGTAAGTCTTCCATGAACAAAATTATAGATTTGGAGTCTTTTTGTAAGCAAAAGTCCGACTGTACTTGAAATAAAAGTTAGAAGAGCGAGTCTGATTTTTCGAGCCCAGATCGTTTTTGTTTATTGAAGCCCAGATTAATGTTTGTGCAATATGTTCAGAGAGGTAATACCGCGTGTCAGTTAATATTTGTCCCCCACTGAATTCCGGCTGAGATTTTCTTCGAACCAAGCCAGATTAAAGAAAAAAATTTAATGGTATATTTACCTATTTTCTCTTGAAAAATTTAGTCTCTCTATTAGTTTATTTGATTGCATTAAAAGATCGTTTAACTTAGGGCAGAGGGGGGATCCAGGATTATGAAGTGGGGATTGCAGGTAATATTCGTTTTAGCATACATCGGTGTTTTTCAATTGAAACATTTTTCTGGTCAATTTTTAGTCGTTTTGCACGAATCTGACATCCGTTTCCTGTGCAAACGTGTATTTTTTGAGATACAGTAGATATACTTAAAAATATCTAGTTTCTATCTAGTGATTTCACCATTTTTTAAAATATTTTCGCAACTCATATTTTCGCTACTAAGTAGCCGTATTCGCGATATGTTGATTTTTTTTGCTCTCATTTAGTTATCAGCCGTACGTATTCGCGATATGTTGTGCCCTTCCTGTAATCTTAATTTTGAGGAGTTGCACCGCTATATCAGCCTGAAGACGAAAAAGCTCTGGAAGTCTTTAGTAATGACGGAGTAATTCTTGCAGGTACTTGTGGGTTATCTGTCGCCACTTTTTAATATTTTTTTTATTTATTTATTTTTATATATTAAGAGAAGAGGATTCTTTATACTGTACGGCATTGACGATTGGTTAGGTTAAGTCGTGCTAGTTTGGTTAAATAAAAAACTTTTAATATTTTTTTTATTTAGTTATTTTTATATATTAAGAGAAGAGGATTCTTTATACTGTACGGCATTGACGATTGGTTAGGTTAAGTCGTGCTAGTTTGGTTAAATAAAACGGTATTTAACCAAACTAGCACGACTTAACCTAACCAATCGTCAATGCCGTACAGTATAAAGAATCCTCTTCTCTTAATATATAAAAATAAATAAATAAAAAAAATATTAAAAAGTGGCGACGGATAACCCACAAGTACCTTCTTGCATCCTTAAGATGCCCAAAATGTAATAACCAGTGTAATATCAAAAACGATCAGAACATTTTTGTTTGCCGTAAATTAACCCCCAAAATAAATGCAAGTGTAATTTTAGTGTGTCTCGGTTCAAGAACACGTGGTTGGAAAAATCTAGAATTTCTGCAAATGTTAGGCTTCGCTTCATTAATGTTTATCTTTGCAAGTTTTTTTTCCCAAAGTTATGCACATAATTTCTTCAAGTTAAACAGTGAAACTATAGTTAACTGGAAGTCGTATTGAGGTGAAGTGTGCGAAAAGTGGATGGACAATTAAGAGCCAGTTGGTGGAAGGGAATAATTGTGGAAATAGACGGGTCTCATTTTGGTCATAGTAAATATAATCGTGGACGACGAATTGCGGGACTTCGGGTCTTCGGTGAAATTGAATGTGTATCGAAGGGAAAATTTATTACCCCTGTTCCAGACAGAACGGCGCAGACACTTGTACCATTAATTAAAAAATTTGTTAAACCATGGTTGACGGTTGACCATTATTAGTAACTCTCTCTTGCCGTGCGTATGACCACCTCTGTGAGCTAGGTTACGTGCAGAAGAAAATTAATCACAGCGAACATTTTGTAGATCCGCAAGCTCAAGACATCCACACTCAGAACATTGAAAGTTTGTGGAAAGACATAAAATCGCGGGTTCTACGTGCTGGGAATAAACGGTAGCATTACCGCAAATATTTTGCACGTTGGTGCTGGTTAAGTATGCGGTCTACCATCTGATTTCTGGTTAAGTGTGCGGTCTACCATCTGAGTTTTGACAGAATATTTTCGTTAAAACTAACGAAAATATCACGACTTAACCTAACCAATTATCAAGGGCGTACAGTTGATCTATCAGTAAATAGTAAATACTATTCCAGAAACAAACAATGTTATAATTAATAATAGATCAACTGTACGCCCTTGATAACTGGTTAGGTTAAGTCGTGATATTTTCGTTAGTTTATATTCTGTCAAAACTCAAATGGTAGACCGCATACTTAACCAGCACCAAATAAACTAAGATATATTAAAGTTTATCGTAGCTTTCACGGTTGCCTTTTTGGTAGGTTGGTTGGTCGCAGCTTAATTGTGGTAGACTGCTCGAAGCTAGGTAGACCGCACACTTAACCAGCACCTGCACGTTACTTATTTCGGAGCAAGTGTAGTTTACGTGCCCCTGACGCAAAAGGGGACACAAACTACACTAGGTCAAAGTTGGGGAACGGGGTGGGCGGAAAGTAGCTCCCTAATTTAAATTACATATAAATTATGTATAAATTGTGATTTTATTGTTATATTGTTATGGTGTGTTCTCTAAAGTGGTACAATTGTAACGTTCATTTTTTTTTTCATTTCAGATTGAAGGGTAACATGGCTGAGCGTTTAACACTGCAGGAGCGTGCCCAGTTGGCGGCACGGTACGAAGTTTGGCAATCTGTCGTTCGAGTTCAAAGATGGTGGCGGGCCATTCACGGACCACGTGCCCAAGTGGACCCGAAAACAATCAAGAACTGCCACTCGAAGCTCATGACCACGGGGTCTGTGGCAGATGTTCGAAGATGTGGTCGCCCTTCGACATCCAGGGCCCAGGAGACGGTGCAGGCAGTTCAGGAAATGTTCGCACGGAGTCCACGAAAGTCAACTCGCCAGGCAGCTCGGGAAAGTGGACTCTCCCGCTACTCAGTGCGAACTGTGCTGAAGAAGGAGCTGAACTGGCGTGCGTGGAAGCCGCATTACTGCCAATCTCTCTCGGACGAGGACTGCGACATTCGCATGGAGTTCGGGGAAATCATGCTGGCTTGGCATGAAGACTGGCCCCATCTCTTCCGCAACATCCTCTGGAGCGACGAGGCGGTGTTCCACGTCGGAGGCTTTGTCAACCGCCACAATTGCCACTACTGGGCAGGAGAGGATCCCATGGTTACCGCTGAAAAACGGCAGAATCGGTTCAGTGTAATGGTGTGGTGTGGTATGACCTCAGATCAGGTTGTGGGCCCGTTCCTTCTGCGCAACACCATGAATGCTGAGCGGTACCTTGCTATGTTGCGAAACGAGGTCTGGCCGGTTGTCAGCACATGGGAGAACATCGACGATCTGATATTTATGCAAGATGGCGCCCCTCCGCACTTCGCTCTTGTTGTCCGTGAGTGGCTGGATGCCCACTTCCCTGGGCGTTGGATGGGTCGTCGTGGTCCACATCAATGGCCAGCCAGGAGCCCCGACTTGACACCGTGCGACTTCTTTCTTTGGGCGTGGGTAAAGGAAGAAGTCTACCGCACCAAACCGAAGACATTGGAAGAACTGGAGGACCGAATTCGGGAAGTCATATCCTCCATCCCGCCGGAGTTCCTGCTAAAGTCAGTGGACGCCATTCCTGGGCGGCTCCAGAAGCTGGTGGAAAGAGTTGGAGCCCACATTGAATTTTAAAGAAAACCTACCATGTATGCCTACCTTTTCATATTATTTCTTCTGAAATAAATGGATAATATACGTATTTTTTTACCAATCCAAAATAGGGAGCTACTTTCCGCCCACCCTGTACATATATATATATATATATATATATATATATATATATATATATATATATTGACGATTGGTTAGGTTAAGTCGTAATATTTTCGTTAGTTTTAACGTTTTATTTAATTAGGTATACTTGGACAAAGATGGGGAACGCAAACTACACTAGGATAATGTAGGGGAACGTAAACTACACTAGGATAATGTAGGGGAACGTAAACTACACTAGGATAATGTAGGGGAACGTAAACTACAATAGGATAATGTAGGGGAACGTAAACTACACTAGGATAATGTAGGGGAACGTAAACTACACTAGGCACCACAGGGGGACGTAAACTACACTTGCTCCATTATTTCGCTCCGAGCATTCCAACGAAACCACAAGATTGCACCATTTCCTCAGGGCAATTGCAATTCCCTCCAAATAAGGTGAGAAATTACATGCTTTCCTTGCTACGTTAGGGCTAGGGTAGGGTTAGGTTAAGGTTAGGTTAAGATTAGGTTATTCATTAGGGAAAGATGAAAACACATTTTTCTTGTCAATTTTTAGTCGTTTTGCACAAATCTAATATCTGTTTTTTGTGCAAACACGTAGTTTTTGCGATATCTTCAAATGAAGATATTTCAAAAACTACACATTTGCACAGAAAACGGATGGCAGATTCGTGCAGCTAAAATGAATGTTTATCGGGATTGCTGCCGAAGGAAGCAAGCGAGGCACAAAGTGCGTCTCTGGACCCAGAGATTTTGAGATTATAGGGCAGTAAATGATGTATGATACTTTGGGGCACTCTCACGAGTCACCGCAAATATAGTTAGACGTTATTTTTCAAGATTCAGAGCAGAAATTCTTGCATTTTCGCTTTCAGCAAAAATAATTGAAAAGATTTGTTTTTAAGTGATTTCAAATTAGGTATCTCCAACGCAGCTTTAACATTAAAATAGAAACTAAGAAATCCCTGAACTGGAAGTTTCGCAGATTTTACGTTTTTCTATATACAAAGTATTGGAGTAGTAGGTACAGTAATCGGAGCAGAAATGTCCACCATTTTCAAGAAAAATATTTTGAAAGGTTTATTTTGAGGGAATGTCTACATTAGGTGTCTATTAACAGGCTGTAACATTAAAGACAGGAGGAGAGGGTTTGCCCGAGCGAAATGAGGACCTAGTTGTGGTCGCTTCACTCGCCCATCTAGTTATTATTATTATTATTCCACGGTGAAAATTTTAATTTTAATTTAATTTAATTTAATTTTAATCCGATCTTCATGAAACTTGGTGTTGGTGTAAATGCTTTTAACTGGATCTTCATGAAACTGGGTGGAAATATTGGAACTATGACTCTTTCTGGGATTTCCCCAAACCGGCTGATTCCCACCAATTTTTACCAAAGGTCAATGTATCGACTCAAAAACTATTACTCGCGAGAGCAAAAGTGCTAGAAGTGAGAAAATTCGGAGCTGTTGAAGAATAGGGACCCCAGCCTTCTTTAGTTAGGCTTATAAGGCTAATTAACGAAAATATCACGACCTAACCTAACCAATCGTTAGGTTAACTGTACGCCCTTGACGATTGGTTAGGTCATGATATTTTCGTTAGTTAGCCTTATAAAGCTAACTAAAGAAGGCTGGGGTCCCTATTCTTCAATAGCTCCGAAAATTCTTCATGAAACACAAGCTAATAATTTTACTTCAAACTATTGCTTGTACAATAGTATTATCGGTATTAGTGATAATTTCTAAAATCATCGCTTTTCAACCGGTCGTGATGAAACTTGGTAGGAATGTTCATAAAAATAGGTTGTTTTGAATGAATATCATTTGGAACAAATTTCATAAATATTGAATTCAGGGCCTTCAAACCGCGAAAACATTCGCCAAAAATCACAAAAAAATAAATAAATCTTTAAATGTTTTCCAAACAGATTTTAGGTATGCTTCTTTACTTTCATAAAAAAAATTGGTGTATCTCTGTTATGCGCCATTTATGACGCATTTCCTTTTGAAGAAGACCCCACACAGCCTATTTTTTGTAATCATTCCTTATACAGCAATGTCTATTTTTTTTAACAATATGGACGAGTATGAGGTCATTCGAAAGATCTTACAGAGCTCTGAAGCCTTAATATGTTTAAAATTAAAAATATTCGTTTATAAACCCGTCAGATTTAATTATGATGATATACCTTACCTTACAAAGGTTTCGCGCGATGATTCCTCATTTCGCGAAGGCCAAGCTTGTCGTCCCTCCTCTCGAGTTGGCCTGGTGAAGTAGTGAGTTGGTTTCTTGTGCTCTCCACCTCACATAGCCAGGTACGCCTGGCTCATCGGGGATTGTTCTGAGCCAGGCGTCTAGTCTTCTTTTGAAGATGTCCACTGCACATCCCTTCGTGTTTCTTAGGTCTTTGGGCAACTGATTAAACAGTTTTGCTCCTCTCACTACAAAACTATTTTCTTTCAGGGTTAAGGATGTTCCTGTCTCGCCTTCAATTTGGGAATACGACACAGTCTACCGTTTCTACCTTCCACCGTTGTTTGGGGAGTTATAGTGTTCAGAGTAAGATTAGGGACTAGTTTCTCCATTATTTTCCAAGTGTAAATAATGGTGTATCTCTCTCTTCTCCTTTCCAGTGAATATAGGTCTAGTTCGCGTAACCTTTCCCAGTAATTTAGTTCTTTGCACCCATTGATCTTGGCTGTGAAGCTTCTCTGGATCCCTTCCAGCTGTCTAATGTCTTCTCTTTTATATGGGGATGTTAGGACCGAGCAGTATTCCAGTATTCCAGGGTTTTCAGTAGAGGAATCATTACATTCCTATCCTTTCGTTTAAAGGTTCTCAATATCTGTCCCGTTATTCTCTTTGCTCTATTTACTGCTATCTTATTTTGTGTTTCAAATTTCGCATCATCTGTCATTACAACCCCTAAATCTTTTGCTCTGGAATTTCTCTGATTTTTCTGTCCATTTTGGGTATAATATTCCATGGACTTTAGGTCTTCTCTTTTTCCGTACCGTAATAACTGAAATTTCTCGGTGTGAAACTTCATATTGTTGTCTTCCGTCCACTTGTAGATTCTGTTTATGTCGGTTTGTAGAGATCCTACATCTTCTTGGTTTCTTATTTATATATGTGTGTGTGTGTGTGTGTGTGTGTGTGTGTGTGTTCTCAGAATACAAGATCTTTAATATAAACTACGATTCTGAAGACGTTCGGCAGGGCTAAGAAACCTTTTTGTCTTGGGTTCGAACCCAAGTGCTGCCGAGAGTTAGGTGGTTGTCTTTGTGCGTTTCGCGTATGGGGATAAAGAGAACGAAGAGGAAATTGTCACCATTTTTGTTTTTAGCAAAAATAATTTTAAAAATAGATTTTGGGGAATTCCACATTAGGTGTCTTTGAAACCGCTGTAACATTAATGACAAATCGAGGCTCCGGGAGCAAGAAGGACATCCTCAGAATACGTTTTCCTAAAATAAGTATGGGAAATAGGAAGAGCAGCGCAGAAATCTTCACCAGTTTTGCTTCCAGGAAAAATAAATTGAAGGCAGTTTAGCGGTATTCTACTCAAGTCATTTTTTAACCCGCTGTAACATTAAAAATGCGATCGAAGGTCAGGGGCGCACTTCCTAGAGTGGCGAGCGAACCGGGCTTATATATACAGTATATATATATATATATATGTATAGAAACGACGTAAATATTGAGGAGCGTTCTGCACACGTAGTGGTTAGCATATCTGACCGGCAATCGGAAGATCCTGGGTTCGATTCCCGGGCGGGGACTTCATTTTTCATTTGTTCGTTATTTCTCTTCCTCGTGTGCAGAACGCTCCTCAATATTTACGTCGTTTCTATACATTAATATACGGCGTGGTCATTGCAGTTGAATGTGTATATATATATATATATATATATATATATATATATATATATATATATAGAGTCAGAGAAAGTGGTTTCCTATACCTAAAAAAAAAAAAAAGTCCGTTTCCATGACAACAGATCAGCGTCGCTAGGGAACAAAGATTCTCTCCAATTTTATCGGACGAAAATATTTTATGAAATCTTCACAATCAGTCTTTTACGAATAAATGTTCAGTATGGTGAAGAAGCTTGAAACCTTAATAGTATAAGTTTAAAAAGTAATTTTATTTGTAATCAAAGTAAACGTATTTAACTTTTTATGTATGACTTGTATAAATTGGTAACGTTTCAAACTCACGCATTCATAACTTAACCCTACAAAAAATTCTGTCGTTAAAGGATTAATTAAATGTTAAATTTGATAATGATAATAATAATGAAATCTTCACCATTTTTGCTTCCAGCAAAAATAATTTTCAAGGTAGTTTATCGGTATTCAACTTAAGTTATCGTTTAACCTGCTGTAACAATAAAAAAGCGATTGAAGGTCAGGGGCGAGCTAAGCGAGCCCCCTCTATGTGTTATTATTTTTCTTCGGTTTTTTTTTTTGTCACGCTACAGCCTTAACTTTCCATTGGAGCGTCATGAAATTTGAGGGGAATGTTGCCATTGTCGAGACCTAAGGAATTTCTCCAAACCGACTGATTTTCTCCATTTTTTACTATAGGTCAGTATATTAACTCTAAAAATATTGCGCCCGCAAGCAAAACTGATAGAAGTGAAAAATATTTCCTCGAAACACAAGCTAATAATTTTATGTTCAAATAGTGCTTGTATTAATAGTATTACCGGTATTAGTGATAACTTCTAAAATCATCGCTTTTCAACCAATCGCGATGAAATTTGAAAGGATTGTTCTTTGGAATGATTGTCATTTCGGCCAAATTCCTTAATATAAAACTCACGGTATCCCATCAAAGTGCGAAAAACGTCGCCAAAGATCGCAAAGTAAAAATCTTGAAATATTTTTAATACAAGTTTTAGATATGCTCCTCCAGTTTCTGGAAAATCATATGCGCAGTTTATGACGCATTTCTTTTTGAAGGTGACCTCACACACTGCCTATTTTCTCTAATCATTGCTGGTAGAACAATATCTATTTTAACGACATAGACGCGTGGGATTCTTTCGAAAGGTCTTACAGACACCAAAAACCCTAACATGTTTAAAATTAAAAATATTCGTTTATAAACCCGTCTGGTTCAATTATACGTTTTCATGAATTACAATGCAACGTAAAAAGTCAATAAAAACTCTAAATATGAACTCACCAAAAAAATGTTATAGAACAAAAGTTACAGAAAGATTCCTCCTCTTTAGAATGACTGATTTTGATTTACATTTTTTGAGTTATTTGCATTTAAATGAGTACGAGTTGAAAATCTCAAATTCGAAAAATATTCCTTGACAGTTAGTTACTGAAGTTTCTTGGCCGATGTTATATACCAGTATAAAGCTCCTCAAAAGTTCTATCATATAAAGTAATTTAAATATTATTTTAAAATGAAGTAAGTACTAAAGACTAAATTTTCAAAAAATAAATGGTCATAAAATAATAAATTGGTGCTACTATAGTATGTGGTCTACCTACGATTCGGCGGTCTACCTTTTAATTATAGCTTCTTATTTTGTTTACTAATCGCTTGTTTACATCCCAATGTTAATCGCCCTTGACGATTGGTTAGGTTTAGTCATGATATTTTCGTTAGTTTTAACGAAAATATCGTGACTAAACCTAACCAATCGTAGGTAGACCGCATACTATAGTAGCACCAATAAATTCTTAACGTAGCCAGTTTATTTTTGTACTCTTATGTAGACGATGTAGAGCTGCATATATGGGAAAATTTTGAAGTTCATACCTATCTTAGTTTCTATTTGAAGATGTAATGAACATCTTCAGGTTACATTGAGATGTAGACTGATGGCAGAATTTTTTAAAAGTTCACTGGGAACAAATGTTCACAGACGACCACAAACGTCACACCTTACACACACACACACACACACACACATATATATATATATATATATATATACATCATTAGAATGGTCTGATAATTTACTAGAAGACAAAATTAGTTTAAAAATATAATTTTTATTTTCTAAAGGTTAATAGTAAAGAAACTTTAAACTCATAAAATATGAAATATGCAACGGAGAACTTTGAAATATCAGTATGAAGGCAATCATTTCTATATACGATATGAAATTCATATATATCTTTTACGTAATTAATGCTTTTTACAATTTTTGAAGAAAATGTTCGTATGAATCTTAAGTTTTAGGCCTTTTATAGGCATAAATTGAGATTTGCGAGAAAATTCCTTCACGGAGACCAGTTCATTTTATATTTCATATTAAAGACCAGGAAAATCTCTATCATATTACATACATTTTAATTTCGAGTGTTAGAATCCCCCGCTAACATTAACCGAAAGAATGTATCTCTCAAAAATGTTTGTGTTAACACATTAAGGATCAGAAAAATTAAAAATCCAGAAATGCTAGTAGAAAAATCTACCAGTGGTCCTTAATGGGTTAAATATCGAATAACATCGTGCGTCTTGGGATTACAAGTTTGAAATTGCTGCTGTACATACAGGGTGTACATAAAGTCAGGATCTATTTTTGTGAAGCACTTGGAAATTATATGGAATTCAATCATAAAATGATAAAGTGGTAACATTTATTAAATAATTAAGAGTAGGATTCGACGTGACGCCCATCAGTATCCCTGCACAGCTCAAATCGTTCCGCAGCATTTCTAAACACATTCTGGAGCATTTGCGGGGTTATGTTATCTGCAGCAGTTCGTATACGTGTACGTAAGTTTTCAAGACTCGTAATCTTCGTCTGATAGACGTGCGATTTGATAAAGCCCCATGCAAAGAAATCTAAAGGGGTTAAATCTGGTGATCTCGCTCGCCAAGGTCTGTTGCTTCCGCGTCCGATCCAGCGATTTGGAAAACGTCCATTTAGATAATCCTGAACAATTTTGGCATAGTGACAAGGAGCACCATCATGTTGATAGATGACGGTACTAACAATCCTATCCCCGTCGTCTATCAACATGATGGTGCTCCTTGTCACTATGCCAAAATTGTTCAGGATTATCTAAATGGACGTTTTCCAAATCGCTGGATCGGACGCGGAAGCAACAGACCTTGTGAAGCGAGATGACCAGATTTAACCCCTTTAGATTTCTTTGCATGGGGCTTTATCGAGTCGCACGTCTATCAGACGAAGATTACGAGTCTTGAAAACTTACGTACACGTATACGAACTGCTGCAGATAACATAACCCCGCAAATGCTCCAGAATGTGTTTAGAAATGCTGCGGAACATTTGAGATGTGCAGGGATACAGAGCCACATTAAACTTTGATCTACCCGTAACTCGATACAGTTTTGCCAGTGTACCTAACTCTGCGAGGCTGCCAAAAGATTAATGGCTACATGGGCTATTTAATGGCTACATGGGCTAAATTCATTGCGGGAGACATATCATATTACTTTGTATTTGAGTCCTATAATCTAAATCTGTCAGATGAGTCATCCACGCTTTATGACGTCATCATATTTATCTCTCCCACGAACAGACACAAACACAAATTCGGCCAGGTAATACTAATGGCCGAATTTGTGTCAAATGGGAATATAAATAGAATATGACTCATCATAGAGAAATGAAAAATTTGAAATTTTTTTTTTATTTCTTTATTGTTTTATACCATACAGCTTAACATAAAATACAAAACGATTAACATATGTAAATGCATACTCATTTTTTTGAGATCCGTCAGGTGTATATTTACCAACATAAATACGACCTAATGGTTTAGCTAAATCATTGGTTGATATCTTAATTAAAGAATTAGGGAATTGGGCAGTTACTTGTTTACCTAAATCACACGCATGCTTCAGTCTACGATACATTCTAAACTCCTTAAAAGGTGAGAACCATTTTGTTCTGGGATGATTCATTACTTGCTCTGCACTATGTGTGGAATCAAGATTAGGTTCAAACAAAACACAATGGGGAACAATTAAATATGGAGATGGAGATATCCCTACATTAGGTCCCTCTATCTTTTCCCTACCATCTTTCTTACGACTTAATGAATCTTCATAATTAATAACATATCCAGACATATTCATTTCGGGAATACTATGAAAAGATACACCCGTTACTTGATAATAATTAAATTTTAAAATAGTTGATTTAGCATCCTTAGTTAAAAGATCCAAACTCAATGTATAATATCCATCAGCATTAACATTAAAAGTATTTTTAGATAAATAAACAAATTTCATTGAAGCTGTAAATATCTTCTCCTTTGAACGCCATTTGACTTTCCTTCGAGGAACATACTTCCTTTTTCGAGGAACAAACTTCCTTCTTCGATACATCTTGACCAGTAAATAATACACGTCACTCCGATGCAATTCCAATGAAGAGAATGAAATTTAAACAATTTGTGGGTCTATTTATAGATTCTGATTACGTCATGTTATGACAAGAATCCTATCCCCTTAGAATCAACATGATGGTGCTCCTTGTCACTATGCCAAAATTGTTCAGGATTATCTAAATGGACGTTTTCCAAATCGCTGGATCGGACGCGGAAGCAACAGACCTTGGCGAGCGAGATCACCAGATTTAACCCCTTTAGATTTCTTTGCATGGGGCTTTATCAAATCGCACGTCTATCAGACGAAGATTACGAGTCTTGAAAACTTACGTATACGAACTGCTGCAGATAACATAACCCCGCAAATGCTCCAGAATGTGTTTAGAAATGCTGCGGAACGATTTGAGCTGTGTAGGGATACTGATGGGCGTCACGTCGAATCCTACTCTTAATTATTTAATAAATGTTACCACTTTATCATTTTATGATTGAATTCCATATAATTTCCAAGTGCTTCACAAAAATAGATCCTGACTTTATGTACGCCCTGTATAACAATGCCTATTGTTTACGGTTACCAAGCTCCATCAAATTCTGTTGAATATTCATTTTCAATAAAATAAAAAATCAAAGTCGGTACTGAAAGGCTCACTACGTAAATTACGTGTCAAGTGAGAAATTGCAACGTTCAAATATTATTCAATATATATATACAGGGTGTTTGAAAACTTTCTGTACAAATTGTAATGGGGGATAGGCAACACCAAGACAAACCCTTTTCGTCTATAAATGTGTGTCCGCTGACGTCACCATTCGGCGCGAGAGGGCGCCGCTGCAATTGGCTAAAAGGTGAAGTGGGCTAGACTCGCGTTTGCCGCGGGCATTCTTAAATCGGACGTAGTACGCGTAACATGTTTATTTAAAGAAGGCATGTTTATTTAAAGAAGGTGCTGAAAGTTGCGACCGGTAGCATCAATGCATGCCCGACAGCGTCGAAGCATTGACCGACGTACACGTCGAAAGATTCCCGGCATCATTTCGGGAACAGTTCCAGCGGCGACAGCGATTCTTGCTACGAGGTCTTCTTCTGAGTAAATGGGAGTCTCGTACACGAGGTTCTTCATGTGTCCCCACAGGAAGAAATCGAGGCATGTTAAATCGGGCGATCTCGGTGGCCAGGCTACGGGCCCACCCCGGCCTATCCATCGGTCCCCAAAAGTGGCGTTCAGATAATCCCGCACATCGTTGCTGGAGTGTGCTGGGGCCCCGTCGTGTTGAAACCACATTCGTCTACGAATAGCCACGGGAACATCTTCCAGCAGTTCCGGCAACGTTTCTTCAAGAAATATCCGATAAACCCGCCCATCAAGTCGGGCAGGCAGCAGGTACGGCCCAATCAACTTGCCATGGACGATACCCGCCCAAACATTGACGGCGAACCGTTCTTGATGAGCATGCACCCGTGTAGCATGTGGATTTGCGTGCGCCCACACGTGAGAATTGTGCATGTTAAACACACCCTCACGTGTGAAACAGGCCTCATCTGAGAACAGCACATAAGCCGGAAAATTAGGCTGCACCGCTGTCTGCTGCAGAAACCAGCGTGCGAATTCCACACGAAGAGGGTAATCCGGAGGTTGTAATGCCTGGACTCTCTGACGACGAAACGGATGTAACTGCTGCTCGTGCAACACTCTCCAGACCAGGTCGTGGTTCACACCGAGGATACGTGCAACACCTCGCGTGCTTGCGCTTGGATTGTCCTCAAATCGCCGTAGGATTTCTTCTTCCATGTCAGGAGTGCGCACGTTCTCTCCCGACCAGTGTCATGCATGTTTGCATGGAATGTTCCAGTTTCTCGCAGTCGCCGATGCAAATGCGCAAACGTTTAGTGGTTTGGCACACGTCTGTTTGGGAAGCGCTGTCGGTACAACCTCACAGCAGCTCTTCCGTTTCCATTGGCAGCCCCATACACAATATGCATGTCAGCCATCTCAGCAGTCGTGAAGCGCTCCATGTTACGCGTACTACGTCCGATTTAAGAATGCCCGCGGCAAGCGCGAGTCTAGCCCACTTCACCTTTTAGCCAATTGCAGCGGCGCCCTCTCGCGCCGAATGGTGACGTCAGCGGACATACACTTATAGACGAAAAGGGTTTGTCTTGGTGTCGCCTATCCCCCATTACAATTTGTACAGAAACTTTTCAAACACCCTGTATATATATATATATATACAGCAACTTCTCGAATTCCGTTTCTTTCTGATAAGTATCCTAAAAAAAAGGGGACATAATGAAGGATAGGCTTAGGATTTGTGGTTTCGGTAATCTAACCTAATCTAACTAAACCTAACCTAACAAATAATAAAAGTTATAAATTCATATAAAATTTACTGCAGGAGCTCCTGCAGTATATATATATATATATATATATATATATATATATATATATATAATATATATATACTGCAGGGGCTCCTGCAGTATGTATATATATATATAATATATATATATATATATATATATATATATATATATATATATATACTGCAGGAGCGCCTCAGATTCCGTATTTTTGTAATAAATATCATTAAAAAGGGGATATAATGAAGGTTAAGCTAGGCTGCATTAGATTATGCTAGGTTGGGTAGGACTTGCCTTAACCTTACCAAGCCTAACCAAACCAAATCAGATCTACAATAACTCAACCAAACCTAACCTATGAAAAAACTAGTACAACTTATCCAAACTTCAGTGCTGCTTAGAACTGGGCTGTTTTAATATATTATATATATATATATATATATATATTATATATATATATATATATACATACACACGAGTGTGTGAGTGTGGGTACATTAAATTTATTTTTCATCAGATCGTCATGAAAGTTGGTGGGAATGTTACCACCGGTATGGTGGTAACATTCCCAACTTTAGGACGATCTGATATATATATATATATATATATACGTGTGTGTGTGTGACATTATATTAATTCTAGGTTAGGTTAATCCCTAACAAAAGTTATTTATAAATTAAATTTTCGCCAAAATTTCATAGGTCCACAAAGTGATAACTTCTGAAATTTGTCATAATTTGACAAAACATTTATTCCGCTTCAAAATTACAAGAAATATTCTTCATAAAGAAAACTTATAGTTGAAGAATTTACAATAAACAGCTGATTTGTTCCTTTTGTGACCATAGGTCATTGTATCAACAAGGTAAAATTTGTTAGCGAAACTTTAAAGAATATGCTTGAAATATGTTTTTTAGCACAAGTTAATGCTATTTTATCGTATTATTGTTACAACTATTAATATTATTTGTATTTAAAATTATTTATATTAGGTTACCTTTTCATCGGATAATCATAAAACTTCTTAGGTTATATATATATATATATATATATATATATATATATATATATATATATGTGTATATCGGGTGGCCCAAAAAAAAAACGCCTTGAGATTTGAACATCAATAACTTCAAAAATTTGCAGTTCACACTTTCAAAATTTACACAACTTTTACCTCAATCTATTGCTAAACCATCAAAAAAATTTCAGAACTTTACATAAAAACTTTTTCCACAGCTGAGGGAACAATGAGATATGGTGAAAAAAACGAATATGATAAACTGAAAAAATTTTATTATTCGCATCTTATCAACAAATAGGATCAATATGTCCGCCATCCTGCTTACAAACTAATCTTAACCTTTTCTTCCACGACATGATACATTTCTGATTTCTGCTAATGTTATTTTGTTCCCACATTCGAGTATTTTTTTCTTTTTCTGTAAACTTTTCGGTTTGGCCTTCATAAATCTTCTTTGCTAGAGTGTTCCATATGCAATAATCCATGGGATTGCAATCAGGTGATTGCGGGGCTAGTCGTTTTTTTCAATGAAGTTGACTACATTCGGTTGTTGATAATCCTGTGTGAATTTGCTAGTATGAGCTGTAGCACCATCTTGTTGGAGTATGAAATCGTTTCCATAATACAAACAATCAGGCAAAAGATTCTCCTCCAAAAGATTTACATAGGTTTCTGAATTAATTTTTTTATTTTCTGAAATGAAATGAATTTTCGTCCTTCCATTCCACGATACACCTGCTAATACCATGATTTTTTTTGGAAAACCGACTTGTCTGGTGGTAAAGTCTCGATGGAGGAACGTCTTTCTTACGCCGACCATAAACAACATCGTTCCGGGAGTTTCGAGCAATCTCGATGGTGAAATCTTTTTCATCTGTGAAAACTTTCTTTTAACATCATTGGACGAAAATCTATCAAGCAATTTTCTACAACGAATTTTTCTTTTAGCTCTTACATTGCTGTCACGTCTTGAAACACGAATCCTTTTAAATGCTTTAAATCCTACCGTTCTCTGCATTCTTTTTATGGACGTTCGACTGATACCTAAATTTCTTGCAATTTTCCTCTGAGAGCAGTGTGACCGAGGTCGATCCTCTTGAGATAAGCTCATCATTTCGATCATTGCTATATTGTCTTGAGTGTAAACTGTTTTAGGCCGACCACTTCCATGCTTCCGTGCCGTCGAACCGATTGCTTTAAGTTTCTTAATTATTCCATTGACAGACCTAACATTACAAGTTATTCCTGGAAATCCCCTCAAAATTCTTGCCCCAGTTCATCTTTTTTCTAAGAAACGCTTTTCAATCACCGCTTTTTCACTGTTAGTTAGAACCACCATAATTTGAAGGGTAAGTTTAAAAAACAGTATTTAAGATGGGCGTAGCCTATATCATGTGACGTTTTTCAGAAACTAACAGATTATCCATAGGCTTAGGAAACTACTACAAGTCTTAGAATAGTTGCCAGGTACAGCTATACACATTTAGGATTTAGGATATTCGTTTTTTTCACCATACCTCATTGTTCCCTCAGCTGTGGAAAAAGTATTTTATGTAGAGGTCTGAAATTTTTATGATGGCTTATCAATAGATTGAAGTAAAAGTCATGTAAATTTTGGAAGTGTGAACTGCATATTTTTGAGGTTAGCTTCCGCCCGAATTGTTTATTCTGACGAAGGTCAAGCTTTTCACTCCACCTTAAACCTACAGTTAACGTGGAATCCGAACCACGCCCCACCAGCAGTCCAGCGTCTTAACCACTAGGCCACCCAGGGTACCCATTTATCTACCAACCACTTTATTGCGTGGAAGGATGAACAGCTGGGTTTTGCTGCGCGCCGGCTGCCGTCACCGGGTCTCGATCTCGAGGCCGATGGATTCGTAGTCAGCGACGCTAACCACTACACCACTGAGACGCCTTTATATATATATATATATATATTATATATATACTCACCTTGGTGACAGATCGAGCGTGTAGGTGCTGCGGAAATAAATTCGAAGAATTTTTTAAAAAAAAAGTGACTTCGCCACAAGTATCGTTTGATAAGAGTAGGGTTCAAGATAGCGGAGCAGAAATTTTCACCATTTTCGCTTCCAGCAAAAATAATTTAAAGGGCTGATTTTGTGGGGGATTTCAAATTAGGTAACTTCTACACCGCTGTAACATAAAATAGAGATCAAGAACTTTCTTCTCCTACAGGAGTACAATATATTTTACGATTCTCTATAGTAAGTATTAGAAGCTTAGGAGATCGGAGCAAAAATCTTCACCATTTTTGCTTCCAGCATAAATAATTTCAAAGCTGTATTTTGGGAGGGGTGGAATTCCACATTAGGTATCTATTAACTGGCTGTCACATTAAAGACAGATCGAAAGGGTTTGGGCGAGCGAAGCGTGTCCCCTATGGTTATTATTATTATTATTATATTCACAGAAAACTAAGATCATGTTGAATTCAGTATTTTCAAATGTATTTATTGTGTTAAAGGCAATTTTTATTAGAATCAAAGAATTTTCTTTATATTCAATGGGCGAAAAGTTCAGATTTAACAAAATTCAGATACTGAATCTTTTTAACAAATTCATTCGTTGAAGACACTGTAATGAAGAAATATAATTTGTTATATTTAGTAGGAACATTATCGATCGTGATTGAACAAGTGTGTGTGTGTGTGTGTGTGTGTGTGTGTGTGTGTGTGTGTGTGTGTGTGATAAAGACTCATACTCGGAAAGGAACTGTGGTTGAAAGAAGTTAAACCGAACAAGCGACCGCCAACCCTTCCAATTTATTTATCAAGCATCGCCCATGAGACTCGAGTCCAGTTCTCTCGTTAAAATTTAAAATAAGTTAATCTTGTAATCTGAATTTGTAATCGGGTTAGTCTTTTCCAGTGTATACCTAATTAGGCTATTAATTCGTGAATGTATAACTCTGAATACGTTTGTAATTTATATTACGTTCTGTGTTTATTGTTCTGGACACGCTTTATTCCTTTTAAATACTCTATAAACTAGAGTAAACCTCTTAAGGTAAATTTAACAAATAAAAGTTAAAATTGCAAACTTTCAGCAATTTAATTCAGTAATTATAATTTGCAAAGGCTTAACTATTAAAATAAATTATTAAAACTTCCTATTCATTTTTTCATGCAAATAAAAATATGTAATAAAAAAATTTTAGAAACTGAAGAAACGGTAATTAAAAAAGGTACGTATCAGATTCAAATTAAAACTTTGTTTTAACAATTTTCAGCAAAATTAATGTATGTTGAATTGAAAGTAAAAATATTTTTTTGAATAAAAGGAAAATTATTTTGTTAAGAAAAGAGTTCTACAGAAGCTAAGGCTAACAAAGACCCTAAGATCCACTCTACGGTTAGCCCGAGAGAAAGGAAAGAGTAGGGGGTTAAAAGAGGAGAATAAGGGGTTAAGTAAGTAGCAAAACCTATCATTCGTGGGTTAACATTCATTCAGAAAAAGAAAGAAAGACTCACCATCATCATCCGCCGGCCACTGCCAACAAGTCGGAAAAATAGTCGAAGAGCATAGGAAAGGGGTGAAAGATGAAAAGCAGTAAAATAAGAACGCTTACAAACCATGCAAACACAGTCCTCAAACACTGTCATACCATGCAAACTACAGACATGCAAGTAAAGAAAGAGAAGAAAAAAATAAAAAAAAGTAGGAAGAGTATAACCAAAAGTGGGTTAGTTAACGCTACGAGCTACATCTACGTTCTTGTTAGTCTATTTTTTTTTTTAACAATTTTATTGCTGGCATCACACGCTGGCATGTCACAAGCTGGCATTAATCGTCAACAGACTCATCTTCGACCACCACCCCCAGAGCTCCTGTTGCTAATTGTTTTATTATTTTAAACAACGTTAATATTTTTAAAATGCATATCTAAACGGTTTTTAAACATATTAACGCTGGTAGAGTTCACGACGGGGCGGGAAGATTATTCCATTTATCAATTACTTTAAACGTAAAGTTTTTAGCGATGTTAGTAATGAAACGTCTGCCACGCAACTTAAATCCGTTATTACGAGTATTACTGTTATCGAAGTGAACAATGTCAAAATTTACGTTATCGATTTTATTAACGATTTTGAAAACTTCAATAAGCTCCCCCACTTAATCTCCTAGTTTCGAATGAATGCAAGTCTAACTCTTTAATCCTATCTTCGTAAGACTTGTTGCGCAATGACGGAATTAGTTTCGTGGCGCGACGCTGAACCCTTTCCAACCTATCAATATCCTCACGCAAATACGGGCACCAAAACTGAACGGCATATTCTAAATGAGGCCTGACTAGGGACTTGTAAAGGGGCAATATAATATTCTTCGATTTAAATTCGAAATTACGCGCTATGAAGCCTAACATCCTATTAGCTTTTGCGCAAGACTCCAGGCACTGGTTCCTAACTTTTAAATCCTTAGATACGCGTACGCCTAAATCTACTTCCTCGTCAACGCTCGCTAACTGTCTATTGTCCATCGTGTACGTGTAATTATTGTTACGAGAACCTATATGCAAAACTTTACATTTGTCTACGTTAAATTGCATCTGCCACTTATCCGTCCACTCCATAATCCTATTTACATCGTCTTGGAGCCTATTTCTATCGTCCACGTTAAGAACTTTACCGCCTATTTTATTATCGTCCGCGAATTTTGACACATTACTGGTCAAGCCTACATCTATGTCGTTAATGTAAATTACGAATAGCAATGGCCTAACACTGAACCCTGTGGGACACCGCTACCTACATCCAACCACCCCGATTCACTACCATTAACAACGACCCTCTGTTTTCTAGCACGAAGCCATTCCTCTAATAAGTTAGCTACCTGACCGCGTATACCGTGCGCTTTAACCGCAATTAATCTTCTATGCGGAACTTTATCGAACGCTCTTTTTAAAGTCTAAATAAATAACGTCAGCCGCTCTATGCCTATCGTATTCACGCACTGTTTCGTTATAAAACTCTAACAAATTAGTTAAACAAGATTTATGGCGTCGAAACCCATGCTGACTAATATTAATCAAATCGTGACTTTCTAAGTGATCGACGATACGGTCCCTAACTACGGATTCCAAAAGGTTACCGACAATTGACGTTAAGTTAATAGGCCTATAATTTGTAGCTACTGTGCGGTCGCCTTTTTTAAAATGGGCGTAACGTTAGCTAATTTGAAGTCTTCAGGAATAATCTCCGCTTCCAGTGACTTATTAAAAATTTTTGTTAATGGGCCTACTATAACGTCTTTCAAATCTTTCAAATGTCTAGGATAAAGCGCGTCAGGGCCTGCAGCCTTGCTAACCTTTAGCTTATCGATATAATGCGCAATCTCACCCTCGTAAACAGTTATCATTCAAAATAGTCTCGCTACTAAATGGAACGATATCGTCAACGTCGGGGACATTATTTACGTCTTCTAGGTAAAAATAGTCGCAAAAAGTTATTAAAAATAACTGCCATCGCCTGACCGTCGGAAGCCAAAGCGCCGTTAGCGTCCACTAGAGGGCCTATGTTATCTTTTATCGGCTTACGATTATTGATGTAGTCAAAAAACGTTTTGGGATTATGTTTACTAACAGCAGCTATAAGTATCTCTAAATTACGCTTAGCATTCCTAACAGATCTTTTAACCTGACGTCTAAGCTCGATATATCTATTAAAAGTAGCTACTGTACCATTGCGCTTATTAAGTCTATACCTTCTGTTACGCTCGTTTAGTATGAACTCGCCTATTTCCCTAGTCCACCACTTGGGCCTACCATGATTTCTAGCGCGCTTGGGCCGAGGAGGAACAAACTCCCTTTCGTTATTCATAAAACTTTCTTTAAACGCCTCCCAATGAAAATTTGCGTCATTACCCATAAATAAATTAGCCCAGTCCACTACTCTCATCCTGTCCGCAAAACTATCAAAATTAGCCCTACGAAAATCGGGGACTTCTATTACGTTACTATCCTTACTGTTTTCTATCAATAGCTTAAACCTAATAATTTGGTGATCGCTACATCCTAAACTCTCACCTACTTCTAAACCTTCGACTGTATTATCGTCATTAGTCATCACCATGTCTAAGATATTGTCACCGCGCGTTGGTTCGGTAACTATCTGTCCTAAGAAATTATCTTCCATGAACTCAATCAGGCTCAAACCGTCATCATTACCAGTAAAAGTCTCGTAATTAACATTAGGACAGTTAAAGTCTCCGACAATTATACTATCCCGATTATTAATAAAGTTACCAAGAAGCGAGTAAAATCTCGTATCGGTATCGAGGGGTTGAACGAGAGGTCTATAAACCAACAAAATTAAAGCTAATACTACGCGCCCTAACTTCAACGCATAACGCATTAATTACTGCCGAAAAATCTATCTTAAACCTCGATAGCCCTAAGGGAATTACAAATGTACAGCAAAACGCCGCCACCAATCCTATGTAACCTATCGTTAGTAAAAAGTTTAAAACTCGCTATATCAAGTTCCCCCAACAAGTTCCGAGTCACGGTATTTAACCACGTTTCGATTACAGCAACTATATCGAAGTTCCCGGAATAAATTATCGCCTTAAATTCATTCAATTTATTTCTAATACTACACGCGTTACAATAAAAGACGTTTAAATTATTTTTTACCACGGATCGGTGTTTTAAACTTTTTCACGTCGGGTCGGCGTTTCCCAGATCCACAACGTTTAAAGAAGGCTTCGACTTATACAGCTTTCGAACGTTCTCATCGATTAACCTACCTAACCTAGCATTCCCCATTTCATTGAAATGCACCCCCATCTTTTATAAAAAGGCTAGGATCACTAAATTCTGACTACAGCTTTACGAAGGGTACATTTTCCTGAGCACAAATCTCTTCTAGTTTAGTATTCACAAAATATTGCTTTTGACGTAATCCTAAGACTCAAACCGTGCCTAGGGGTAACACCTAGAACTAAAGACCTATCTGACCTTGCCTTCAGGGACCTAATTAACCCCTATATCTCTCCAAAAGGTCAGGCGCACTCGTATCGGGCCTATACGAGTCGTTGCCCCTACCATCGTCACCAACATCGAGTGACGGGAGGCAACATCAATCCTATCTACTTCGTCTCTAATTCTGTCAACCCTGGCCCCTGGTAGACAGACCCTCCTCCGCTTGGTTGGATTCCGTTCAACGAACTCCTTATCCATATGATGCACTAAAGAGTCCCGAATTAAGATTGTTTCCCCCTCGTTCACATTCCTATCCAACTGGGCGAAAGGGTTCGAAACCTCGATAGTGGTGGTGGTGGTGGTGGTGGGGGGGGGGGGGGTTCCTATCACCTAACGTACGTGGCCTAGCTCCACCCTTAACTTCTCTAAATCCCTCCCCGTCTACTTATCTAGGACCAACCTTAACCCCTTCCTCAACTCTGTTTCACCTTCCCGATAAGCTATCTATACTAGAAACTATGTTCCTCACCTCACCTTTCAAATTACTAACGTCTTCAACGTTAGTATAGGTTCAGCCTTCGTCAACTGTAACCCTACCCCTGCCCTCATCAAGCGTTGCAAGTCTTCAGTCACCTCGCGTATACTACGTTTTATATCAACTATTCCTTCCCTTAAATCACAAAAGAAACAAACCGATCACTAGATAATCGCCATAGGACCGCCGTTATAATCTTTAAAATCCGTATACCACAGATTGTCCCCACACCTAGCACACGACGCTTTCTGCGACGGCATCGCGCAAGTTAAATTAGTTAACGTTTATAACCGTCACAAGGTTACGTTAAATTAAGCCGGCACGATATGAAAACGTCTAAATCGCTAAAAACCACTAATATTCAGTTACTTAATTATAACAATGTGAATATAAACGCAAGTATATAAAATTCAGAACTTTCCAAATGTAAATTAATCGGCAATATTCAAAATTAGAAACAATATCAGAGAGCAAGGGAATGCGTCCGCTCAGTAAAGAGTCTGGAGTCTCGAGAATATTTTTTTTTCATGTGAATCAAGAAAATCCGATTTTCTGTGTAGGAATTAAAATAAGAAAGTGACAAATAGCAAATCTTCTTATTGGGGCATTTTAAAAACTTTTATATGAGAATTTTCTCATTTATCTTTGACAACATCTCATTCAAACGCGTTGTTGCGTGCCACACTTCAATACACTTCCTGTCATATCCTTCATGTCACAAAGTACACATACACATCAGCCACAAGCATGAAATGGAGAATATTGTATTAACAAATTCTTACCGTTATAAGCAAACTCGTTTCCGATATTAGCAAACTTATTAAAATTATTAATTATTATTATTATTATACCTAACAAGGGAACTATACTTTACATATTTGAATTACTTCCGAGAGGGTTTTTTTTCCATTCCATTCTTCAAAACTACTACATACAATACCAATATTTTTGTAATCTTTGAAGAATTCCCCCGCTTCATCTCTCACCCGAAACAGTATATATATATATATATATATATATATATATATATATATATTAGTGGTGCACCGATTAATCGGTATCGGCACCTGGCATGCCGATATTAGGAAAATACCTTGCATGGCCGATTAATCGGCATGCAAGGTGCCGGTACCGATTAATCGGTGCACCACTAATATATATATAATGCAAACCCACAAGGAAAAAGAAAACGACTCCAAGACCTTTCTTGTATTCAGAAGTACACCTCGTCAGGGATTCCCTGACTAGGTGTACTTCTGAATACATGAAAGATCTTGGAATAAATTTTTTTTCTTTGTGGGTTTGCATCATTCATTCATTTCACGTGTTTAATTGTGAATCCATAAGAACGTTCATAAGAACATTCAAAAGAACGTAATGATTCCCCTGCTTAAAACACTAATTATACCAAAACTTGAATACTACTCAGTTTTGACGTCCCCATATAAAAAGGAAGAAACTAATAAACTTGAAGAAACGCAGACATTTTACAGCCAAGATTGATGGCTGCAAAGAACTCAACTACTGGGAAAGACTACGTAAACTAAATCTGTACTCCCTGGAAAGAAGAAGAAGAAGAGAGAGAGAGAGAGGTACATCATAATCTACATATGGAAAATGATCGAAAAACTGGTACCAAACCTAAAACTAACCCAATTACCATTCGAACAACACTGGAAAATAGGAAAGGCAGTATGTGTAGTGTTCCCAAATTAAAGGCCCGACAGGGGTCAAAGTTGAAGTCTTCAAGAGAAGACTAGATGCCTGGCTCAGGACGGTACCAGATGAGCTTGGTATACCTGGCTATGTACGATGAAGAAGGCAAGAAAGCAACTCGCTCCTCCACCAAGCCAGACCTAGACGCGGTGCCACCAGCTTGACCGTGTGAATAGAGACCAACGTACGGAACAAGGATATATATATATATATATATATATATATATATATACAGGGTGTCCCATAAGTCCGGCATCATAGGAGAAATTCATATTTTTCTATTTCTACAAACCATAATTCATATTTTTCTCTTTCTACAGGCCATAATGTCTGTGAGCAAGGAAGAACGAATCCAGATAATTCTACTCATAGGAAATCGGAGTCAAAGAGACTTTGCAACAAGTCTGCTAACACAACTCTGTGTTATTGGCTCGCGGTCTGGATGCAGTCTGTTAAATTCAGCAGCGGCCTCTCTTTGACTCCGATTTCCTATGAGTAGAATTATCTGGATTCGTTCTTCCTTGCTCACAGACATTATGGCCTGTAGAAAGAGAAAAATATGAATTATGGTTTGTAAAAATAAAAAATAGAAAAATATTAATTTATCCTATGATGCCGGACTTATGGGACACCCTGTATATATATATATATATATATATATATATATATATATATATATAGACAAAAGATACGACTCTCAACATTTATCGGCCAAACGTTTCGGTCCACTCAGGGGCCATCTTCAGTGACTACATGAAAGCATCTAAAGACAATCAAAAGTATAACTAAAGTAAATACAAATGTCGGAAAATTCACTACTCAAAATAAAACCTAAAACAATAAGCAAATAATTAAAAAATAACTTAAAAAAAAAATTATCTGGAATAGTAAGAGAATAAAACACTAAAAATAAAACCCATTAAAAATAAAACAAAAAATAAAAAAATTTAAAAATTTAAAAATTAAAAAAAAAATTTAAAAAAAGGACAAACCTGAATGGTAAGAGTTGAAAATAACAACGAGAGAAAAGAGGAAAGGAGAAAGAACCTAAGTTACTGCGTTATATTGAAAAGGTGTTAGTTGGTTGGTTAGGAAGCGAGTAATTTTATCGAGGAAAGACTATCGTTTAATTCTGGATTTAACTTCTTGATAAAAAGGGATTCTAAAATTTTGAGATCAAAAGAATTAAAAGCAGACGACAGAATCGTAAAAGAGTCCTGGGGGCACGGGTGGTCATGGGTCTCTGAATGATACCGGATAGCAGAGGATTCAGGAGTGGAAAGAGGGCGAGAAGTTCGATAAGAAAACCCAAATGCTTCGAAATCCTAAGTTTTAACTGCAGGGCAGTCTGCCCTACATAGCGACTTTGGCAGGTCGCACATGTATATAGATAAATAACAAAGGATCTCAAAAGCACGAGGAGGTGATCTTTATGGCGAAAAAAAGATTGAAAAGAATTAGGATTGGAATTGATAATTATGAAGTCGCATTGAGGGAAGTGTCTGTCCAAAATAGCGTGGACATCTTTATTAAGTTGAAAAGTTAGTTGGTCTAAAAAAGGAAGCTTAAGATAAACCTTCTGTTTCGGAACCGAGGACTGAATTATTTTGGGCAAGTGGACCGAAACGTTTGACCGATAAATGTTGAGAGTCGTATCTCTTGTCTTTATATTCTTATTGAGGATAAGGTTCCCGAAGAACACTTCTATCGTAACTATATATATATAATTATATATATATATATATATATATATATATATATATATATATATATATATATATATATATATGTTATATATATATATATATATATATATATATATATATGTTATATATATATATATATATATATATATATATGTTATATATATATATATATATTACTCACCAAACATTATTTTACTTATCTCAGGTGAACAATTGTTTAATTAAATGAGGTAATATTGTACAGTTTATGAACAAAGTTCGCCTGCAAACATGAAATTTATAAAATGCATAAAATAATTAGTAATCAGTAATAACTAGGTTTGGTTTTCGAAATTCTATTACTGTTACGAAAAAGCAAAACAGAATCTTACCATTAGTAATTTTTATGCTTTTTTGAAAGGTCATGTTCCTGGGCGAACTTTTTCTGGAAACTACATCTCCATTATTTTATGTACATCTTTATATATGAAATAAACTTCAGATTTAAACAGGTGAAATTAATAAATGTTACATGCTTGCAGGGAAAATTAAAAACGATTCAAAGACCTCTCGTGTATTTACACGCAAGGACTTGGAACTGCTATTTTTTCCCCCCCTGTGAGTGTGATATCTATATACTGTACATAAAATAATGGAAATGCAATAGATGTATTTTAGGTGCCAAGAGTAAAATTAGACAAAAACAATACCTGCATTACTTAAAGTAGTTGTAAAGCACCAAACTTAGACCAAATTTTAATGCAGTTATTCCATTTTTTACTTTGAACTTTAAGTTATTAAACCAAATAAGTTTTGCAAGTACCGATAGCAAACTTTTATTTAACTTTTGGATTCAGAACATGCAAACGAGACTGATCACCAAATACTTCATTTTTACGACGAACTTCCATGACCAAATAGTTACCAACTTCCAAAAGTAATTAAAAATAATTGTACAATGCAATACCTTCCTCTTCACTATTTTTTGTTAAATGCTCCTAAATTAGATGCTTCTTCTTTTCTTCCATGAAATTCAAACTTATATTTACTTTTAATACAATAAATATGATGAAATGTAACTCTAAATCCTACTCGAAGACAAAGTTTGGAGTCAGTTTCCTAATCGCTCTATAAAGGTTAGTTAAATCACTATGATCCTACTTATTTTCTCTAAGTTTCTAGAAACATGTCACCAAATCATTAGTCGATTGACTATCTTTACTCGTATTAAAATTATGGAGTTTATTCTGAAACTAGTCAACTGAACAAGATCGCATACCGATGAAGAAAGTCATTCAACTTTTTAAGAATATCTGATTACGTAATGCATCTGACTAGCAGCTAAAATTTAGTAGTATATCATCTGACCTCACTAATCTGACTAATTTGACTACCTTCACATATTTCACACGACCACTCTGACGACTGTTATGAAGAGAGTAATAGTGCATTGAATATTAAGATTTACTGACGCATTGTTTGACCACTTTACTTCTTTAGGAAATACAATGCATCTGAATACCCTTACGTATTTCACAAAAGTAAACTAGCCATGTATTATGTAAAATGTACAAATATTTTAGTTACCCTTCTACTGCAAAAAATATATAGTAGAAATCTTCTCTAGCACATTTAATGCAGTAATACAATTTGCCAATTATTATGTTTGATATAATAGTTTGCGCATTTCTTATATAAGTTTTCAGATGTTATGAATGAGAAATTAAAATCTCCACAGATTAAAATGTGTTTTTACAACTTTGGCAGTGTTTGTATACGTTAAAATAATTTGATTTTGGCTATAAAATATAAACTGCATAAATATGGTGTACCATATTTATGCAACAAAACCATTAAAACATTTATCTTGTACAAGCAACATAGTTTTCCTTTTATATTTCCCATTTATATATAATTTATATATAAAAGTCTATTTGTTAATTAACTTTAACATGAAATTAATTTCTGTACAATCACTACGAAACACATGATGAATCACGTGATTCTTTCCGCTTTTCAAAATTTAATCCATCAACTAATTAACTACAAAATGAAATTAGTCAACCGATTTAAATGTAGAACGAACAGTTAGTCATCTGACTTGTTTCAAGAAAATTAAATAAGTCAGTTTACTTTGCATTGCCAAGTGATGGTTCCAAGAGTAGCTGCAAATTAACTACTTCAGGTTCAATGACTAGTTACGATTCTTTTCGGTCAAATAGCTCACAAACTCAGTTTTGGAACTGGATGCGTTTGTTCAAAGTCTTGTGACTTAAAAAAAAATTTCAGTTTACTACGTAAATGAGGGAAACTGGTTTTCATGTACAAGATTACGAATAAAATCAAATTGACTGAAATCTCTCACTAGCCATCTTGTGGTTATTTATTTTAATTTCATTATTGGATTGGTTCAGCGTGTTTTTTATACTTACCATACTTCGACTTATCATTCATACTTATGTTTCACTTATCATGTTTTCTTGCCTACATCTCAATCTATCATGGTCTTTGCCTACCATTTCCACCTACCTTCGATTCAGTTACCTCGACCTATCATGGTTTTTGCCTGTCATCTAAACTTATCATGGTTACTTACCTATGTTGCCGGTTGCATCGCCGCAAACAACTGTCGACGTGAATGTTGTAAGGAGAAGGGCAAAGGCAGCATCGCGAAGCATAGCGCCCAGGCTTACACCATTCTCATGCCGAAACTGCCAAAGAAAAATCCATTACTAAGTATTTTAAAAAAAATATAATAAAATAATAATAATAATAATAATAATAAACAAATGAAATCAATTTCAAAATACTTTTACTAGTGATAAAACCAGCTCTTATTTGGCCGTTGATTTTAACCACTTAAAAAATTTATCTGAAGATAATTTAATACTAATGCCATACAACAAATTTAATGATATATATATATATATATATATATATATATATATATATATATATATATATATATATATATATATATATATATATATATATGAGACAGACAGACAGACAGACAGAGACAGACTGCGAGACGGAGGTCTTTAAGGAGTTTATACATACAATTATTTAGTTAAGAACATTATACAGATAAGTGTTCAAATGATGAAACAAATCAAACAAAAAGTCTATAAGAATTTTATTCATACAAATAATTTGTTACATTATAATTTAATCTTCAAAGAGGTCTCAATCCGCTATGATACATTTGTGGATTCTCTCTGTGAAACTCTTCATTGTTCTTCTGAACATATCGAGTGGAATCCTTTTCAAATGTTCATCTATTCTGCGATGAAACCAGGAGTGTAGAGTTTGCCACGTAAATAAGCCCAAAGCCAGAAATCACATGGGGTTAAATCAGGTGATCTGGCTGACCACTCGATGGGACCTCGCCCCCCAAGCTATCTACCTTCAAGTTTCGTATCCAAACTCTTACGGCAGCTATAGAATAATGTGGCGGCGCTCTATCATATTGATAAAGCCGATTCCTGCCAACGCACCCAAACTGTTAGTGTAGTCGTTTTAATGGGTTTACCCAATCGTAGTTTGGGATTTTTTTCGCCCATTAGTGAATGTTGTGTTTGTTTCCCTTACTTGTTAAACCGAAGACATATTCATCTGAAAATTTGATCTTTCGAAGGAAATCTGGATCACTGTTGAACTTTTGTCTCATTGTTTCAGCAAACTGCAGCCGTCTGCCAGAATCATTGTCGTATATGAGCTGAGAGTAAATGGGTTTGTAATCGTGGTACCCCTGTGATTTCAATATTTTTCCTACCGGAAATTTGGAAATATCCAATTCCTGTGCGACTTTCCTCGTTGAATTGTTAGATCGACTTGAAAACTGGCGAGGACATTTTCTTCGTTGTTGTTGTCTCCTGTCGCCGTTACTGGCCTTCCGCTTCTTGGACGATCTTTTACCAGGCTCGTTGTTTCCAAAAGGTTCAGCTTCCAGTATCGAAGAATGGTTGCATTTGGTGGTGGTTTATTATATTTTTCCTGAAATAAACGCAAACGTTCTTCGCAATTATTATAAAAAGTAGCTCATGATACAAGATACACTTTTTCTGCATTGCCATATTCCCCCTTACTGATATGACGCTGACTGGGGCTAGGGCCGAGGACGTTCGTTTTCTACCCTAGGATCATTCCTGGCATTGTATAGTTGCTTTGAAAAGTATCGCCTACAACTACGCTTCTCAAACTAGGGGTCGCGTAAATATTATTGGGGGTCGCAGAAACATTTGAAAATATTTTTTTTCATAAATATACAGTGTTAGTACCTATTGCTTTTATGACATTGAGTGAAGGGTCGCGAAAAAATTTGTCTGATCCAAAGGGGTCGCAAGTGAAAAAAGTTTGAGAAGCCCTGGCCTACAATGCAGTGATATCATTAGAATTTATTTATTATTAATAAATTATTTGTATGTATAAAATCCTTAATGACTTTTCTCCCACCCTGTATATATATATATATATATATATATATATATATAGGTCCTATGTCGTGAGCTGGTTTAGAGTATATATATATATATATATATATATATATATATATATATATATATGGCAAAGGCCAGTAAAAATGAAAGTCGTTAATAATAATTTTAATAATAACAGCAAAACAATCTTTATGAAGAACGAATACATTACATACGGTATACATCACATCCACATAAATTTACAAAATGTTAGCATTAACGTTTAATTTTGTATTTTAGTGGCAAATAGTCTAATTAGAGCATTTTTATTTGAATATGCCGTTGGGAAGACTGAGGGCTTTTTCAGGGAGAAATATTTGAGATACAGGATGTTCAAAAAGTCACGCAAGTGAATATGCATGTACACATCACCATATTCACTCGAGTGACTTTCTGAACACCCTGTACAAAGATACAATCTTAAAGTAATAAAATACAGATAAATGAGGCACATTGTATGTACGGCGTACTATAATGAAAACTTTCAAAATACAATTTATATACGGGACTTGTGATTGGATCCAATTTATGACTGAATTTTGCATATAAAATAGGCCTCTATAATTTTTGAAAAGGGAACTGCGAATTTTTGTACAGTAACATATGTAAAACTGAACAATGAATAATCAATATTCATTTTTACATAAGAACCAAAATCGCTTAACGCGAGTTTGGATAAAAATTTTATTTGTTGCTTTCTATTTTTGTTTCAGTGTCACATCCATGTTCTTTCTTGACCGCTATCCTTTATTAATTTTATTAATTATTCATTCAGCTACCTATTGTGACTACCAATACATGTACATTGTACAATAGTTTATGCATTCGTACATGTCCACTGAGGACGTACATAATTACCTTATATGTAAGTACGTTCACATATATTCTTTTTACTCTTTCTTTTAAGTACGTTCACCTCTTGCAATGAACTCGAAAATGCTTATGCAAGTGTACGCAGTTCGATGATCACAGCATAAATTGAACATCTAAAAACGTAAAACCTCCTCTCCCTCTGATCCAAATTTATAAAAAAATTATTATGCGTTATGTTATGTATCATGTGTCATGTTGTATATAAATATATATATATGTGCTCATGTACTTTGTGTTGTACTAATAACTATATATAAATATAAAAACACTGTAAGAATTGTAAGTGACTAATATACTTAATGAAACTGTAATTAATGAAAATAAATTTATAATGTAATTAATGTACTTTAATTAAACGATAATAATTTAATATAATGTAATTAATGTACTTAATGATGTAATGTACTAAATGACGTAGTGAATGTACTTTAATGGAATTGTTGTTAACGATAATAAATTAATTAATTGGTAATTATAATCATAGTTATAGTAGACCAAAATTACAATGTACTCAATGTCCGACCCGACATTATGTCGCCATAAGGAATGTAGACTCGGCGATACTGTTATTATTTTTTTTATTATTATTATTTTTCCGTTGGGATAAATTTTGATGTGCTTTCTACTTTGCCAAATAATTGGTGACTTGCTCTTTTTTAAAATTTCTTAATCATTTTTAGATTTAGCTTAATAATGAATTCTGAGAAACTTTTTGCAATGTTCATAATTCGTATACATTCTCTCTCCGTTATAAAAGATGAAGTCATGTCTTGCCTAAGCATTTAATTGTAAATCTTAAACCTTTAATTTTTACTCATATGCATATTTTAGTGTAAAGATGCATAGTTCAATTTCCACTTTTAGTTAACTTGGCAGATCATGATAACATCAGATCTGAAAATACGCGGTTTAAGATAAAAATATGGCTTCATCTTCAAATATCTTGTTTATTCTTTTAAACCTCACCACAGCTAAAAGATTTACTTTATTTTCAAATATTGTGCAAAAATAATGCAGCCTCTTCAACATTTAATAATGATGATGTTAGTAGAATCGGGGTATATGAACCCCACCAATTTCTTCCATGTTCATTCTGATACCAACTACGAGGCTGAGCATTACCTGTAATATTTTAGCAGTAAATTACAGTAAAGAAAAGGTCTTTATCTTCTCCTTCGAGCCGTGCTTTCTTCAGAAAAAATAGTCATTAAAATCTCCCGATACGTTACAAGAAGAATCGGGGAGAAACCTCAAAGAATTTAATAAGCCTCTCAGAATCCTCCGAGCCACTAAAGAAGAACTCGGAGATCTACTGCAAGTAACAGATCCGTTGCTGCCTCCTAACCAGAACCCCCGTCGACTTCGAACCAACTCAGGGCCATAGATAGACGGAGGGGTTAACACATATATAAGTTGCAATATATACACAGATACACACACACACATATATATATATATATATATATATTATATATATATATATATATATATAGTGTGTGTGTGTGTGTGTGTGTATTAGGGTGGCTATCAGCATATAGGGACAAAAATTATTTTTTAACTTTAGAGTTCGGAAGGTCAAATTTTGTTCTTTATCATGAGAAAACTTAGAAAGTCATTTTTTAAAGCAATCAAATCATATTTAGGGGTGGCGCACGGCAGTATAAAAATGTAGAGTAATGTACTTTTAATCAATATTTTTAATCAATCATTTATTTCTTTACAAAAGTTACATGAATTATTATTGAAATGTTTACATGAAATATTTATATGTTTTCAGATATATAGTTGTATTTATGATATATATAATATCAATATATGTAACTACTGCTTGTGACTTTTGGCATCTGAAAAACTGGTAAGGAGCAAGCTGCAACTCAAATCCTCAGTTAACTACATGCTAAGGAAGTGCATATGTGGTGGTAATTCGTGCTCCATTTATTTCACGGTTAGGAGTTTCACGCCCTAAAATTTTCAATTTTTTTGCAATCATGGCTAGTACTAGTTCTAGTACTCGTTCTAAAACAGATATATGGTTTGTTGGTCCAACTTTACCAAAAATATTTGGCGATAAACTCTCTTCTCAGCAGCAAGTTTTGGCACATTTTTTTTACCATCATTCAGAAATTAAGCTCCCTTTGAAAGATAGTGCTAAGAACACTTTGATCAGTGTTACGAGTTTCTGGAAGAAAGCCAGTATTCCAACTGCGCATGAACATGAGCTTATTAAGCGGTTGCTCAAACTCTTCATTCTGAATGGAAAGCATTGCAAAAAAGTAAGTCCCGTCGATCTCAAAAACAAATTTCTAATGAAACACACTTCACATCACGACTCAATGAACTATTTGACATTGCACACGAGAATGGTCTGTCTATGATGAAAATAGAAGAAGATAAGAAATTTCTTATTGCTCAGCACAGTGGAAGGAAAGGTCACATAGCTGGCATTGATAAAGTGACAACAATCGAGGAAAGAAATAAGATAATTGAGAGCAAAATTTTATTAGCCGCAACAGAAAAAATGAAAAAGAAATACAACAACTAAGCAAAGTTGCAACAATAGATTCAAGTACCAGTAATGATAACGAGTCGATCCATTTGTAAAATAGTACATCTCAAATATTAAAAAGTTTTTCTCAGGGTGACACCCAACCACAATCGACGAAAACAAGACCTCAGAACATAATGACTCCCGAATTAGCACAAGCTCTAGACCGTACAAAGACCAGCAACCGAGCAGCAACCGAGCATCCACTAAAAGGATGAAAATTAGAAAAGAAACTTCAGCTAATATCATTGAACACTTTGCTCCAGAACCCCCCTAGTAGTTCACTGAGATGGGAAAATGCACCTGATATCAGAGGAAATAAGTCTGTCGGTCGTTTGCCTGTGGTAGTGACTGGTAAAGATATCGGCAAGCTTCTTGCAATCCCTAAACTTACCTCCGAAAGTGCAAAAGCAATTGCAAAGGCTATTGTTGAAACTGTAAAAGAATCGAATTTAGCCAACCAGATCAAAGCGATGTCGTTTGATACTACGGCAAGTAATACAGGAAAGAGTGGAGGTGCCCGCATCCTGATTGAACAAATGTTGGACAAAAATCTTCTGCACCTAGCCTGTCGTCATCATATCCATGAGATTATAGTTCGAAATGTATTTGGCGTCCTTTTTGTTACCTCATCAAGACCTGATATTGCTTTATTTAAGCGATTACAGCTAGAATGGAGTAACATTGATAAGAGTAAGCTTGAACCAGTGATTGGTGATAAAGAAGTGACCTTAGACATATCTGAATGGAAGGAAATAATTGAATTCTGTAAAACTAACCTAGAAGAACGTCAACCAAGAGATGATTACCGAGAAACCTTATCTTATTTCTCTCTACTTATCTTATTTCTTTCCTCGATTGTTGTCACTTTATCAATGCCAGCTATGTGACCTTTCCTTCCACTGCGCTGAACAATAAGAAATTTCTTATCTTCTTCTATTTTCATCATAGATAGAGCATTCTCGGGTGCAATGTCAAATAGTTCATTGAGTCGTGATGTGAAGTGTGTGTCATTGGAAATTCGCTTTTGAGATCGACGGGACTTACTTTTTCTAATGCTTTCCATTCAGAATGAAGTTTGAGAAACCACTTAATAAGATCATGTTCATGCGCAGTTGGAATACTGGCTTTCTTCCAGAAACCCATAACACTAATCAAAGTGTTCGTAGCACTATCTTTCAAAAGGAGCTTCATCTCTGAATGATGGTAAAAAAAATGTGCCAAAACTTGTTGCTGAGAAGGGAGTTTATCGCCCAATATTTTTGGTAAAGTAGGACCAACAAACCATATATCTGTTTTAGAACGAGTACTAGAACTAGTACTAGCCACGATTGCAAAAAAATTGAAAATTTTAGGGCGTGAAACTCCTAACCGTGAAATAAATGGAGCACGAATTACTACCACATATGCACTTCCTCAGCATGTACTTAACTGAGGATTTGAGTTGCAGCTTGCTCCTTGCCAGTTTTTCAGATGCCAAAAGTCACAAGTAGTAGTTACATATATTGATATCATATCATAAATACAACTCTATACTCTAAACATATAAATATTTCATATAAACACTTCAATAATAATTTCTGCAAATTTTGGAAAGAAATAAATGGGGTATTTTACGATTGATTAAAAGTACATTACTCTACATTTTTATACTGCCGTGCGCCACCCCTAAATATGATTTGATTGCTTTAAAAAATAGCATGCTAGGTTTTTTCATGATAAAGGACAAAATTCGACCTTCCGAACTCTAAAGTTAAAAAACAATTTTTGTCCCTATATGCTGATAGCCAACCTAACACACACACACACACACACACACATATACATATATATATATATATATATATATATATATATATATGCAGCTGGGGTGCTGTACACTAATAAGAGCTAATAAAGTGTTGCTTTAGTGATTTACGAAACGAAATTAATGATGACGCTTCTCTGATATTTATCGGTATAGAGTTCCAAATGTTTGCACCTTTATAAGAGAGAGCATTTCCTGCAGTTTTCATTGAATAATTTGGTTTGTGTATGGAATCATTGGGAAAGCCTTGTATTATGATTAGGATTGATCTTATGCGGGGTAATCGCCCTGTGAATAGGTGAAGTATAGTTTCTATTATTAGCAACTTTGTACTCGTACATACTGATACCGACAGTGTTTATGCAAGTCACTTAGTTTTAGGATATTTAAATCTCTGAACATTGGAGAAGTATGAGATTGTCTGTTATCATTATTTGAAAGAGTTTGTAAGCATTTTTTATGGATTTCTTCTTGTGGATATCGTATATAATTCTTTGTACTACCCTATGCTGTAATTCCATACTGTAACTGTGGATGAATAAATGAGTAATACAGTGTAAATTGAGCATTTTGGGGGGGAAATTGTGTTTGAGTTTGAATATTATGTAGAAAAATCTAGGTATTTATAATTTGATATGTTGTATTTGGCTTTTAAAATTTAGTTTGTCATCTAACTTTGTCAAAAACTTTAACTTCAGTTACTTTTACAAGAGGAGAGTTTCCAATTATTAATGGAATGTGCGCGATTACTTTTTTTATAAATACAATCATATATGATTATTCTGTCAAGTTTAGTAAAAGCTTATTCGTACACATCCATTAGTGACATGTTCTAATTCCCTGCTCATTTATTAGAGAGTTGATAACGTGTTGTGTAGAAGTGAATGTTGTGTTAAATGATAAAAATCATTTACATGGACTAAGGAAAGTAAGGGTCCAAGTATAGAGCCTTGTAGAATACTACTTTCCAATAGAGCATATTTTGATGAAATGTCTTTTTGCCTTAACATAGTGGTGACGATGGCCGGGGAAAACTAAGATTCTGTGTTTTTTATAGTCTCTAAATCTAAATTACGTGTTTGCTAAGATGTCGTATTTAGCTAAGAAGTTGATTACTCCAGTATATATGATTTTTTCAAATACTTTAAATACTTAAAGTCGGTAATATGGAGATTGGTCAGTAATTGGATGGAGAATCGGTGCTGCCTGATTTGAATGACAAGTAATCAGGGTAATGAGGTAATCAGGGAATACATCTCTTTGCTGTTGACTCATTCATAAGTCTTGCATGTGAATAGAGTTGCTATATTATCTGATATTAATTCATATAATTTTCCTGGAATTGAACTGATAGCTGCTTTTTTATTTTCTTATTAAATTTTTCAATGTAGCCGAGTTTTCGTTTGGCAGAATTGGTTCAAAGAGAAATGTATTTGGTGTGGGTTGGTGCATATATTGTTGGTAGTGACTGAGTCTGGAATAGCTTCGGCTGTGTTGATTCCTATTTTTGAAAAGAAATTGTTTAAAAAATTAGCCATATCTTCGGGATCACTGTAGAAAATTTCGTCCTGTGATAACGAAGATACGGACTTTGTCTTTTCTCTTTGGGCATTAACAAAAACCTTTAAAGTATCACACAGTCTTCAGGATAAGATTTTTGTTCGGTAATTTTAGAACAATAATGGTCCGCTTTTGCAGTTTTTATGAGTGAATTTAGTCTGTTACAATAACTTTTATATGTTTGTTCATTGACGATAGCATTCTCCCATAATTTATAGAGAAAATGTTTACAGTTTATGTTTACAATGAGCGATGAAGCGATCCACTGGTTGCTATAATTATTTTTTGACACGAGCTTCGACCTGATAAGAAAATTTGCATTAACTATATCCATTAGTGTGTCTGAGAATCTTTGAAATTTTGCTTCTATTATTTTCGGTTATTCTCGACCAGCCAAAACGTGATACTTCTCTGGTAAATTTTTATTTATTTTTATAGTTGTAGGGTCTATTGTCAATGTTTATTTTCTCCTTTATTTAAAAATAGTTAATTAGCATATTAGCATTGTATATGTTGGTAGATGGTCCGTAATATGAAATAGGAGTAAACCTTTAAGAAAAATTATAATAATGATATATTAAATTTCCTCTTGTAAATACTAAAAAATATTATGTATCAAAGTTTTATATATATATATATATATATATATATATATATATATAGGGCGATCCGTTTGGGTATGGATAAAATAAAAACGCTGGGAGAATCTATCGAGAAGTGATACAGCGCTCATCTATTGTACGTGTGGTCATAAAATGTGAGAGTTTGTAATAGGCTAAGCCATCCACTGTCAGACGTACGGGCGCCATCTGCTGTCAGACTTATGAGACATATGCCAGTTTCGAAGATGGCGGCGAATGTACAACAACGTGCGAAGTGTGTCATTTGGTTTGCTAAGTTTGAGAGTGTGACAGCGGTACAGCGTGAGTTTCACCGTGTGTATGGTGTTCGAAAAGCTCCTAATCCACATTTGAAGAAACGGGGTCTATCACTAAACCACATGCAGTTGGTCGTAAGCATTAGCCTCTCGTTATGACCTCTGTCATGTCCGAAAGGGGGTTCATGTTGAAGACTAATTAAGTTTGTCATAATCTACCATCTTTGTAGGCATTGTTTGCCAAATATTAAACTACACAATGTTACTCTTTCCATTTCACATCACTTTCATTTTATCCATACCCAAACGGATCATCACCATGTGTGTGTGTGTGTGTGTATATATATATATATATATATATATATATATATATATATATATAATATACACAAAGATATGCAAGGAAATATTGAACGAAGGTGACGTAGAAAAATTACAAAACGATATTAAAACATTGTTCAGGTGGGCAGAAGACAACAATATGAAGTTCAACGAAGAAAAATTCCAACTTCTAAGATATGGTAATAACAAAAAGCTACAGACTAAAGGGTACAAAACTCTGCAAGCCAAACAGATAACACCAAATCCACAAGTCAGGGATCTTAGAGTAATAATGTCGTCGGATGCAGAATTCAAAGAGCAGTATAACATCAAAATTACAACGGCCAGAAAAATAAATAATGGGTATCAATAATCCTTTAACGCCAGAATTATTTGTTGGGTTAAGTTATGAAGGTGTGTATTTGAAACGCTACCAATTTGTATCGGTCGTTCATAAAGGATTAACCCTGGAATGCATAGTAAGGTTCAATTGGATCCCGCTATGCACAATGATTTGATCTGCCTATGCAGTCTAGAGTTAAAAGAAGTTATTCTCTCATCTGAAAACAAGCGTTGATAACTAAAAGAAGGAAAAACGTTCCCTTGAATGCACCCTCAAAATGAGTACAAAGAAATACAAGGGACACCAAATATCAACAGACCGGCTGGTCCCTACGAGGTTGTCTGTTTAAGAAGGAAGTTAAAAGATGTAAGAAAATTTAAAGAGGAGTGAAAGTTTTGAAGCAAAGCAAAGAAAAGAGGTTGAAAGGAGGGAAAGAAATTTAAAGATAATGAAAATTTTAACGTAAAGAGGAGAGAGTCCGAGTGAAAATTCTACAATACTTCTACGCGCTAACAAATGCTTCCAACTATGGATTTAAAGCAAGATATGCATCTGGTCTCTTTTTAAAGGATTCGATCGAATTATTTTGAACTACGGTGGCTGGCAATCCATTTCTCAAATTAACTATATGATTGGAGAAAAAATGTTTAGGTTTATTAGAATTAAAATGTTTACCCACTAATTTGGAACCATTACCGCGAGTTCTATCTGCATTTCTGAAGGTGAAATATTTTTCGGCGCCGATATTATCAAAACCTTTAAGCATTTTAAGCACATGGATCAAATCTCTTCGAATTCGTCTTTTTACGAGTGAGAATAAATTTAACGTTTCTAAACGGGCAACGTAGGATTTGTTTGTAAATCTAGAAATCATCTTAGCAGCCCATCGCTGCACTCTCCTCTCCATTCCGTCTATGTCCTGTCTTAAATATGGAGACCAGAAGTGAACGCGGTCTTCCAGGTGGGGGTGTACTAAAGATTTATACCAGTAGTACTCATTGGGCGGGTCGCGAACCAAATATATATATAGCGCATTTGGCTCGCGAGCCGCGTAATGAGTACCACTGGTACAGTGTATATCAAGAAGTGTAGGTCTAAGGCAGTGGTACTTATTGCGCGGCTCGCGAGCCAAATGCGCTATATATATTTGGCTCGCGAGCCGCCCAATGAGTACCACTGATTTATATAATGTTAGCATTGTTTCCTCCAACTTAAATTCAAATAATCTACCGATAAATCATAAGATTCTATTTGCTTTTCTGACCCCTTCAATACATTGCTTACTCGGTTTAAGGGTGTCGGCAACAATAATACCTGAATCTTTCTCTTCCAAATCACTCGTTAGTGTCTTATCACGCATAAAATACTTTTCTTTAACATTGTTTCAACTGATATGGAACATTTTAAATTTATCTATTCAAATTTATCAATTTATCTAAATTTGCCAAATTTCTACCCACTCGAGTAATTTATTAATATCTTCTTCAACCTGTAAACGTTCTGCCACTGATTTTGTTCGTCCCCCTAGTTTGGTATCATCCCCAAATTTTGAAATTATACTCTTAATTCCCAAGTCGATGTCATTGATATAAATAATAAAAAGAACTGGTCCCAGAACTGATCCCTCAGGCACGCCGATAGTTACACTTTTCCAATTAGATGCTTTGCCATTGATGACCACTTTTTGTTTACGTCCACAAAGCCAGTTTTCGATCCATTTGAGAACATTATCATCAATTCCGTGAGAATGAAGATTAACTTTTAATCTTCTATTTGGCACTTTATCAAAAGCCTTTTTGAAACTCTAAATATATAATATATACTGTTTTACCTTTGGTATATATATATATTTACAATATCATTGAAAAAATCGAAAGCCACGTCGAAAGCCATGTTGACAATCTTTAATTAGTTTATTAATTTCTAAGTGATTAACTATTTTGTCCCGAACGATCTTCTCCATAAGCTTACCAACTACTAAAGCCAGCCTATGGGACCATAATTTTCCGGAAGCGATTTGTCCCCTTTTTTAAATATTGGCGTGATGTTTGCAAGTTTCCAATCGAACGAAACTTCTCCAGACTGTAACGATTTATTATTATTAAATATATATGTGAGAGGAGAGACTATTGCGCAGTTCACTTCCTTAAGTACCCTAGGGTACCCTAAGCTTATAAGTTTCAAATTAAGAAAGTTTTATTTTGAGTGTATCATCAAATTTTTTTCCGACCAATCCGACTTCTCAAACTGTTTTTCCCATTTGCAGTACCTTCGAATTTCTTCATTAGTCCAAATTGTGTCTGAAAATCACGTTTGCACTTCATCAACACTCTTTGTATGAAAATAATGGTTCACAATTAGCTGGACACATTTTGCTGAAGGATACGCCATCTTCATTTTGTACTGTAAATTCGATAACAGCCAAACCTAATTATCCTAGCCTCTAATGTTCCAAGAAAATAATGATGTGTCGCAGAAATGTATAGTATGTCAAATACTTTATAGCACATACAGTATATGAATTAAACAAAATACAGCATCCATTTATAAACACCGTAAATGTTATATATATACAAAACAACCTTAACAAAAACAAATTTAATTCTGTTACAGAATTAACGATCCATTAACGAACAATCCCATTATTTACTAATTTATTTAAGCAGAATAATGAAATGAAATTGTACATTTTTCTTCCCGTTTATTTCCGCTTCTCTTCCGTTTCGTTTCCACTGTCGTAAATAAACGTTTAGTCTGATAATTTCGGAGGAGTTTAAAAAGTTTCCTTCCCTCAATTTTAGCCTTTTTCATATTTACGATTCTTGCCATCATGAAAATAAAATAAAATGGAACCCATGAACAAAAAGCGATAATAGTATAAAAAGTATACAATGATAGCATAAAATGAGGTGCGATCATGGTATAAACGCTATTATAATGATAAGGTAAACGCTGTAAAAATGGTAAGAAATTGGTGAAATTGGGCGATATACTCTATATTATTATAAAGGTGATACGATATAATGGTAAACTTTATGTGGTGTACGGAAAATGATGTAATCATAAACTAAATAGAAGTTACAAATGTTACATACAGGATAATAATGACCACAAGATCTACTTTAGATTAGCCCAGCTAAGAAGGACGAGAGAGAGAGAGAGAGTGTGAGAGAGAGAGAGAGAGAGAGAGAGTAAGAGAGAGAGAGAGAGTAAGAGAGAGAGAGAGAGCGTGTGTGTGTGTGTACGTGCATGTGAGAGTGTGATTTAAGTGCTTCACAAAACAAGAAGCATAATCCTCAACCTATACGAACCTCCGAATACGATACACTAGTACGCGTGTAAATGCACAGACGTTTGAAAACCTTTATTTCGCATTGTAAAACTATGGAATGATGCTCTAACTACATAAATTAAACCTACTACAATTTCCCTATAAAGCAGTAACAACCCCATACTATATCACCAAGTACAGCTTAACTCCCGCGACTTCCCATCAAGCTTCCCGTCTCTACCAGTGGGGAATGGGGTATTATCTGAGAACTCCCGGTGCACTGGAACCAGACCCGACCAACGTCTTCTACTACATTTACATTTAACTTAACTAGAAAGGAAATCAATTACTGTATGCCTTATGTTTTTTATACAGACTGACTAGAAATTTTGTTTTTTTGTCATAAGCCATATACGATATAAGCAAAATCTACTGGTAGCACAATAACAGAAAGGAGAAAAAGACTTCATCCCTTGAATCCATTATATAGGTAAAGGGTCTTTTCTAAGACGAAGTAAAATCATCTAGCATTAACTCGAATAAAATAACAGTACGCCACGAATTAAAAGAGTAAATAATAGAAAATGAAAATAGAAAAAATAGAAAAAATAAAAAAAATGACATTACAGCCAAAATTCAGCATTTATTTTTATAATTATTTGTGATTTACTCATTTTATTCATTATTTATTTATTTCGCGTTCATTCTCTTCATTATAAAATTTTGTATTAATTATTTTTATTATCATCTACTTACTGTTATTATCATCAATTATTATTTTATATTATTATTATCATCGTAAAATTTTATTATAATTTATTATTTATTATCATTTATTAATTATTAATTATTATTAGTAGCACCTTTACGCATCTCTTTAAGTGGAGCACCATCACCATTTAATTAACCAGGAAACCGATTCAGGTAGAGATGACATAAATTTAGTGCCAAATCCTCTATCGCGTTTCGCTTCTAATCCAACTTTTGTTCCGAAATAATTCTCGAGCGATTAATAACAGATAAAGTCTTTAAAGATTATCCACAAACTAAAATTAAAAACGCATCTTCTTAATCTACCAAATCCCAAACTCGCATATTAAAATTAAAAAAAAATATAATATATATATAATATATAAATATATATATATATATATATATATATAGAACAGAATAGAACAGCGAAACGTAAAGGTGGCTGTGCTATTTATGTGTATGAGAGTCATATGACAGAGACGGTAATAAGTAAGTCAAACAGTTTCGTGGAACTCCTAGCAGTGAAAATAGAAAAACTGATAATCATCTATAGACCTCCAAACACTCCACCTGAAAAATTCTCGGATGCCATTGATGATATCAGAAACCTAATAAAGTCCGTAAACTCTCCATCCCCCGATATAATACTTGGAGATCGGTGCATGTTTGAGCTAGCACCGTCGTACCAGCAAGTATTGCTATTTCAGCTTATGAACTTCATAAATAAGTGTGAAAATAGCACATTTTATCAGATTTTCATTTCCGGGTCTGGAACGCTGGCCCACAAATTTTCCACGTATTATTTTATTGCATTTAATTTTAATGATGCTCTTTTCTTTTCCCTTGACAGTGATTTGATGTTGTGAATAGAGAATTTAATCATGGATACACGGTAGTGTTGAAAAATAATCGAAACTTTACAAACCGGTTTTAACCGGTTATGACCGAAAAGTATAGTAATTTTTAAAAGCCACAATTGAAAGGTACTGACTTTAACTCTTAACAAGCATAGCTTATCGCCTATTTTTTAGTCAAAAGAATGCAAAAATGCAGCATCATATGTATGCATATGAATAAGAAAATGACAACTTTGACATATTTTATTTTAGCCAAAATAATACATTATTCAAACAATTTAGATTTGAAATAATTTTTTAAAGTAAAACATCTATACTTAGAAAGAAATAAACTTCTTTTTGTAAAAAAATTATAAAGAATAAAAATAAAATTTATCTCTATTTTGGAAAAAACATTGAAATAAAATTTTTTAATAAAAAAAACTTTACCTAGAAAACAGAAAATTGACTCTTCGTGTAAGAAAAAATATATAAATTAATTTAGATTTTATCCCTATTTTGGAAATGACATCTTAAGAAACAAAGGGCATTAAGGGTCTTATACTGCGAATAGGGCTTTAGTCGACTGACTCTACACTACAGCCTACATGATGAGACAAACTGAAGATCGAGTTGCCAGATAGGCAAAAATTATACTGAAGAGCAGTTGCCAGTTTGTCACAATTTAACTTAATAGGTAATGTATTCGAAGTTATTTTTTGTGCGCTGTAGCGCGTAGCTGCACGTTCGCGCAAGTTTGAGCCAAATAAAAATCAATCGATAAAACCGGTTTTTTCTTTCGGTTTTCGATTTTTAGGGGAATTTTACAAACTGGTTTTCAACACTAATACACGGCAAGATGATGAGTATGTCAGAATGTTATTGGGCACCCTACCCCGAGAAGAAGAAAAGGAAATAAAGGGCTGCAAACTGCCAACTAATAGGCAGGTCTTACTATGTCTGTTAGCAAACCTTCGGGATATGCATTGGGACCAGGCTTTATCTGCCACCATTGACAATGTGCTTTTGCATTACCAGAAGGCGAATGTCCCGACCATTACAGGCAGGAACAATATTGGCCGAGTGATTAAAACTTACTATGACAAAGACTACATGATGCTTATGAAAAAGAATGAGGATAGAAGACGGGCTGATGATCCTGGAATTATGAAGTTTAAATCAGAATTGAGCCTGACGATGAAATTTTATAAGAACACAGTGTTGAAAGACATGGCGGCTGCGAAAAAGGGGAAAACTCAGGCCGAACAAGATGCCATCGATACTGACATACTCTTTATGAAAAGCATGCTAAGTGACAGAGTAGCTACCTACTCTGGGGTAAACAAAGTACTCACAGAAAAGGTTCAGAAGCGACAGAAAAGGCAGATGCGAGAAGAGAAGCGACAAGAGAGAGAGCAATGTGATCATGCTGAGAATGTACAGGCTGATATTGATTCACCTATTAGCTCTGATGAGGACGATGACATTGATGAGGCCAGCACTGCTGAACCAAAGAGAAAACATCGGAGAACAGTGAAAGAGGGAGTTTCAATTTTTGTGCCCCATGATATTCTGAAGTCGGCAGAACTTGTTTCATGCAGTGTTCGAAACAACATCTCGCCGACCCAGCTGAGTGCAATTGTGTACTCCCTTGTATCTGCATGTGGTAGAGATACATCAAAGCTGAGTCTAAATGCAAGGACGGCCCACCGATACCGAGCTTCCATCGTGTCAGAAATAAGTTTAAAAATCATGGATGAATGGCAACCATCAGACAAAGTACTGGTGCACTGGGATGGTAAACTTATGGACACGCTGGATTCCAAAGGCACTGATGACCGCCTGCCCATTCTTGTGTCTGGTGTCAATGGCACAAAGCTTCTTGGAGTCCCACCTCTTCCGCATTTGACTCAAAAAGCTGGCCTGGTTCAAGGAGACTTGATATCAACAGCAACCAAACAACTTCTGGTCGATTGGGAGTGTGAACAGAATGTCGTTGGTATGGTTTTCGACACAACTTCATCCAATGCAGGTAAACCTATTTCAAACATCAGCGTGAATTTATCACGACATTAATACCAAAATACAGTGAATGATTTAACAGAAATCTGCAAAAAGCACGTGCCTGAAATGGTGGCCTTAAACTACAATTACATTTTTTTTCAGGACAAAAAACAGCTGCTTGCGTCTCCCTCCAAAAGGAATTAGAGCGTGCCGTATTCTGGTGCGCCTGTCGCAGGCATGTGGGCGAAGTCATCCTAGGTGTTTGCTGTGATTGCTTGAAAGTGGAGGGCTCTTCAAGTCCAAACATAATGGTTTTCCAGAGGTGTCATAAGCTTTACAAAATAACAAGGAATATTATTATCTAATGAACAAATTTAGTGGAATTTCTTTTATTAGACTTATAAGATATACTAACACCAAGCAAATGATCGATCATATCAATCTTAATACCCCTAAAACAATATTATAGATTAGTACGAAATACAATAATCCCAATAATTGCATTTCTAGGTTCAAGAACCATTTCTCTCAACTGGCGTACAATGAAAAAAAGAAATACTACTACCCCGCAATGCCTGGAGTGTTTGAGGAGCGCCAGCAGGAGATGGCTGACTTCTTCCGTGAATCTCTAGCCCAACCATATACACGTGACGACTACAAGGAGCTGGTAGAGCTTTGTCTGCTGCTTGTAACTAAAGGATCCGAGCCAGTGAACGTCACAATGGTCTACCCCGGCGCACTTCACAAAGCAAGGTGGATGGCTAAACTGCTCTACACCCTCAAGATTGTTCTTTTGTCAGGCCAGATCAAAGAGCAGTTTCCCAAGGCCGAGGTTGTGACTAAAAGTCAAATCAGCAAGTTAGAACGGTTTGCTGTGTTCACAGTCGCTGTTTATGTCCCATGGTGGATTGTTTGCCCCGTTCCAGCAAGTGCGCCACTGAATGACTTGAATTTGGTCGAAACCTTGGCTGAATTTGCCCCATATGACGCCACAATAGTTGCCAAAGCACGTGTGGCACTCGGTAGACACACTTGGTACCTAACTGAGGAGTTGGCCCCACTGGCTTTGTTCTCGTCCCAAGTACAAGAAAGGACAAAAGAGGAGGTGAGGAAGGCCCTTCTTTGCCATGAAGGCACTGAAGTTACTAAGAGAGTGGGGCTCAATCATGGGGACTATGGAAAGCCATATCTTCCCCCTGTCCCAGAAAGTGGCACTGCCCTGGTGGACCTAATTGGGCCTAACTCAAGCCGGTTCTTCACCATTTTAGGCATGCCCTATCAGTTTCTCCACAGTCCAGCCAGTGAATGGGCGGATCATGACGACTACCTGAACATGAAACGGGTTGTGGACAAGCTTCAGGTCGTCAATGAGGCTGCAGAGCGTGGTGTAAAACTTTGCCATGACTTTCTTAATGTTGCCAGGGATGAGGAGCGCTTTCAAGAAGTCCTTCAAGTAGTTGAAAATGACAGACTCCGCGTTCCTAATCAGCGCAAACGATCATCTGTTTCCGAACAGAAATCATGGTTTCTTGCTCTAGAGAAATAATACCTTGTGAATATATGATAAAACCCCTTAATGTACCATGAGAGAATAAGAATGATTAACTTTTTTGTGTTAGTGATAACAGCTTTTAATTAAGACAGGCAAATGATTTGTGTTAATATCCCTTATGATGGTTGTGTAATCTCATATATAGGCGCGTATGCCGTATAAGCAAAATCGCTATTTTTCAAATTGCTGGTGCTCACTCGAATATGCATGAATCTTCAAAACATTGCACGTGGGTATTTTTTATGTCAATATGCAGCACCAAAGTTTGAACAGCATTGTAGGACAAAGTTGGGGCAACTGTCACACCCTATATATATATATATATATATATATATATATATATATATATATATATATATACCAGGACAAGGGGATCACAAGAGAAGACCAGGAGCAAGCAAAAATGTTGATGGCTTCAACAAACGAGTTTGTTGACACAAGAGATAACAGAAAACACCAGAAAAAATAACTGTCTGGATCACAAATAAAACGAACCTGATTGGTGCTATAAAAATAATCCCAACTATTATCTCAGACCACAACATAATCGAGATATTAATAAATATGGCAAAAACATTAAAAGATAACATCCATACTGAAGAAAGAGGCAAATTTGGGACTTTTAACTTAAACTCCAAGACGATAAATTGGGAAGCAATCAGATCACACATGGCCCAAATAGAGTGGAAAACAGTTTTCGAGAATTAAACAATCGAAGCAGTGCTAACAATCTTAGAAGAAAAGACGCTGAAATTTTTTAAAAATATGCTCCGAAAGCACAACTGAAAGTTAAGAAGAACTGGTTCGAGAGGCAAAAGCGAACAATTTTCCGCAAAGAGAGCCGCGGAGAAGATAGTTAATTGCAGGAAAGTACTAGGAAAGTAATACAAGAAAAACTGGAGAGTATCGATAGGGTCATACCAGCTCTGATTCAGGGCCATACATAGAGGGAAGAGGAAAAGGCGGAAGAAATAATAAAGGATAATCCAAAATACTTATATTGCTATGCGAAAAGAAAAACAAAAACACGCGGCACTATTGGGCCCTTCAGGAAAGAAAATATGAACTAACCGACGATCTAAAAGAAATATCTGAAACATTGAGAGCCCAGTATGAAACAGTCTTCAGTACCCCAAAAAGTGAAAAAGCGATACCTGACATAGACACTTTCTTTGAAGAGAAATTGTAAGGAGATTGTATAACAGATTTTGATTTTACCCCAGAAGATATAACGCGAGCTATAGGAAAAATAAAATCACACTCAGTTGCAGGTCCAGGCAAATGGAACGCACTATTGATTAAAAACTATAAAAATGAAATAGCCACACCCATATACTGGATGTGGAGAAGATCCCTAGGCTCTGGGGAAATAACGAGTATCTTGAAAAGAGCAAATATTGTCCTCATATATATATAGGAGGGGATAGATATCATGCAAAAAATTATACGCCAGTGTTTTTGACATCTCATCTTACCAAAGTATTTGAAAGAATAGTTTGAGAGAAAATCTATGACCTCTTGGAAACACTGGAAAGACAACGAAAACCAAAACCAGCACGGATTCCGATCAGGAAGATCATGCCTATCACAACTTATAGAGCACTATAACAATATCCTAGACGCACTTGAAGGCAATGAAAACTATGATATCATATACACGGATTTTGCTAAACCTTTCGACAAATGTGATCATGCTATAATAGCGCATAAAATGAAACATATGGGAATAACAGGCAAAGTTGGAAAATGGATCTACAACTTCCCCAGAGAACGTCTCCAAGTCTTTAAAATTCAAGGTATAACATCGTCAGAATCGGAAGTACGCAGCTCAGTACCAGAACGAACAGTGTTGGCCCCGCTTCTTTTCATTATCATGCTAACAGACATAGACAATAGTATAGTAACAATAGTATAGTAACATCCTTTGCAGACGATACACAGATCAACAGAAAAATCAGCGATGCTAAAGAGGTGGAGGCCCTGGAGAGGGACACAAACAGAATATACAAATGGCGAGAAGAGAACAACATGATATTTAACACCGAGAAATTCCAGCTCCTGAGATATGGTAGAAATGAAGAACTTAAACAGACTGCATATTATGCCGCGGACAGACAAGTAGTTCAGAGAAGCACGAAAGCGGTCGACTTGGGGGTTATAATGTTCGATGATGCAAAATTCGAGACACAAAATCAGATGGCGATAAACAAAGCAAAAAGAGTCGTGGGACAGGTACTAAGAACCTTTAAAAGAAGGGACAAGACAGTAATGATTACCCTGTTAAAAACAGTGATCATACCAAAACTTGAATACTGCTCAGTCTTGACATCCCCATACAAGAAGGAAGAAATCAATAAAATAGAAGATATTCAGACATTTCACAGCCAAGATCGATGGCTGCAAAGAACTCAACTACTGGGAAAGACTGTACTCCCTGGAAAAAAAGAAGAGAGGTACACCATAATATATATATGGAAAATGATCGAAAAACTGGTACCAAACCTCAAACTAAACCCAATTACCATCCAAATAACGCTGGAAAATAGGAAAGGCAGAATGTGTACTGTTCCCAAATTGAAGGCCCGCAAGACACTTCCTCAACACTGAAGGAAAACAGCTTGGTTGTCAGGGGGACAAGACTTTTTAACCAGCTTCCAAAGGACCCCAGAAACGTGACAGTGGTCAAAGTTGAAGTCTTCAAAAGAAGACTAGATGCCTGGCTCAGGACGGTACCAGATGAGCCGGGTGTACCTGGTTATGTGCGGTGGAGATCGCAAGGGAGCAACTCACTCCTCCATCACACCAGGACTAAAAGTGGGGCCACTAGCTTGACCTTCGTGTGAATAGAGACCAACGCACAGAAGTGTCCCGTACCACCCCCCTACTCAAAATTGCTCAAAAGACGGTGTAGCCGCTACACAGTCTTTTGAGTACTTTTCCATGTGAAAGTTAGTTCCAAAGCAAGACGCCGCGTACCCCCATTTGGTAACCCCTGTGCTAAAAGGTTATGAGGTATATTATGGTTGATATTGTGAGATCTTCAAAACTTACCATGCAGTAATTCTATGAGATTTTAAATAGAATAATATCACTATCTTAATTCTAAAAAAAACTTAATAGTATAAAACTTGAACTAAAATTCAAATGACGTTGTAGATAGATCGGATGTTCTTATAACGACTGGAAGTCTCATGTATTAAAGCATTAAAAAGTTCCACTGTTTCACTTATTAAAGTTCTCCCAACCATTTAATTAAACATTTTACAATTAAAGTTCCAAGCAAATATATGAGTAATTCCTCCGGCAACAACAGACGTGCTGGTTTAGAGAGAGAGAGAGAGAGAGAGAGTTACAAGGAGTTACAAGGAAAAGTAGTACCTCAAAAGGCCTTGTGGCCCATACCGAGGAGGTACCAATGGCAACGGGTGCCAGAAAAAATTTGTACACCCTCAAATAGTGTGCAAGATTCGGTCTAACCTTTTCTTGAAATGATCTACAGAGGAACTGTTCACAACTTCTGAAGGTAACCTGTTCCACGTGTCACAGACCTTATACGTAAAGTAATTCCCACACACACTAGTCCTAAACCGTTTCAAATCCAACTTCCAACCATTGTTGCGAGTTGGGTTATCATTTAAACTAAACATGCTTCTAAAATCGACATTGTTGAACCCACGTAAGAACTTGAAAACCTCGAGGAGTTGACCGCGCAGCCTCCGAGTTTCCAGCGAAAACAAGTTCAGGGCGCGTAACCGTCGATTGTAGCCCATATGCCTAACGGAAGGGATTAACTTTGTGGCCCTCGCCTGCACTCGCTCCAGCTTCTCAATATCTTTCCTGAGGGTGGGCGACCAGAACTGCACAACATACTCTAAATGCGGCCGAACCAGGGAATTGTACAGAGAGAGCACAATCTCCTTGTTCCGAAACTGAATTTGCCTCCTGATATAACCTAACAGCTTCTGCGATTTCTTTTCCACCTCTACGCACTGTTTGGTAAACTTAAGGTCGCTGCTAATTAGCACACCCAAGTCCTTTTCCAAATCAGTGGCCTCGATATTACTCCCCAACATGGAGTAGTCCGACTTGGGACTGGCATAGCCAATGTGCATCACCTTGCATTTACCCAAGTTAAACGGCATTTGCCATTTTTCGGACCACTCTCCTATCGTACTTAGGTCCGCAAGCAGTTGCTCGATCGCTTCGGGCGTCCCAACATTGGCCCCAAGCTTGGTGCCATCAGCGAATTTGGCGATCCTACTGACGATGCCACCGTCGATATCATTTATGTAAATGATAAACAACAGTGGCCCCAAAACGGAACCCTGAGGAACCCCACTAGTGACCGAGGCCCAACCCGAACTAGCCCCTTTAATTACAACCCTCTGCCGCCTATTCTTCAGCCAGTTTTCAATCCACCTACCTACTTCCCCACCGATACCCAGCGCGCGCACTTTGGCCATTAGCCGGCGGTGAGGTACCTTATCAAAGGCTTTCTCAAAGTCGAGATAAAGTATATCAATCACCCTATTCTTATCATACTCACTCAACATGACGTGGAAAAACTCGAGCAAGTTGGTGAGACACGACCTATGCCGTCTAAACCCATGTTGGGAGTCCCCAAGCAGCTTGTAGGAATCTAAATGGTCAACGATCCTATCCGCTATTATCCCCTCTAATATATAATTTACCTACAACCGAAGTGAGACTAATGGGACGATAGTTCCCTGGACTTTCGTGATCCCCTTTCTTAAAGATAGGGGTCACATTGGCTTCCCTCCAGTCACCAGGCACCTGGCCCGTCTCCAACGATTCGTTGAAGACTGTAGCCAGGTGGGGAGCCACCTGGTGGCGCACCTCCCGCAACACTCTTGGGAGGAACTGGTCTGGCATAGGAGCCTTAAACGCACTCAGTTCGTCTATTCTATCGGCAACGACTGTCGCGGTACACCGAACTCTATCCAGGCCAGCACCTTCGTGCCTGAGGCCTGGCTTGTGGATGACGCGGGTGTCCTCCCTGGTGAACACTCCAGCAAAGTATTCATTCAGCACATTAGCGATGTCCGCGTCGGAGGTCTGCAGAACGCCGCTCGGGCTTCTAATGGGCTTTCTACTATTAACATAACTGAAGAACTCCTTAGGGTTCCCCTTGCAAAGGCTTGTCACCCGGAGTTCTTCGTTACGTTTCGCTAGCCTAACCTTCGCCTTCACTTCTCTGCACAGGCGGACATACGCCTCAGTGTTCTCATGGGAACGATTGGCCTTCGCCCTCTTATACGCAGCTTTCCTATTTCGGATAGCCGAAGCAATGTCACGACTGAACCACTTAGGTTGCGTTGAAGCAGAGGTGACCGGTTTTGAGGGTATGGCAGCAGACTGCAGTACCATAAACTCGTCCCGGAATGCACTCCATACTTCCTCATCATCGCCACCGACCTCTAACCCCATCTCACCTACGCTATCCTGGAGGCCAACAAAGTCCGCCCGCCGTAGATCGAGCTTACTACCTCTTGAGTCACTATGCTTCACCCGAGGGACGCAGACACATAACCTAATCAGACCGTGATCACTCCCGCCCAACGATTCGTCAATGGTGAGGCCAGTGACGAAGTTGTCTTCGGTCGTGAATACTAAGTCTAGAACGCTTTCGCCTCGTGTAGGCTCATTGACCCACTGAGTGAGGAAGTTCTCATTAGCGAAGTCAACTAGCCTCCTCCCTTCGGCATCAGCAGTCCTGTCTTTCCAGTTTATGCCGCGACAGTTGAAGTCTCCTAAAACTACACACAACCTGTCCCCTAGCAGGCTACGGAGTTCGGTGTACAGGGCTGTATCCTCCTCGAGGAGGAGATGCGGAGGTCTGTACACCAAGATTAACCTATAGTTCGTCCCTCCCACGTTCAGATCGACGCCAAGGAGCTCCCGTTCCGATCGGAACTGGCAGTCAACCGGACTTAACGTGTCCCTCACGTATATTAGTACCCCTTCCCCCGAGAGAGAGAGAGAGAGAGAGAGAGAGAGAGAGAGGCCCCAAAGAACCTTCGTTCCACTCGGGGAGTTCCTGTTATTAAGCTAGTTTACTTTTTAACTATTCTAACAGTAGTAAAAACCTTGATAGAAAAGCATAATGTTCAAATTTCGTGCATTTCGACTGGATCCTCCATCATTACACTTACACTGATTTTATCGACGAGAAATCTCTACGACAGGGGACCTATATCCATTTTTTCTGGGCGTGTCTATATGGTTCCCCTGTCTCGCCATATTTTATGGACATTCAAATTATTCTAACTTCACCTAACCTAGCCTAACCCAAGTAAGCCTAACTAACCTGACAATCTAGATCTCCAAAACGTGTCGATAACGTGTCTTATCGAATAATTGCCTCACGGTCGGATTACTATGTAAATATAATAGCAGTAATGTTTAACCTCCTTCGTAACAGCAGAGGAAATGTGAGGGAGGAGACCTACAGCTTTACGTGGAATCATCTGAACGGAGAGGAGGGCGGTCACCCAGCCAACTACTGAACAGACCCAAGGTCGCTTAACCCCGGTGATCTAAAAAAAAAAAAAATGGAGTTGCGACGGAGCCCAAAGATGTATAATGGAAGTTCGGTTGAGTTTGGATAAAGATTTGCATAGTAATTTTTCACCAATAGTGAAAAGCAAGAAAAAAATACTGATGTCATTGTTATACGTGTAAAAATCAAATGAACCGATGCAGAGGTCATTATAGAGTAACTCCTCTCTTAAATTAAGAATTATTTAAAATTTTAAAATTCCCTTTATAAGTACAGTAAACCCTCGACCAACGCGTGTTTGTCCAGCGCGAATTTGCTTATACACGGAGAAATAAATGCGAACAATTATTTGTCGAAAGCGGAAAATTTGATTGTACACGGTCCGCCAAACACGCTCTAATATAGTAGTACTATACGCGTGCCAATGCGCACTCTAGTGTTTTCTCCTACACACAACAACACTCCCGCATCTCCCTCCCTCTCGCGTCACCCCTCGCATCACCCTGTGTCTCAGTCCCGCTAACGCGTTAAGTTCAGTGAAGTTGTGTTGGATTGTTTTTGTCGTATTTTGCCGTTGTTTTGCTATTACCCTTAAACAGCAGTATGGCACCTAAACGTAAAGCATCTGCAAGTGATAGTGAAGAGAAGAAAAGTCGTAAGATTATGACATTAGCCGAAAAAATAAAAACTCCAGATAAGTTGCGTGATGGTATACGCATAACATCACTTGGCCGTGAGTACCACGTGAATGAGACTACCATACGCACCATCCGAAAGAGTGAAGAAAAGATGCGTGCTAGTTTCATTTAATATATTTTTATTTATCATATGTAAATATCTTATGTTTATGATTTTATTGTTATTTCATATACAATATAGGTAGGGAAATTCATGTATGTGTGATAAAAAATCTACATATCTAAGTATTAATGGGAGACTTTATGCGGCCGCGTTCACGTATCTCCATTTATCCCATAAGGCAGGGGTTCCCAAATTGTGTTCCGCGGAACACTTCTCACGGTATACAAGTGTTCCGCGGAACACCAATTTGGGAACCCCTGCCATAAGGTATTAAGTTTATCTAACGCAGATTTACCTAACGCGCCGTTCTCGAAGAACCTAACCCCAGCGTTAGACGAGGGTTTACTGTACCTTAAATCTGTAGAGGCACGTTTAACTTAAATTTATTACATGGATGAGTGACTTAACCCCTTAAGTGTATTGTACATACTTGTACGCGGCGGCTACGGTTAGATTACGTTACGTTAGGTGCAAAATGAACACTTAATGGGTTAATTAACTCTTAGACTTCTACTTAACTCCCAATCCATTCGCGTTTAGATAATGTGGCAACCCTCAGTTTGGATTCTATGTAAAGCTTTGCCATTACAAAAGAGCTTAAACAACCATTAAACATCACATCATCCCCTTCCATGCAGATACACACACCGTTCTGTTCTATTGGAAAACAGGTACAGCATACAAATAAATGATCAAGCTCGGTAACCTGACAAGCCAGGTAATAGGTCTTAGTTCAAAGAGATCTCAGCGAACTTCGCTGCTATGAAAGCAGTTTTATATGATATTGCTTAACCCTACACTCTAATGATGTTATAGACAGGCGATTGGATTACTGTATACGAAAGCTTATCTATTTTCATGCAGGCTCTCTCAACTTTGAACTTAAGCATAATTTAGGATAAGAATACAGAGCGATTGGGCATTAACTCTTTCTTTGTGACCCCATTTTTTACAGCTGTTTGCCAAAAAGTAAAAATCAATAAACATATAAATAATAAAAGTGATTGTTGAGTGGGGAGCAAAACTTAATAACGGACACACGTAGAGCAAAGTTTGAATTTTAAATGACAATCAAATATTATATACAGTAAGCATATTTCCATACATAAATTTTAATTATCATACGTCTGTCATGAATCCTATCCTATAAAAATATGTAGAAAATAAAATACATTTAAAGTTTAATAAAAAACTTTCTAAAAAAGCTTACTAAATACGCAGCACAAGAGTTAAATAGAGCTGTGCACTGATGCAAATGGCATAAAAATCAGACATTCTTTGAGAAAACTGCGTCTGTTTCCGGGCCAACCAGAAAGTCCTCTGCAGTGACGTCACAAGTAAACGTTTTGAAAAAGATCCAGAAATGCTTTTAATTTTACTGTTGCTAAAACTTTTCAGCAAGAGTGTGGTTAACGAGGAATAAGTCGAGGGTAATATGAAGTACAGTAAGTTGAATTGATTAAAATCAAATTTTATTTAGTGTAAATCAATTTAAATTGAACAAACATAAGCATCCCCTAACCTAACCAATCGTACGCCTAAAAGCTAACCAACATTTACACTATAAAATAAATCTAATCAAACCTAGCCGAAACCAACAATTGTACACCTAATAGCTAGAAAAGTAGTTTACTATAACTGTGCACTAAATGTTAATAGCATTTCGATCTAATCCCCATACCATATTATTCGACTTCATTCCAATAGGTTTGATTTGCCTTCGGTCTGCGCCATTCGACTTGCTTCCAGTTCGACCTTATTACAATCTCAAAATTTTGGTTCACCTTTATTCCATTCGACTTAATTACAGCCTACGTTACTCCATTCTTTCTGCTAAATTCACTCTCTCAATAACTATGCGGTGACTATATACGCACTTTCCCAAAATTATAAAATTTTATATTTACAGAATCAGTCCATATTTACGTTAGAAAGACGTTGTTTCAATTCCGAAAATTTTTCGTAATCTTAATCAATGAGAATGGAGCAACACTCGTTCAGAAACAAATAATATATGTACCACTCGTGAGAAGTGTGTTTCGGATCGCATCTTGCATGGGTGAAACAAATGACCAAAACTCTCTCTCTCTCTCTCTCTCTCTCTCTCTCTCTCTCTCTCTCTCTCTCTCTCTCTCTCTCTTATATATATATATATATATATATATATATATATATATATATATATATATATAATATATATATATATATAATATATCTGTTACACACAGATATATATATATATATATATATATATATATATATATATATATATATATATATATATATATCTGTTACACACAGACCGCGCAAGGAACAAGGAGCTCTTCTGGGAAAATTAAATCCACTATACATAGTTCGAATAAATAATGGTAAGTGACAAATACTATAGTTTTTCTTTTTCATGATGTTAGCCAGACGTAGGCAACGGGTCACTCGCAAAGAGGTCCCAAAATATAGCTTCTTTCACCAGCTATCTGCCAAGCAGATAGGATCCAGCTTTGGGAGAGGATCTAGGGTTTACAGCTACACCTAGCCTACTATATACAGAACCTCAATATACGCAAGAAACTCGTTCAGGTTAACTCGTTCAGGGTCTGAATATAGTAGGCTACGTGTAGCTGTAAACCCTAGATCCTGTCCCAAAGTTGGATCCTATCTGCTTGGCAGATAGCTGGTGAGAGAAGCTATATTTTGGGGCCTCTTTACGAGTGACCCGTTGCCCTCGTCGGGCTAACATCATGAAAAAGAAAAACTATAGTATTTGTCATTTACCATTACTTATTCGAACTATAGCGGATTTAATTTTCCCAGAAGAGTTCCTTGTTCCTCCTCTTCAAGATTATTATTTTTGTCTTTTCCTTTTGAGAGATTCCAATAAATAAAATTTTGCTCATAACATAATTTAGCTACAATTACTTCTCTAATTACAATTACTTCTCTAATTACAATTACTTCCCTAAAGTAATTTAATTACTTTTTCACTGTTTACAACGTGGACAAACAATTCTATAAGATAGACAAAGAATTATTATATAAGATATCCGCTGGAAGTAAACCACAAAAAGTCTTACAAACTTTCATAAACAATGATATTGGACAATCTCATCATACCTTTCCAATGCTCAGAGATTTGATTATCCTAAAACTAAATGATTTATATAAACCAGTTATTGGAATAAATATGTACAGCCAACAACGTACATCGTTTTGTTATTAGAGGGCTACAGTATGGTAAGTAACAGCTCAGTTTTATTATTATGATGTTTGTACAGTTGTACATCTGCAGCCTCTCTAATCTGGATTACTACGAGCCTCGACTGTGTCTTGGTCTTCCTCGACTTGTCAAAAGCATTTGATACACTTTCGCATGAAGTCTTATTGAATAAACTTCACATACGCGGAATAAGAGGAACTATCTTTGATTGGTTCAAATCCTATCTTACAAATCATCATCAGTGCATCAGATTAAAAGCTAATTTATTAATAAGTCGATGCTAACTGGTGGAGCTCCACAAGGATCTATTCTTGATACATTACTATTTCTAATTCACGTCAGCTTTTCATCTCTCAATACGTAGATCAGGGGTGGGGAAACCCTCGCCCGCGGGCGAAATTTCGCCCACGAGCTAATTTCAATTCGCCCGTTTAGGTATTTATTATTTACTAAAAATTATTTATTTACAGCCCAGCAAATAGCTTTTTAAAATACATCTTATATACAGCGTGTCCCAAAGAAATGTATACCCACTTTGTTCGATAATACCAGCTATGAGGATAATAAATATATTACTTTTTATGTTTTTTAATAAAGAATTTTCTCCTGAATCTAAATATGTAATTATTTTTTATTAAAAATTGAAAAACAAAAAAGTTACAGATGTTTAAATTATAATTATTATTTTCGAGACTTCATGTGCGATATTTTCTAATATTTTTGCACGTATACGAGATAAGTTTGAAACCGACGGCACTGTGCAAAACTTACAAAAACAACGTTCTGGAAGACGTCGAACATCTTAGATAAAGTGTCATTTAACCATGGAATTTGTAAATTTTTTGAATTAACTAATAATTACAACATTTATGCTTCAATATCAACACTAAACATAAGTATCTCAAAACAGTCGGTTAAAATATTAGAAAATATCGCACATGAAGTCTCGAAAATAATAATTATAATTTAAACATCTAACTTTTTTGTTCTTCAATTTTTAATAAAAGTAATTACATATTTAGATTCAGGAGAAAATTCTTTATTAAAAAACATATAAAAAGTAATATATTGATTATCCTCATAGCTGGTAGTATCGAACAAAGTGGGTATACATTTCTTTGGGACACGCTGTATATAAGCTTAAAATTTGCCACACGCCCGCGGAGGTGTTTATGTTATCGATTTTCGCCCTTGGTACTGAAAAGTTTCCCCACCCCTGACGTACTGTAGATGATACCACACTTACTTCTTCCCATCATGATATTGACTTCCTGATAAATGAACTGAACAGACCATAAGATCATCTATATCAGTGATGGCGAACCTATAACACGCGTGTCAAAGGTGACACGTTGCTGTTTTTTTGTTGACACGCCTAAACTGACATTTCTATCATCCAAAAGTTAAACAAAAACTATAAAGAATGAAAATCGATAAAATCAAGAGACGTTTTTAATTTCACCTAATTAAATAGGAAATGATTATATATATTTTTGCCAAAGCTATACTGACAATTTTTTCATCAACTTACTCCTGCGAAACTTTGTTCTCAACTTTGAATAACATCAAAACGGACAAGAGAAACAGATTGGTTGATGATGTCAGTGCTGCTTGTGTAGCATTAAAATGTACAAATTACACACCTGCTATAAAAGAGCTTTCTTCAAGAGTACAGCAACAAAGAAGTCACTAAATAACAGGTAAAATTGTAGTTTTTATTTTAAAACATTTTATTGTCATTTATTTTTATTTTTCCCGTATTGTTCAAATGAGCTAGAATAGATAGTTATATTATTATAAGTGTGATGTTCCTTTGATAACAGTGATCGTTTATGTATGCGACACGCCACTTGAATATGATCACGAAAATTTTTAATTTTTGACACCCAGGGTTGAAAAGGTTCGCCATCACTGATCTACGTACAAGGTGGGCCGTAAGTTTCCATACATAGGAAAATTTAAACGTTTGTTTTTATGTTTCAGATACCCTAAGAATATGCGTTTGTAAGATCTTGTTTACTGATGAAGCAAATTTTTACGTCAATGGAGAGGTTAATCGGCAAAACATACGTTATTGGAATAATGCTAACCCTAACTGGCTGAGTCCGACGAAGATGCAAGGTGCCGGTAAAGTGATGGTGTGGGCCGGGATATGGGGTGACAGAATTATTGGACCAATTTTTGTCAGTGGAAATCTTAATGCCGAAAGGTATCTTAACATGTTGCAAGAAGAGATTTTCCCATCCCTGCTAAACGAGGAAGGTAACTTCCCAGTTTACTTCCAGCAAGATGGAGCTCCACCTCATTATGGTCTTCACGTGCGTCGGTATTTGGATCAGCAGTTTCCGGATGCTTGGATTGGTCGGCGTGGTCCTGTGGATTGGCCTCCCAGATCCCCAGATCTCACCCCCCTAGATTTCTATCTTTGGGGGCACTTGAAGGCCATGGTGTATCAGGAAAAGATACGAGACATAAATCATCTAAAGGAACGTATCACCAACGCCATTACAAGCATAACGTCAACTGTGCTAATGCGTGTTCATCAACAGTGGGGAACACGTATTGAAATGTGTTTTCAAAACAATGGCAACCATGTAGAGCATATTATATAAATAAAAATGGTTGTCCATAAAAAAATGTTTATTTTTCCTATGTATGGAAACTTACGGCCCACCCTGTATATGGATGTGTGCAGTAGTATCCCCGCAAAAAGGGAGACAGAAATGGATCAATTTGAGAATTTCTTCCCCAAGTTCCTCACCGTCCTTCATGAAGGGGTCCCTTCCTCTTTGGGATCTTTTATGAGGTTTCATGGTCTTTCATGGAGATATTTGAAGATTTAAAAACATAAATAAAAAATAAAGACAAACAAACAAACAAACATTCCCGAGGCCGGGGATAGGTCAGGCTAATCTAAGGGTAGGTTGAGTAGGAAAAAAATTCATGGCTCTTTTTACACAGCGTTCCGCCGTGTTCTGCCAGCGTTCCGGATCCGGGCGCATCCGGTTTCACTGGCCCAGTAATCCATCATAAGCACATTCCTACCTCACGTTGAAGGAATGTGCAGAAGATGCATTTCTGGTGCATCAGGTTTCTGCTGATATGGTGTATATATATATATATATATATATATATATATATATATATATATATATCTATATATATATATAGTAAATAGAAACAACGTATATATTATGTATGTAGAGACCGACTGGAAATTCCTTTCTTCGCGGTTCTCAAACACCATGGAATCAAAACAAAAGCTATACACGTGGGCATGAAAAAGGCCCACGGAGGAAACACAGATTTTGTGGTATTTTCCGAAATGACCACCAGAGGACGTCACCAAGGCCTATAAAATGCAGGTTCTCTCTAAACTCACTCTCACTTGCCATTTTCTCGTTTTGGTCGTCACGTCTCACTCTCAGCACCTTCGTCAGTAGCACTACTCATCACGCCACCCGCTTTCCGGCCTTCGCCGGAGAGCGGCCCGCTGTTCCTTCAAGGCTCCGGTCAAGCATACACGAAGTCTATCATCAAGTAAGGCCCTCTACAATTTCATCCTGCAAGAAGTAACATCACTGCTGCAGGAGTTTCCGTTGGCCCCCTTCTCAACAAGTCTCTACCGGCCCTCAATACTCATCCTCTCATCCCCTCGCCGGTAAGGCCAGTCCGCCTGAAGAAGCAATCATCAGAAGCCCAGGTCCTAAACCTTCTAGTAGGCTACAAGCCACAAGCCTACCTTTGCCTTCATGTTAAGCAATTCCCGCATAGCCTACACAGTGTAACCGCAGCCTCGCGATAGGCCTGTACAATTATTTTACTGTATTCAATTATCTTACCGTATTTGTATCCATTTGTTTATTTGCTCGTTTATGCATTTCATTTTCACTAACCTAATCCATTTACTGTACCGTACCGTACCTTCATTACTTATTCTGTGTTCACCTCGGCATATCTCATTAGCCTACCTGAATTAGTGTACTTACTTAACAATTAGACTGTAGAACCATTTCTTATTGCTAATACTCAGTCATCTTAGCATAGTATAAATGCCGTTATATAATTGTTAATAACTATAACTACCGTTATTGAATTGTTAATCACTGTGAACAAATAATTGATTTATTTTCCTAATTAAACACAAAACAACAAAGTAATTTCTCTCTCCTTATTAAATATTGTTTGTTTGGGCAGTAGGCCCAAGCTGGTGACCCTAATCATTCAATTCAGTTTAATTCATAAATTATAGTAAGCCTACTTTCTTAGCCACATCAATTCGGTGATCCGTAGGCCACTAAAAATTGGTGACCCGGAGTGACCATCTATAAATTGGTGACCCTGAAGTGACCGAACGTTATTTTATCACAATCATCTTTGTGTTAAGCTTCTAGTAACAATTTATTTTCGCAGTGATTTTAAATAAATTTTCATTTAAATACGGTACTCGTAAATCCAAAGTGAAATTAACTAGGCCTACTTGCAATAACATTGACTTTCGTTGTTTCGTGCGGTACGTTATTAATTAATGCCTTACTGTCCTGCGGTCATGTGCAGCGATACAACCACTGCAACTTTCGGATTCAAGATTGCATCCCCAGGAGTCCCACTGCCCTCCAGACGGCAAGGGCTCGGCGACCCCCGGCAAAGCCACTACTGGCATTGGGTCCTGCCCTGCTTTCACACGGATCGTGGAGGGACTCAAGGAACTCACCACCGGAAACTCAGGACATCACGCACCCTCACCCCTCACCCCCGGCGCTGCAGTAAGTTCCAACTCGCTTTAAACGGCGCATTGTTTCGTCAACACCTTGCCCAAATATATTCAACGGTCCCTTTTCGGCTGTTGTACGGAAAATCATTTGGCGGGAACCCTGACGACGCGCCCTATTGTACCAGCGAACTCTTCCTCAAGCACGACGTGTGTTTTTCCCCCCACTCCTACGGGAAGGTTTAAAAAGCATTCTTCAAGTAAACAAGCACGCACTCAAACACACATCCACGCAACGAAAGGGCGCACTGCAAAGCACAGACACTCCTCAAGGCACAGGGCTGACGAATGACGATCCTCTGCCTTCTTCAACTGTCTCTTTGCATCCTTCCGTGGATTTACTACTCCTGCTTGTTTCCTTAAACGACGTTTTTTTCTTTCCCTTCGGCAGGAGCGCATTCATCGAGAAATGCCATGCGACGAGTTTTGGTCACTGCATACGAACTCAATACAGTTCCCCATGCCCCCTCTCGTCTCCTCCTTTTCTCCTCCACGTGCTCCGCATTCCTACCTTACCCCAACCCCATCCTCCTGTGGACCCCAACATCCCAATACAGCAGCGCCTCCTCTGACCATCTCCCCACTCCGAGATGACCCTTCACTCTCTCCTGCATCAGGAATCCCACGAAATACCAGGCCCGGTATATTTAAGCGTATATTTAGAAAACGGATTCGATGTTTCAGCAGTTGAATCTATCCAAACATCCATGACTAGACTGGTTTTTGATACCACAAATGTATTGAATATTTTCATGGTTTTAAAGTTGCATTACACGGCTGGAGATGTATGTTCGATTTAGTGCCAACATTTCTTTAAATTTATCTTACAGACGTATAGCTTAGAACAACGGTTTATCCGGCTGAACAATATGACCGTGAAGGAAATATAAATTAGGAAATATAAATAGGAAATATAAATTACAGGTATTCAAATCTGCATTATCACCCTGATCTTTTTCAAAATGTCTGAAATATACTTATATATATATATATATATATATAATAATAATAATAATAATAATGATATTATTTGCTGATCATGATAATTACAATGTTACCTCGTTACTAACGAATTTTACGGAATTGAAATAAATAAGCTACCCCTAGATTAGATAAATGAAATATAATTTAAATAAAATTAGTTAATATTTTCTGGATCTATTTCCTAAAACAAATATTAAAACAAAACCTAATTTGTTTATAAGTTAATTGTAATTACACCTAATTTTAATTTGTGTGGTATCGGGATTAATTAACATATTAAACCGAAACGATGAACCTACACTCAGTTAGCAAAATATTATTTTTAAGGCCTTCTGCGAAGATATTGGCGCGCCCAATCTCTGCTTTATTTTTTGAGATCTTACACGTCTTCGTATAGGTCTATTAGGTAAAATAGGTTGTCTCTCTGGTATTATGTAACTATTAACCCTTTCATGCCTGAGTTATGGAACTTTATTTTAAGTTTTTTCCAATTTAAGCCAAAATAATTTCTAATATTCAGATTGCAAGGCTCAAAGTCGTTTGTCAAGATCATGTTGCCATAAGGCCATGGTCGGTGTTAAAGTGTTAAAGAAAGCTTTAATCTTTGATATTTGTCAGACACTATACTTACAGCTCTTCTTCTTTATATATAATATATACGTTGTTTCCATTTACTAGTATATGTATATACAGAGGCGGATTAAGACACTTCGGCGCCCCGGGGCAATGAAGAATATGGGGCCATTTTCTATAGTTTTTTATTAACAATATATGTACAGGTACAGTACATAGTACATTTACACGAATTATATGTACGGTGCTCAGGTTAATTGAGAAACAAACTTAAAAGAACCTTAACACAGTGTATTTTGCCGTTTGCTGAAACCAAACAGTATTAAACAAACTTTATTTTAGGGCCTATAAAACATAAAATAAAACAGGGAATTTGTCACTTTGTGTACTCTGTCATATTTAATCAAAGAAGTTTGCGAAATCTCGAATTATATCATCGAAACTCAGTTGATTGGGGGGTCTCTCAAGCATGGGAGCCTGAAGGAAGCTTCAGCCTCAATAGCCTCACTGATAATCCGCCACTGTGTATATATATATCAGCAGAAACCTGATGCACCAGAAATGCATTTTCTGCACATTCCTTAAACGCGAGAAGAAGTGAGGTAAGGATATGCTTCTGATGGGTTACTGGGTCAGTGAAACCGGACGCGCCCGGATCTGGAACGTGGCAGAACGCTGTGTAAAAAGAGCCATGTATTTTTTCCTACTCAACTTACCCTTAGATTAGCCTAACCTAGCCCCGGCCTCGGGAATGTTTGTTTGTTTGTTCCTTTGTTTTAATTTTTTCATTTTTTTCTTAAACCTTCAAATATATCTCATGAAAGACCATGAAACTTCGTAAAGAAACCCAAGGAGGAGGGGGACCCCTCATGAAGGGGGGCTGAGGATGAAATTCTCAAATTCATCCATTCTTGTCTCCCTTTTTGCAGGGATACTACTTGTGCTAATAAACTTTTACTGAACCTGACAAATTCACCTTATATGATTATTATCACAAAACAAATACAGACAATCATGAAAGTTGGGAATGCTATAGTCTTTCAAGGGCGAATGATGAAAAACTAAATTTAAACAATCATGTGCAACGTATCAGATCCAAAATATAAAGACTTTTGTTCATATTATTTAAACTAAAAAGAGATCCTTCCTAAAAACGCACTCCATATCCTATATTGTTCCTTCATCTATCCACAGTTATTATATTGCATAACAACATGGATAATTCAAAGAGATATATAAAACATCCTTTGGAAATCATTCATAAAAAATGTCTGCGAACCCTTTCCAATAAAGATAACAGACAAATTTACACTTCCCAATGTTTTAAGAGAGAAACATTTTTAAACTAAATGACTTGTACAAGTTCACTGTTCTTGTCAATACGTTCAAAGTTATTAATAAAAATCAAAATACATCACCCATTCAAAGAGCAATTACTTCCCATCAAATACATCATCATTATAATACCAAACTCCATGGAGATTTTATATGCAAACCAAACTGTACAATGGAAACAGCAGGAAATACACTCTTTCAAAGGAGCAGATGTATGGAATGCAATTCCCACGCATATTAGGCAGGCTTCATCACTAAATGTACTTCGCAAATCCCTAAAAAAGCACTTCATTAGTTCCTACTGATGTATAAGTTCACTACTGCCATTCATTTTTTTCATAATAATCAATTTTGTAATGAACTCTTTAAAATATGCTAATTTCATTAAGCACTTTTAATTTCATAATTTATCCTTTTTTATTAAGCTTTATTTATTTTCTACTAAATATACAACTGATCATTGTACTAAAAATTGTGTAAAATAATAAAACACTATTTTGTAAATATTTACTTTCTGTTTATTATTATTAGCAGTATTATTATTAAAATATTATTATTATTATTATTGTTATTGTTATTATAATTATTATTTCTTGCCATTATAATTATTATTTCTTGCCAATTTCACTTCTTTTATCTAATAAGCTGAATCCCATTAATTTTGTCTAAAAAGCTTTCATGCTTCCAACAGCATATTCAGATTTGAATACTGTAAATATATCACTACCATATCAGTTATCTAAATTGTACAGAATTTTATACTACCAACGAGTAGAGGAGATGAGACTGATGAAACATATTCTCTCTCTCTCTCTCTCTCTCTCTCTCTCTCATATATATATTTATTATAAAATTTGATATTTTATATGCGTAGTATAGCTTCCAATAAAAAATAATGAGTTACTGTAAAGAATATCATCTTCAAAAAAGTTTATTTTAAAGAAAAGTGTAGGAAAATAGTTTAGTGAAAACTTTTTTTCGGTTTAAGGTTTTTTAACGATTAATAATACAGGGTGTTCAAAAAGGAACGCAACCCAGTGGAGAATGTATACTGTATATCATTGTAACCTAACCCTTTTCTTTCTGCTTCGGGTCGCGTTTATTTTTGAACACCCTGTATATAAGAATGTAAAGTAAAAAAAAATTGATAAATTATCATTCGAATATAAATGATAAATTACATAAACCCCCTAAATTATGAGTGCAATTAGTATAAAATTATATAATTTGTTAAAGATTTAATTTTTATATGTATTATTATGAAATAATTTACCCTCATAATAATGGTGCTACTGTAGTATGCGGTCTACCGTTAAGTTTCTACTGTAGTATGCGGTCTACCGTTAAGTTTCTACTGTAGTATGCGGTCTACCGTTAAGTTTCTACTGTAGTATGCGGTCTACCGTTCAAAATATTTAAAAGGAATTGAAAATGAATTGAAAGGAATTATAATTTAATTTTCACAATTAAGGAATTATTAAAGAAGTTAAACATACTACTACCGCATACTTAACGGTAGACCGCATACTACAGTACGCCCTTGATGATTGGTTAGGTTAAGTCTTGATATTTTTGTTAGTTTTAACGAAAATATCACGACTTAACCAAACCAATCGTCAAGGGCGTACAATTAACCTAATAATAAAATAATAAGAAGATAAGAAGCTATAATTAAAAGGTAGACCGCCGAATCGTAGGTAGACCGCCGAATCGTAGGTAGACCGCATACTACAGTAGCACCATAATAATTTTACATCGAATGTAAATAAAATTATTATTATTATTATTACTTTGCGTTATGCTATTATTAAATATTCTATTTCTGTGTAACTAATTTAAAGATATCTCAGTTACGTTACAAAATTATAAAAATGAATTAGACCAGTCTAGTAAGGCTGTAAACGGACCGTTACCTATATGAACTATGATCTCCCACTTCTAAGGCTTCTAAAACCTTTTATGAAGAGTCGCTAAGAAAATTTTCTGGTCCTGTGTAATATGGTTGTGCTCTATTTCTTCGTGGAGGATAAAATACTGACCACGAGCGAGCGCGATAACCAGTACTGAATCCAGGGAAGGTGGGACCCTGTGCAAAGTGGTGGGTTGAGCTCCCGTCTAATAGAGAAACGTAGAAGCGTGTAGTCGGAGCCCCGATAGTACAAATAGCATGGGTGCAAAAAACCCAGAGTTTTCTGGGTTCGGCATTGCCCTCAAAAGTTAACTTTTAGTCTCTTTATTCTCCCAAGGGACCCATTAATGTTTTTATCCGTTTATTATTAAGATTTACTCATTTTCTACTAAATATACAACTGATAATTTTATTTAAAATTCTGTAAAATAATAAAACTACTTTTGTAAATTTTTACTGTTTCCTTATTATTATTATTATTATTATTATTATTATTATTATTATTACTATTATTATTACTTGCCAATTTCACTTCTCTTATAAAATAAGCTGAATCCCATTAATTTTGTCTAAAAAGCTTCCATGCTTTCAACAACATATTCAGATTTGAATACTGTAATATATCACTACCATGTTCTTCTTCTTCTTCCGCAGCTTATTATCCCATCTTTACATGGGGTCGCTGTTTTTGGTTCGTCTTCTCCACTCTCCTCTGTCGTATACCACGTCTTCCTCCAAGTCCTTCTCCCTGATGTCCGCCACCACACAGTCCCTCCATCTCGTCTTCGGTCTTCCTCTTCTTCTCCGTCCCGGCAACTCCATCTCCAGCACTCTGCGCCCCACATACTCCTCCTCTCTTCTCCTGATGTGTCCATACCACCTCAGCCTGGCCTCCTGCACCTTCTTAGATGCTTCCGCCACCTTCACTGTCCCTCTTATATGTTCATTTCTGACCCTATCCCTCCTCGTCACTCCACACATCCATCTCAACATCTTCATTTCAGCCACATCGATTTTTCTTTCATTGCTCTTCTTCATTGGCACAGTCTCCATTCCATACAACATTGCCGGCCTCACCACTGTTTTGAATACCTTTCCCTTCAGTTTCACTGGGACCCTCTTATCACAGAGCACCCCTGATACGTCTCTCCAGTTCTTCCACCCCGACTGTATTCTACAGTTTATCTCTCTCTCTGCTCCCCCCTCTGCATCCACTGTTGACCCCAAGTATTTAAAATACTCCACCGTCTTAACACGCTCTCCACTCAATGTCACTTCCCCTCCTCGGTCCTGCTGCACATCACATCTCATATATTCGGTCTTCTTTCGGCTAATTCTCATCCCCCTACTTTCCAACGCCTCTCTCCAATTTTCCAACTGCTGCTCCACCTCCTCTTTCGTCTCCCCACTCAACACAACATCGTCTGCATACATCATGCACCACGGCGCCTCCCCTCTAATCCTGTCCGTCAACACATCGAATACCACATTGAAAAGGAAGGGGCTCAAAGCTGATCCTTGGTGCAGACCAACTTCCACCCCAAAGCTCTCTGACACACCCACGCTACTCCTCACCTTAGTTGTTACTCCCCTGTACATCCCCTTGATCAGTTTAACATACTTCTCCGGTACCATCTTTTCCCTTAAGCATCTCCAAACTTCCTGCCGTGGTATCCTATCATATGCCTTCTCCAAGTCAATAAAAACCATGTGCAACGCCTTCTGCCCCTCTCTGTACCTCTCTGCCAACTGTTTCAATGCAAAAACTGCATCTGTCATTCTCCTTCCCGGCATAAATCCAAACTGTTCCACTGACACTTCCGCTTCGTCTCTCAACCTACTCTCCACTATTCGCTCCCATATCTTCATTGTATGTGATATTAGCTTGATCCCTCTATATCACTACCATGTTAGTTATCTAAATTGTGCAGAAAAATGTTGAAAAATAATAAAAAACTTAATTTAAGTTGTTTTCTTTTCCTGAATAAAGGCTTTTATTTTTTGGTTGTTACTGACTACCGTTCATTCGATAACTTGTAATTAATTACTTAACGACTCTCCTGGTAACTGCTAATTTTTGCAATATGACACAGAGTAAGCTTAATACATTTTACACGATGTAATATAATACTATATACGGTAGAATTTGAATTTATTTAGTGGTATGAAAAAACATTCCTTTGGTTAAGCTTTGGTTAGCTTCCGCCCGAATTGTTCATTCTGACGAAGGTCAAGCTTTTCACTCGACCTTAAACCCACAGTTTAACGTGGAATCCGAACCACGCCCCATCAGCAGCCCAGTGTCTTAACCACTAGGCCACCTACGATACCCATTTATCTACCAACCACTTTCTTTATTGTGTGGAAGGATGAACAGCTGGGTTTTGCTGCGCGCCGGCTGCCGTCGGGTCTCGAACCCGGGGCCGATGGTTTCGTAGTCAGCGACGCTAACCACTACACCACCGAGGCGCCTAACTTCACAAATTCACATAATAAATAATTTTAATCGTATCTACCGTATATAGTATCGTATTACATCGTGTAAAATGTGTTAAGCTTACTTTGTGTCACGTTGCAAAAATTAGCAATTATCAAGAGAGTCGCTAAGTAATTAATTGCAAGTTATTGAATGATCTATATAATATATATAATGTAATATATATATATATATATATAGTATATGTATACTTTAGCGTCGGAAATTATTTATACTTTAATATTAACAAAAAATACGTAAGCCTGAATATAACATGAATATATTAAAAGTATTAAAACTATATTACAACTCATAATACGCCATATTGACGACGTAGCTTCTTCTTTGCCCGGTTAGGTCAACTGTACGCTCTTGACGATTGATTAGGTTAAGTCGTGATATTTTCGTTTAAATTACCGGAAATATCACGACTTAACCTAACCAATCATCAAGGGAATACAGATGACCTAACCGGGCAAAGAAGCTACGTCGTCAACATGGTACATCACGTGCCTTATTTCCCAGCTATATTCAGGAATTCTTATGGAGAAATAAATATAAAACAAACTTATTTGTGCATTTGATTATATCCATTAATGACATTTATCAGTTGTAATATCGTTTTAATACTTTTAATAATAATAATTATAAAATAATAATAATTATAAAGTTGTAATTTCCGACGCTAAAGTATACGTATACCATATATATATATATATATATATGTTAAACACAGACCGTGCATGGAACAAGGAACTCTTCTGGGAAAATTAAATCCACTATAGTCCGAATAAGTAATGGTAACTGACAAATACCATAGTTTTTCTTTTTCATGATTTTAGCCCGACGTGGGCAACGGGTCTCTCGCAAAGAGATCCCATAAATATAGCTTCCCTCACCAGCTATCTGCAAAGCAGACAGGATCCAGCTTTGGGACATGGATCTAGGGTTTAAAGCAAGCCTAGATCCCTACATTCAGAACCTCTATATAAGTAAAAGACTCGTTGCATTCACGTCGGGTTGAATAAATCAAAGAAAAAGGGGGTAACTATTGTATTTTTAGCCAAAAAAAACAAAACTTAAACCTCAACCGGACATTGAGCGTCCACTTTTCAAGGCACGTAACACGTCCGTTTAATATACACAAAATCAGAATGGTTCCCTGAGACAATTATATGTTAAACACAGACCGTGCATGGAACAAGGAACTCTTCTGGGAAAATTAAATCCACTATAGTCCGAATAAGTAATGGTAACTGACAAATACTATTTGTCAGTTACCATTACTTATTCGGACTATAGTGGATTTAATTTTCCCAGAAGAGTTCCTTGTTCCATGCACGGTCTGTGTTTAACATATAATTGTCTCAGGGAACCATTCTGATTTTGTGTATATTAAACGGACTGTTACGTGCCTTGAAAAGTGGACGCTCAATGTCCCGGTTGAGGTTTAAGTTTTTGGTTTTTTTGGCTAAAAATACAATAGTTACCCCCTTTTTCTTTGATTTATTCAACCCGACGTGAATGCAACGAGTCTTTTACTTATATAGAGGTTCTGAATGTAGGGATCTAGGCTTGCTTTAAACCCTAGATCCATGTCCCAAAGCTGGATCCTGTCTGCTTTGCAGATAGCTGGTGAGGGAAGCTATATTTATGGGATCTCTTTGCGAGAGACCCGTTGCCCACGTCGGGCTAAAATCATGAAAAAGAAAAACTATGGTATTTGTCAGTTACCATTACTTATTCGGACTATAGTGGATTTAATTTTCCCAGAAGAGTTCCTTGTTTCATGCACGGTCTGTGTTTAACATATAATTGTCTCAGGGAACCATTCTGATTTTGTGTGTATATATATATATATATATATATATATATACACATATATACAGCTAGTTGTCGTTATTCGTCGAACTGTTGTTCGTCGTTGCGTTAATTCGTCGTTTGAAAATAAATTAAATATAGTATATGTGGAATTTTTTAAAATATTAAACAAAAAAGTTAAACCTCTTTATCGTAAAACAAGTCCAAGTTCACAATAGTTATACTACAGTACCTGCGACGTACATTTTCACAGCTCATCAAGGAGACTGATGGTGAAGATGGCATATTCATCTCGGAAATTTGGCACAATTATAACATCATGAAGGCAGTGAAAAACATCCCAGAGTCATGGTGGAAAGTGACTGTCAAGTGCATGAACAGTGTGTGGAAAAAGCTGTGGCCTGACTGCACAAATGATTTCGTTAGTTTTGAACCTGATATGCCTCAAATTCACAACAACATAGTACAGCTTGCGCAACAGGCTGATTTCAATGAAGTTAATGAGGATGATGTACTAGAGGGGTTACTACATTTTCATGGGGAGAGTTTAACAAACGAAGACCTTTGCATTAATTAAATTTATTTGTAATGTATTTTTTTCAGGTGCTACTGACTGTACATTAATTGCATTTTGTGAGATATTACTGTAAAAATAATGAGTAAAATTATGTTAAATAGTTTATTATTGAAATATCGTCGTCGTCGGAACATTGCTTGTATTACATGTAAGTCAATGGGTTAGTCGGCCTCGATGTTCATCGTTTCGTTGTTCGTCGTGATTCAGGAACGCATCCACGACGAATAACGAGGAATGGCTGTGTATATATATATATATAATATATATATATATAATATATATATAATATATATAATTATTTTATTAATATAAATATCAATTATGAAGGTTAGAGGCCACCCAGTCTCTACAACGCCGGAAATGTACCTTAACCGTCCAGACAGCGCCCACGTCCTCCCTGTTCCTCTTGGGTATATCAGAAAATCCCTCCTCGTCTAAGGCTTTTACCATCTCACATTTCTCATCGATGGAAATCGAGGAATCGAAAAAGGCAAAACCTACCAGTTCTTCACTTAAATAACAAAGATGACGAGACAGGGCCTTTGCAGCCACATGTGAAACCGAGTCATCAATATCTCGTAAAATCCTCCCGATAAGCTCAATATCATTTTTAGGAGCCTCGATTGCATTTGATGCTGTAAACCAGGCTTGGATATAAACCATGAAGCCGAAAAGGACGAAATAGCGAATCCCAGTTGCCCCCAAGCAGTAACTCGAAACTGTTGCTTGAAGAGGAAGATTTTGTCAATATATATATCAGTTGAGCCATCCATCTCGCTCGGTGGGGAGCTCTAGGCTGCTGAATGCTAATCCCACGAGGTGGGTTTTCGTCAAAAATGATTAGAGAGAGCCCAAGTAACTCCCTGTAATCATGTCGAGCATGGTTTTCTTTTAAATGATGGGGAGAGAAGGAGATGATTGTCTCCTTAATGGGTTCCACATGCTGCTTCAAGTCATCCTCATCCGCAAGGGTGCGAGTGCATCCGTGATCGAAGGCACCAAATTGATCGCTGAACCTCTTGAAAAAGGGAATTTCAGGTCCTGAAAGACCTGTGAGGACATGGTTTCTGCAAAAACATTTTCTAACACCACTTCAAGTATATGATGCTGACAAGTATTAGGTATTATACTGGTTTTTGGTTAATATCATCATGTTTCACTTCCATTTCAGTCATTGTAGCTTTGGATCGTACCAGAACTTTGGTCTTGGCAAAGTCCAGTGTGTTAAATTTACCAAATAAGGATAACCTATGTTCAAAACGCTGAACAAAGCCATTGGCAACATCACCTAAATCTACTGGTCACACCTTCCCTTATGTACATGTAATAAAATTAAATGGTTGAGCCTTTTCTGAGTCATGGCTGGCATCACTATCATTAACTTTGCTAATGTGATCACAGAGGAGATAAGAGATTGCTGACCAGGTGTCAGTGATTGCAAGTATGTAACTACATCATATAGAGTTATCTGTTCAAGGGTACCGTGAACACAAAGTTGGTACTGCAGGTTGTTAGATGTGTATGTAACTTTGCAGGAAGAAAGTCTGAGCCATAGAATGAGGTTACACTCTCTAATTCTGCTGTGAACGTCTGTCCTTCTGCAGCCTTGAAAAGCAACTCTTCACACTGGACATATATTTTGTAGTCTGCTTGGTCGAATCTGTTAGTTATGGCTATTATAATGAGGTCCAGAGCTTCATAATATGTCTTTCTGTAAAGATCTTCAGGAGCTTGGTGACCTTCTGAATGAGCACAACCCTCTTCTAGCCTAGCCGGACCTCATCTAAATCGAGGAAGTGAAGGTACATCTACCTGGGTGGAAGCACCCAGTGACAGAACTTTCTTCCAGAAAAGGCTAAACCCTTCATTATTGCGCATATTTCGAAGAGTTTTAACAGTCATACCAACAATAGCCTGTGCTTCAACTGCTGAAAGAGTCACAGATTGAAGAGCTTTACTCACACTGTCTGCATGCAGGAGTAAGCACTGGCCGAGTATCAACCCAAAGAAGAAGCCAAACTGATGGGTGTGATTTTGTACCCCGCGAATACGCGCTTTCATTTCAGTATCTTTACAGGTATCAAGAGACAAGGTCCAGAGTTCTTCCAAGGCGTCACAGTTACTGATAATACTCTCTACAGCTTCTTTGTCTTTGACACTAAATTTCGGTTCGTCAGACAGCCTATGAGAAAGATCACTAGCTCCACCCACACCTGTCTAGAGCGGATGACAGCATGTATTTTTTAAAAAGTGGGACCAGTAAAATAGCAAAACCCAGGAACAAACCCTATGGCTTAGCTGAATATTAGTCAGGCCAAAGCCTGACTGGCCTGACCGCTTCTGACGGCCTTGAGAAGGGAGCGACCAAGCTTCTGTTCAAGTCGAATACACGTTCCACTCCATCCTCCAGTATTGCTAGCAGTGGTATCAAATGACATGATCTTCATTTGATCCTCTATGCACCAATCTTGGAGACATTGCATGACTGCATTTACTTGAGATTCTCCAGTTCCTGACGATATTTTAGGGACACCAAGGAGTTTATCCACGCCAGCTCCCGACACCAGCACTAAGAGACGGTCACTTTGATCTGAGATCCTGTTGTGTCCGGTAGGATTTTGCCATCCCAATGAACGGTCAAAGGTACATTAACTTGGAAGTCTCCCCGAATCTCCGCTGCAATATCTGCACGAAACCGGATACGGGCACTTCTAATGGAGGACTTGCTGAGGACCAGCTCCTTCACATCGTGATTGAGAGATGATGCAAATGTGGGGAGGAAAAAAGCAGCACTTCGGTCGATCGAGAGCAGCAAAAGTTGCTCGATTCGTACCTACACTAGAAGTGGAGGCATAACGTTATCTGTTTCACTTGAGGAAATGGATGACCACCAGGACTACTTTGGCTTGAAGTTGGCGGGCTTCTTCCATTTTTGACTTGTGTTCGAAGTGATGTTGTTCCCTCTCTTCACGCCGGCTCTCTATCTTGCTAAGTAATGTGTCAACGTGTCCTATACAGCCTTGTCGGTTCTGCTGCTGGAACTCAGGAAAATCCTGTTCCTGTTCTATTGATATTAGGTCCATATCGTTGGCATAGGCGATATCGAACATAGAAACTTAACTTTGAAATCAGTTATCTCTCGAGAGAAAACAAATGTAGGGGTAAGATCTGTAAAATTTAGATTTTTGATTTTCGCAACCACCCTAATATACATATATATATAAACACGAGAACCCCACTCCATTCAGATAAAGCACGACATGAAAAATCAAATTGAAATCTTGCCTCGTTCATTCCACACACGCGAATGAATTTACAAAAATGTTACACTAAAAGAATTTTTACAGTTTAATCAGAAAAAATTGAAATAACTTGCAAAACTTTTAAAAAAATATGTTCATGTTTAAAATTAGAATATTTAAATTAAACGTACAAGACCTTATAATTAAAAACCAACATTAAAGTAAACATGACGAATACACACGAATACACACCTTGGTAAAACTTTAGTTTTGCTTCCGCCCGAATTGTTCATTCTGACGAAGGTCAAGCTTGTCACTCCACCTTAGACCTACAGTTTAACGTGGAATCCGAACCACGCCCTACCAGCCTAGCGTCTTATCCACTAAGCTACCAGGGTACCCATTTACCTACCAACCAATTTTTTTATTGTGTAGAAGGATGAACAAGTGGGTTTTGCTGCGCGCTGCCTGCTGTCACCGGGTCTCGATCCCGGGGTTGATGGATTCGTAGTCAGTGACGCTAATCACTACACCACCGAGGCGCCGTAAAATAACTGAATACATTCATTAACCCTTTACTGCCAAAATACTTTGTAGGGTTAAGTTATGAATGCGTGTATTTGAAAGGTTGTAAATTTGTCCTTTTGGGCAGTAAAGGGTTAAACGTATAAAAAAATGTTACGTGACAAACTATAAAATATTGTCATAAGTAAAATTGACTTTAAAATGAACTTGAAAAATAACAAGAAACGACAAAACAGGCGAACGTGGGCTGGCCGCAATTTCCCCACCGTTGCATGCGCCATGCCTTTTATTAAACGGCTCAAAAAAACGCAACGCTGAGTTTGTTTGTTTTACGAAAGAGAAATAGCCAAAATGAAGCGCACTTAATAATAATAATACTTATAAAATAGACGCCAAATATGTACCTGAATATTTATTGTATTTCGAAACAAAATAAAAACGCTCTCTCTCTCTCTCTCTCTCTCTCTCTCTCTCTCTCTCTCTCTCTCTCTCTCTCTCAGTAAGGTGATTGGCATCAACGAGAGGGTGCAAGACTTGTGCGTCCCACTGGGCGTGAGGTTTGTTGACCCATTCGACGCGTTTTCGGGTAGGTGGGACCTGTATCAGAGGGATGGTGTCCACCTCAATATCAGGGGTAAAGGTGTGCTAGGCACGCTGCTTGACCGGCCCCTATACCGTATGGTGAGGTCGAGTCCTGGAGAGATGATGGGCCCCCACCGGGGAGGGATGATGATGAGCCGGTGGCGGACGTACGTTCAACTGAAGGGTGCATCCAGGTACAGGTGGGTGACTCTCCTTCCACGTTGGAGGGGGCTCAGGCTCCTGCGGAGATTGTCCCCTCGTTAGTGAGGGGCTCTTCAACTCCCGACAGCCCTGGCTGTTCGGGAAACGGGTCGTACTAGGGGGCGGTCAGAATAGGGGAGGCTCCCTCCGTGGAATGCTTTTTAATGCTAGGTCGATCAGGAACAAGTTTGGCGAGCTAAGGGCGCTCTTAGCATCAGAATACCAGGATATCGTTGCTATCACCGAGTCCTGGATTCATACTGATCGTAGGGACTACGTTGGGGAGTTCGAAATTCCCGGGTATAGAATGTTTCGCAAAGACCGCACCCGTGGGGAGGGGGGTGGGGTACTAATATACGTCAGAGACACGTTGAGTCCGGTTGACTGCCAGTTCCGGTCGGAACGGGAGCTGCTTGGCGTCGATCTGAACGTGGGAGGGACGAACTATAGGTTAATCTTGGTGTACAGACCTCCGCATCTCCTCCTCGAGGAGGATATTGCCCTGTACATCGAACTCAGTAGCCTGCTAGGGGATATGGTGTGTGTAGTTTTAGGAGACTTCAACTGTCGTGGCATAAAGTGGGAAAACAGGACTGCCGATGCTGAAGGGAGGAGGCTAGTTGACTTTGCTGATGAGAACTTCCTCACTCAGTGGGTCAACGAGCCTACACGAGGCGAAAGCGTTCTAGACTTAGTATTCACGACCGAAGACTGGCCTCCCTGGGCGGGAGTGATCACGGTCTTATTAGGTTCCGTGTGTGCGTCCCTCGGGTGAAGCGTAGTAACTCGAGAGGCAGTAAGCTCGATCTCCGGCGGGCGAACTTTGTTAGCCTCAGGGATAGCGTAGGAGAGATGGGGTTAGAGGTTGGCAGCGATGTTGAGGGAGTGTGGAGTGCATTCCGGGACGAGTTTATGGTGCTGCAGTCTGCTGCCATACCCTCAAAACCGGTCACCCCTGCTTCAACGCAGCCTAAGTGGTTCAATCGTGACATCGCTTCGGCTATCCGAAATAGAAAAGTAGCGTATAGGAGGGCGAAGGCCAATCGTTCCCACGAGAACACTGAAGCGTATGTCCGCCTGTGTAGGGAAGTGAAGGCGAAGGTTAGGCTAGCGAAACGTAACGAAGAACTACGGGTGGCAAGCCTCTGTAAGGGGAACCCTAAGGAGTTCTTCAGTTATGTTAATAGTAGAAAGCTAATGAGTACTTTGCGGGAGTGTTCACCAGGGAGGATACCCGCGTCATCCCCGAGCCAGGCGTGAGGCACGAAGGTGCTGGCCTGGATAGTGTTAGATGTACCGCGACAGTCGTTGCCGATAGAATAGACAAACTGAGCGCGTTTAAGGCTCCTGGTCCAGACCAGTTTCTCCCCAGAGTGTTGCGAGAAGTGCGCGACCAGGTGGCTCCCCACCTGGCTACAGTCTTCAACAAATCGTTGGAGATGGGCCAAGTGCCTGGTGACTGGAGGGAAGCCAACGTGACCCCTATCTTTAAGAAAGGGGATCACGAAAGTCCAGGGAACTATCGTCCCATTAGTCTCACTTCAGTTGTAGGTAAATTATTAGAAGGGATAGTAGCTGATAGGATCGTTGACCATTTGGATTCGTACAAGCTGCTTGGGGACTCCCAACATTGGTTTAGACGGCATAGGTCGTGTCTCACCAACTTGCTCGAGTTTTTCCACGTCATGTTGAGTGAGTATGATAAGAGTAGGGCGATTGATATACTTTATCTCGACTTTCAGAAAGCCTTTGATAAGGTACCTCACCGCCGGCTAATGGCGAAAGTGCGCGCGCTGGGTATCGGTGAGGAAATAGGTAGGTGGATTGAAAACTGGCTGAGGAATAGGCGGCAGAGGGTTGTAATTAAAGGGGCTAGTTCGGGTTGGGCCTCGGTCACTAGTGGGGTTCCTCAGGGTTCCGTTTTGGGGCCACTGCTGTTTATCATTTACATAAATGATATCGACGGTGGCATCATCAGTCGGATCGCCAAATTCGCTGATGACACCAAGCTTGGGGCCAATGTTGGGAAGCCCGAAGCGATCGAGCAACTGCGTGCGGACCTAGGTAGGATAGGAGAGTGGTCCGAAAAATGGCAAATGCCGTTTAACTTGGGTAAATGCAAAGTGATGCACATTGACTACGCCAATCACAAGTCGGACTACTCGATGTTGGGTAGTAATATCGAGGTGACTGATTTAGAAAAGGACTTGGGTGTGCTAATTAGCAGCGACCTTAAGTTTACGAAACAGTGTGTAGAGGTGGAAAAGAAAGCCCAGAAACTATTGGGTTATATCAGGAGGCAATTTCAGTTTCGGTACAAGGAGATTGTGCTCTCACTGTACAATTCCCTTGTTCGGCCGCACCTGGAGTATGCTGTGCAGTTCTGGTCGCCCACCCTCAGGAAAGATATTGAGAGGCTGGAGCGAGTGCAGGCGAGGGCCACAAAGTTAATCCCTTCCGTTAGGCACATGGGCTACAATCGACGGTTACGCGCCCTCAACTTGTTTTCGCTTGAAACTCGGAGGCTGCGCGGTTAACTGATCGAGGTTTTCAAGCTCTTACGCGGGTTCAACGATGTCGATTTTAGAAGTATGTTTAGTTTAAATGATAACCCAACTCGCAACAATGGTTGGAAGTTGGATTTGAAACGTTTTAGGACTAGTGTGTGTGGGAATTACTTTACGTATAAGATCTGTGACACATGGAACAGGTTACCTTCGGAAGTTGTGAACAGTTCCTCTGTGGATCAGTTCAAAAAAAGGTTAGACCAAATCTTGCACACTATTTGAGTGTGTACAAAATTTTCTTCTGGCACCCGTTGCCATTGGTACCTCCTCGGTATGGGCCGCAAGGCCTTTTGAGGTGCTTCTTTTCCTTGTAACTCCTTGTAACTCTCTCTCTCTCCAAATGTTTAAAATTTTAATGTAATGTATTTTAACGGGATGTTCCCAACAAAACCTTTGCCCCGTGAGTCTAGAGAGTAGAATGAGAAATTAAAATGGAAAAACCGATGTTGGCAGCCCAACCATAATTGCCGCCATTCAGCGTTGAAGGCGAAAACGAAAGCCTAGATCGTTACCACGACGTAAAATACAGAAAAGACAACTGCCCAGTTGTGGGCAGCACTGAGGTTTGAATCCACGACTCAGAGGAATCTCAGCACTGCCCAGCGGCGCTCTGACTGATCGAGCAACCTGACGCTCTTATATATATATTATATATATATATATATATATATATATGCATAACGAGAAGTGACCAATAAGTTCCGGGACTGAATTTAATTTATATTGGCGAAGTGACATGTCATGTGGTAACATGCCGCAAGTGGGAGCACCTGTGGCTTGTGCTGTTGCAATACCCAACTGGGATTGTTTAATCTTTTGTAAAGCGTGAGTAGCAAGCGCTCAAGTACAGACGTGTTTCCAGTGCCTGGCGGATTACGTAATGGCAGATGGGAAAGTGCAGTGTGTATGCATCAAATTCTGTTTTAAACTTGGAAAAAACTGCCACCAGAACCCATGAAGTGCGTAAGACTGCCTTTGGCGATGAAGCACTGATCCGTTCAAAGATATTTGAGTGGTTTGCAAGGTTCCATGGAATAACATCAGTCGACAATGACGCGTGCTCTGGACGCCCATGAACCTCATACACCGACGATTCAGTCTGGCACATGGCTGTTACATTAAGTTAACGCGCCAGCACGTTCAGTACTGTCCGTGCAAATGTTTCTAGCAAAACACAACATCTCACTGGTTCAATTTGGTATCATATGACTCTTTCTTGTTCCCTAAACTCAAGTGCCATGAAGGGCACGAGATTTCAGGACGGGTTCATTATCAGTGATAATGCGATGCTACAGATGAAGGCGATTACAAAAGAAGAGTATCAGACATGCTTTTAGAAGTGACACAAATGATAGACTCAGTATATCCGTGCAGATTACTTTCACCCATTAACCTAGATACACTTCTCAATTCTTCTTTTGAGTGACATCCTCACACGTCTCAACATAACAGGGAAATCTTGGAACATTCAACCGTTATTTGAGTCTTCACTTCCTCAAAGGACCGGGGATGATCACTGTATACGACGGATTTCAAATAGCCCACAAAAGAAACCAAGGGGCGTTAAACCTGGTGACTTAAAAGCTCGTTCAACAGGACCTCGTCATCCCACCCAGCGCTGCACATATAATTCATTCAGGTAATGAGGAACTCTGAGGGCGAATTGTGATGGAGTGCCGTCCTGTTGAAAGATGATTCAGCGGAAGGTTGTCAATGAAAGGTTCAACGACTGTTTGAAGCACCTGAAGGCCCTCCATAAAAACAGGCCGCATAAAGGTATCAACTAACATTGCCTCATCAGTGAACATAATATGACGAGTAATGTTATTTTGGCTTGTCACCCATTCACAGAACTTTAGGTGGCGGTCTGTATCGTCGACATACAGTTCTTGTGTCAGGCATATCTTGTAGGTATTGAAGTGACGCTTTTAGAATTTGCTGACAAAATGTCCTCGACACGCCCGTCTCTCTCTGAATATTCTTCGGGTTAACTTCTTCGGGCTGTTAAACAAATTAACCAGTACCAGTGTCGCGCAGTCACATCATCCGAAGAGGTTCTTGGCCGACCAGTAGGTAGTCGGTCAAGAACAGTCTCGGTGGCTTTAAATCGCTCAATCACTTTTCTGACAGTTGAGAAACCAATGTTTTTTTCTCCCTTCTCCCTTGTCGCGCAGAGCGGAAATTTCAGCTACCTCAAAATAAATTTTATAGCAGAAACTTCCGCTCTGATTCGCGAACGTGTTAAATTCGTATTCGATACTTCGGTACGCTCTTCTTTCTTTTGCGTACATGAAAACCAACTCCATGTACGCTCATCTTTCGTTAATTTCCTATCTCTTTCTCAACTGGAACAGAGAAAACGGATCACCTGAAGATCAGGGTCCCCAGCCTTCTTTAGTTAGCTTTATAAGGCTAACTAACGAAAATATCACGACCTAACCTAACCAATCGTCAAGGGCATACAATTGACCTAACGACTGGTTAGGTTAAGTCGTGATATTTTCGTTAGTTAGCCTTATAATTCTAACTAAAGAAGGCTGGGGGCCCTGATCTTCAGGTGATCCGAGAAAACAAACAATATTAATATAAATTAATTTCCCCTGTGTGTTCTGACTTTTGGGCCACTTTGTGTGTGTGTATATATACAGGGTGTCCCGTAAGTCTGGACCCATAGGGAAAAATAATAAAATTACAAAATAGTCCAAAAATTTATTTATAATATATTTTTTTATTATTTTTATTATTATTTTTATTATTTTTTTATTATGATCTTACTCCGCTGGAGTTTTATTTGTGGGGCCACTTGAAAGCCAAAGTGTACGAGGTCAAACTTCAGAACATTTTCCACCTTAAAGCACGCATTGTGGAGGCGTGTCAAGAAATTTCTGCGACTGTGATTCAGAAAGTGCTGTCGCAGTGGAGATTGCGTCTTCAACTATGTGTGCGACACAACGGCGGACACTTTGAACAGATTATGTAATAAATTTTTGGACTATTTTGTAATTTTATTATTTTTCCCTATGGGTCCAGACTTACGGGACACCCTGTATATATATATATATATATATATATTATACGCCCCTCGGAGTTAAACGGAAATTAATTAAATTACTCCAAGAGGGTATAATATAGTACTCCTAGATTAGGTAGACCGTCTCAATGTCTAACTTCCCGCAATCACAGAGCACTTTGTGGATCCTGTAGACTCCTTATCACCAGTTCCCGATAGTCAAAGATCGAAAGAAACACGTCGGCAGTTTAGTAATTTAATTGAATTTAGGCAAGATGAGTAATCAAGTATATTAAAGTTTATAAGCACATTTATGTTTTTAATTTATTATAATGGATCAACGTTATCTTCACAAGAGTTAATAATATGAATATTTCTTCCAATAAAAGTTTATAAGTATAATAATAGTTAATTCTTAATTGTAAGATATTAAATAAAGCAGAGACCCCTCTAAGACACCCTTGTCCGTTCTGAGTCTCCAAGCTTGTATAAGTCAATTGCTAAGTCTACTGCCTTTTCCTAAAGTCAGACTCCAATTGAAAACCCATTAATCTTCCAATTCCAAAAGCAATTCCCTAACGAGCTGACTTTCCCTCGTCAGCCCGGAGACCCGTCTCCTCGGAATCTGCCTTAAGGGCGCTGAGCCCCTTCTTATATAGTCAAAGGAACGGAACCTACGCCACCACGCAAGCGGTTGACGTTACCTGAGAACTTTGGAGAAGCGAGCGTATCACAATCCATTGTATTTCCCAGGTGAAATCAAAGAAACCGTCCGCGTCACTAGCGTGAGATTTCCGTTCGGAAGGAAATGAGTCATATACTACCGTGTGAATTATTGAATGAATGAAATTATATAAAAATAACTGTCATCAGGGCGCGGCTTTACTTCGATGATAAATCAAAATATAACATGTATGACATATACACTGTATAGGTATTATTATTATTATTATTATTATTATTATTATTATTTTTATAAAATATATGTACATGTATATTCATACAGCAAATTGGCTCTATCAATGGGGATTTAAACTGTTTCATTCAGATATTATGAAGTAATAAATAAATTACGAAGTTTGGAATCCCATGATCAGCCTATAATTTCACATAATAATTTGGAGACTTCTCTAAAATCTTAAAGGTTTTCATTGTGAAAAAATAAACAGAAACGATACATCAAGAATCCTATTTAAAACAATCATTGAGTAAAACAATTGTGATTGCTTTAATTGTGATATCTCTGACGTTTCTTCTGTACACGAAAGCCATTTTACAAAGAGCTAAAATATAAATTGATAAACTATTATTTACAGATGAAACCTTAAAACTGAGATAATAACTATCCCATAGGTTCGCGTAACGGTAATTTTTCGTATAGTATGTCAGGGAAAGATTTAACAAGCGTAGAGCAGGAAAAAGATTTAGGAGTTATAGTCACCGGTGATTTAAAAGTAGCGAAACAAAGTACAGCAGCGGTCAATAAGGCGAACAAAGTGTTGGGTTTTATAGCTCGAAATTTTGAGTACAAATCGCGGGATATTATAGTTCCTCTTTATAAATCATTAGTTAGACCACATTTGGAGTACGCGGTCCAATTTTGGAATCCGCATATGCGCAAAGATAGACAAAATCGAAAGAGTTCAAAGACGAGCAACTAAGATGATTCCGTCGCTTAGGTCAAAGTCGTACGAGGAGAGGCTTAAGGAGTTAAAATTGACTACACTCGAGACTAGGCGGCTAAGGGGTGATCTAATCCAGGTTTTCAAAATTATGAATGGGTTCGATAACGTAGATAGAGATAGCTTTTTCGAAATATCTCAATATAATAGGACTAGAAATAATGGGTGTAAGTTGACAAGTAGAAGGTTCGAGACAGCAGTTGCCAAAAACTTTTTTACGCATAGAATAGTAAATAGCTGGAATAGTTTGCCGGTAGAAGTAATTAGTAGCACGTCTATAAACATGTTTAAAAATCGATTAGACGCATATGTTGATAGATTGGGTATAGTTTAAGGTAGTAAAATTAAGGCTTTGTGGTGATAGATCCCACAATTCAACACAAGTGTTGTGGGATATAGGGAGGCAGCATCTTGGGTTAGGGGATACTCTCTGTCCTTACACACCCCATTTAAAGAGATTCCTCTGCCGAGCGGTGCCCCCCATAGTACTGTGAGGTATTGAAAAACTCATGATCTTCACTTGCCCCACAAACACCTTGAAATGGGAGACCCAAAATGGGTGCACACACATTTCTACATTACTGTACAGTCTTTACAGCCACACCTACACTTTTCCTCCTAAGTATATATATTGTAATGTATATGGTGATAAATTTTGACTTGGTCCGCAATCGATATGGACCGTGATTTATTTTTGGTTGGCAAGGTACTAGTATTGATGGATACCGTAATGAAATAGACTGGATTCCTTGGATCTGATATATTTGCATGTCGGTTATAAATAGATATAGAGTGTAACATATTTGTGGATAGTAGTCTATTATGACTTGATCCTCTGGACCCAGAGATTCTATCTTTAGTTTTAAATCGATAATTAATTAGTTTTAAAGTGATAATTATTTAGTTTTGTAAAAATTGGTCGTTGCCAATGTAAAGGCAGTTTTTACATAAATTTCTTGTTCTTGTGGTTCGGAACCCACGTAAAATTGTAGGTCCCCTCCGCCACCACGGAGGACATGCACAATACACAATTACGAACACAGTTAGGTAGACCAGCCATGAGTGGATCCTAGGGTCTTTGTTGGTCTGAAACATTATAACATTATAACTTCTTGCTTGCTAAAAACTCATCTTTATATTTAAAAAACTTACTCTTCCGCCCATTTTAATTATTACACTGGGGAACAAATTTCAAATTTTTGTCTATTGAATTAGATTTGACAGTTACTTCTAGGTAATTTGGGTGCGCTGAGCACGAATTTTTACTCGGTTTTGCTCTATCAGGTCCTGATTTTGCTCAACACCCCTCCTCTTTCGTCGTATTCATAAAAAGGTTTTTTCTCAATACTCGCTGTCTTTTTGCAGTTACACATTATGCAACTAGGTTTTTATCTAGGTATTTGTACCTATTGTTATGGTATTGTTGTATTATGTATATTTTTATATGTAACACCCTAAAATATTTTTAATTTTGTCATTTTTAACCCATTTTAATAGTAAATTAAGCTAAAAATATCATAGAATTCTAAAATTTTCTCGAGCGTTCCTGTTCTCTGTAGAGTATTCTAGAGGGACAACTAAAATATATAAAAGCGACTCGTTTCCAGAGTTAATCAGTCAATTCAATCAGTCAGTCAGTCAGTCAGTTGAGTTAGTTAATTAAGTTTGGGCATTAACATAATTTTGAATTGGCATATGATTTAGTGAGTAATTTTGTCATCGTGATTTAATATAGTTGATTTAATTAGACGTAATTTATATTGTACCTACTCATCCGTGTTTCTAGTTTAATTTCATAGATTGTAAGTACCTATTTCATAATAAGTACCTATTTAAACTAATTTTTGTGTTTATATTTCAGATTTTCTTAAATTTATATGAATTAAGGGCTTTAAATACCTTTACAAATTGGCAGAACAATCAAGCAATATGTCATCAAGCACTAGAAAGTTCAAATGCAAAAACAACCCTGATTCCTTCTGTTTATATGTGGAAATTTTACACTTCCACATCAACGAGCAAATATAACTGACTTCGTAAAAAGAGCTTACTTAGCTTATTTTGGCATAAAACTGGGGGACCAAGATAAATCGTGGGCTCCACATAAAGCCTGCACTATATGCATTGAAAGACTGCGACATTGGATGAAGGGTTCGGATTCAAAAATACCTTTTGGAGTTCCGATGGTAAGTTTATGATTTCATAAAACTACGTAATTTAATCACTAGTATACTGTAACTTACCTAAATGTAATTGTAACTTAGGTACATAAACAAAAATTTACAGAAAATGTTTATAAGAATCTCAAATATTGCATAAGGTTGAAACACATAGAAATGTTAAATGTTTGGGTGATAACTTTTGATAAAATTCATAAAAACAAGTCTCTCGTCGCTTTTGTTAACGCTTTACAATTTTTTTTCCATATCAGGTGTGGCGAGAGCCTACTAACCACGAGACCGATTGCTACCTTTGCTTTGTCAAGACTTCGGGCTTCACTAAGAAAAATAAACATTGTATCGAGTACCCAAATTTCGACACCGCGATACGACCTGTGCTACATTCAAATGAGATCCCCATTCTAAAATTTAAGGGTCTGCCAACTCAAGAATTAGTTGAAGATGTTCCTGAAAATATTGTTATGCACTTTGAGGAGTCAGACACCGATTTTGACCCCAGCGTATTTGAAAGTCAAAACGATCCGCAAAAGTTTAACCAGGCCGAGTTGAATGATCTTGTAAGGGATCTAAATTTGCCAAAAAAGGCTGCGGAAATTTTAGCTTCAAGACTTAAAGAGAAAAACTTGCTTACTTCAAACACATACATTTCATTTTACAGAAAAAGAGAAGAAGAACTTGTTAAATATTTTAGAACAGAGGATAGTTTAGTATATTGCTGCGACATAGTTGGTTTGTTAAAGAAGATGGGGGTTGAGTCTTACGATGCAAATGATTGGCGCTTGTTTTTAGACAGTTCGAAAAGAAGTCTTAAGTGTGTGTTGTTGCATAATGGCAATCTATACGGCTCGATACCGATTGGGCACTCAACAAAATTAAAAGAAAAGTATGAACATATAGAAAAGGTTTTAAATCTTATCAAATATAGGGAGCACGAGTGGATCATATGTGTTGACTTAAAAATGGTTAATTTTCTGCTAGGACAACAAGGAGGGTATACTAAATATCCCTGCTTCCTTTGCTTATGGGACAGCAGAGCCAAGGAAGAACATTATTTCAAACAAATCTGGCCAGCACAAACATCACTTACTGTCGGAGAAAAAAACGTAATTAATCCACCTTTAGTGAGCAGAGATAAAATCATATTTCCTCCTCTGCATATAAAACTAGGCCTCATTAAACAATATGTAAAAGCTTTAGATACGAACGGCGTGTTTCAAATACATAACTTCAAAATTTCCAAGTTTAAGTTATGAAAAAATCAAGGCGGGAATTTTCGACGGTCCACAAATAAGAACAATGATTAAAGACAGCAATTTTCCTAATGTCATGAATGAACGCGAAAAAAATGGCTGGTTCTCATTCGTGGACTTGATAGAAAACTTTTTAGGCAATTATAGGGCAGATAACTACGAAGAAATCGTAAAAAAACTTTTAAGGGACTACAAAGAGTTAGGTTGCAATATGAGCATAAAAATGCATTTTTTGAATAGCCATCTTGACCAATTTCCAAGTAATTTAGGTGATGTAAGTGACGAACAAGGGGAGAGATTCCACCAAGATATCAAAATTATGGAGGAACGGTACCAAGGCCGCTGGGATTCCCACATGATGGCTGATTACTGCTGGTGCTTGAAAAGAGACCTGCCATCAACAAGCAAATACGCTAGAAAGTCTTACAAAAGAAAATTTTTGCCACAGTGAAAGCTTCATATCTGTTTGTTTTTTTATTTTAAGTCATTTCTATCGTTATAATGTAATTTTACTGTAGTTTGAACTGCTTGTATTCATGAAACTTGAAAAAAAAATTTAACACATGACTTAATTTTTTAGTCCTAATTTGAAAAATCTGGAAAATGGCACATAGGCTGTCGACAAGAATCAGGACCTGATAGAGCCAAACCGAGTTGAAATTCGTATTCAGCGCACCCAAATTACCTAGAATCAAGTGTCAGATATCATTCAATAAAATACGTGTTGCCCAGTGTTATTATTATTATAAATATATAAAAACATGTGGAGCAATTGTAGTTTACGTCCCCCCTGTGGTGCCTAGTGTAGTTTACGTTCTCCTACATTATCCTAGTGTAGTTTACGTTCCCCTACATTATCCTAGTGTAGTTTGTGTACCCCAACTTTGTCCGCGTATACCTAATCAAATAAAACGTTAAAACTAACGGAAATATTACGACTTAACCTAACCAATCGTTGATTTATATATATATATATATTATATATATATATATATATATATATATATATATATTGACGATTGGTTAAGTTAAGTCGTAATATTTTCGTTAGTTTTAACGTTTTAGTTGATGGATTCATCTAAAGATCCGAGTGTAGTTTACGTTCCCCAACTTTGACTTAGTGTAGTTTGTGTCCCCTTTTGCGTCAGGGGGACGTAAACTACACTTGCTCCAAACATGTTTATATACATATTTATTAAAGTTATTTAATGTTAGTGAAACCATTTTATATTAAATGTATATATTATAGAAAATGTTTTTTGTCAACAAACAGGAAATGCCTTGTAACAAGCTTCCGCCCTACCATGTCATAAAGAGGATTGGTTTAAGCTATGATACAAAATTTCGGCTCTCTTGAGACTATCAACGTGCGAAAAGCAACAAAAATACACGATTGGTTAGGTTTAGTCATGATATTTTCGTTAAAACTATCAAAAATATCACGACTTAACCTAACCAATCGTCAATATATATATATATATATATGATATAATATATATATATATATATGAAAATTATTTCACGAAAGTAACACGTGAAAAATATTTATGATGAATAAAACCACGAAGGAAAGGAAACCCAAAATGGTGCTCAAGCGCTTTCGTCTAATGACATCCTCAGAAACACTGAGGATGTCATTAGACGAAAGCGCTTGAGCACCATTTTGGGTTTCCTTTCCTTCGTGGTTTTATTCGTCATATATATATATATATATAGGGGCCTATATATGTATTGGATGATCCCGGGTTCGATTCCTGGGAGGTACCTCATTTTTCATTTGCTCGTTCTCCCTCCTCATCTTGTGCGGAACGCTCTTCTACACAAGCGTCGTTCTTTACATTAATTATACTGTGTTCTTTGCAGTTAAAATGTATATACAGGGTGTCCCAGGAGGAAATGTCAAGAATGCACCATTTCATTCTTTGGGTATTTCTAAGTAGAAAGTATTATATCGATATGGGTCTGATTCCCAACCGTTACCGAGATACAGGCCTCTACATTTGGGTAATTAAAAACATAATAAAAAGGGCGATCTTAGATACTATTTAATGACACTTGTGGTTTACAAAAGTACAAACATACAATACACTTGCACTTATTGCGAATGGTTTCAAAGTGACCCCCTCCTTCTTCAATGCACGCGGCGAGCCTCCGATCCATCGAGTTTGCCAAGGAAAACGCGGAAGTTCATTTCTGAGGTTTATGAACGCATCCTGTATACGTGCAACCAACATGCTCCCTAGTTTCGGGCTTACCCCGCTGATAAACGTTACTCTTCAAGAACCCCCAGACAAAAATCTAGCGGAGAATAAGTCAGGCGAACGAGGGGGCCATGCACAGGTCCTCCACGTCCAATCCACCTTCCCGGAAACCGTAGAGGCCTGTATCTCGGTAACGGTTGGGAATCAGGCACATGTCGATATAATACTTTCTACTTAGAAATACCCAAAGATTCAAATGGTGCATTCTTGACATTTCCTCCTGCGACACCCTGTATGTACGGCATGCGAAGGTGCCCCCTCAGGGCATTTCATTCCGCTTGTATGTAGGAGAATTACGAGTACTGACTAATCGGGGTCCTTGGTGCAGTGGTTAGCTTATGCGACCGGCAATTGGATGATCCCGGGTTCGATTCCTGGGAGGTACCTCATTTTTCATTTGCTCGTTCTCCCTCCTCATCTTGTGCGAAACGCTCTTCTACACAAGCGTCGTTCTTTACATATATATATATATGAAAATTATTTCACTAAAGTAACACGTGAAAAATATTTATGGTGAATAAAACCACGAAGGAAAGGAAACACAGAATGGTGCTCAAGCGCTTTCGTCTAATGACATCCTAAGGATGTCAGTAGACGAGAGCGCTTGAGCACCATTCTGTGTTTCCTTTCCTTCGTGGTTTTATTCATCATCATATATATATATATATATATAATATATATATATATATATATATATATAATATATATATATATATATAATTTAGGCCGGGTCGTCGAAAATTTTATTTCTTACGTACATAGTGTGAGGTGGTTCAATCAATCATAGTAACACCCTGGTAAAATATTTTTGAATTCTGAGGACCCGTACCCCCGCTACCGGTTTCATTTTTTTCAGAAAATTTGTAAAATTCGAGATAATTTGCGATTTACTTCGAAATTTTTTTTATTATTACAAAAGTTCGCTTATAAAACATTTATTTTTAATGAAAAATTTTAAAAAATACAAAAAATGCATGAAAAAAAATTTAATACATAAATTTTTAGCTATTATTGGTAGAAATTTAGAAATTAAGAGAGAAATTCAATAAAATTTTTAACCTAAAACTAGTGTTTTTTTTTATTCCTATATCTCTCTGAAGTTTTGGCATATTTTCAGAGGTATATCTATTTTGAAAATTTTCTATTAATTCTAAGTCTTCTTCATAATCTAAGTCCTCTCTGTCTTCAAAATTGACATCTTCATTTTCATTATCATCTTCTATCACTTCTGATGATACAAATTCCCTTGCTTCTCTTAATTTTTCTTTTGATTTCTTTTCCCTGTCCTGTGCTTTTTGGATTTTGCCCAACTTTCTCAAATTACTTGAAGTAGTTTTTTTATCAATTTTTCCTAACTGGTTTTTTCTTTCTTTTTGACCAATAAAAGCTTCCCATTCTATAATAGATATTTTATGTTCACACCTACAAAGTTTTCTATCCCTTATGCCTTTATCATAACAGTGGCATGGAGATATGTCAAACATCTCGTCATATTTCTTTAATTTTTCATATTTTTCATTTCTTTTTATCATAGGGCATTTAGTTAACTTATCAGCATCTTCTACAAGTCTAGTAACTCTAACATAAATTCCCTTTGTATCAATTGTTGGGAAAGAAAATTTTTGCCAAATTTCTTTTATATCTTCAACAACTACATTATAGCAATCATTTTTACTTATTTTACCCTGTGCTTTAGATTCTTCCTCTCTAACAATAAAATGGAAGTGCCTTACAACATCAGCTTTTGATGGCGTCATGGCAGATGAAAATTTTGCTGGATATCCGAAGGCTGCATTGTGGCTTCTTTTTCTAGTAGCCATAATTTAATTTAATAAGATTTTAACTATATTTTATTTATTACTGATATTTTAAAATTAAATAACGTATTTTAATACAAACTTTTAAAATTCTAGGTACCTAAATAGGAATCTGGAAAAAAAAAATAATAATAATGTAATATTAGGTCATATATCCGGTGCGGATTTAAAACCCTACCCCCTACCCCCCGATCTCAAAAAAAGTTGGTGAATGGTCTATTCTGACGTAATTCGTGCCGGGGAACCCGATTTTGGCCATCCGAAAGCAAAAAGATTAATATTTAGGGTCGATTTTTACGATTTTCGATTTTTGGCCTATTTCCCATACAAATTCATATAGAAAAAAGTGAGTATCGGTAGGGGGGGGGGGGTAGCGAAAGTCCCATAGCCTTGATTTTTGGTGTGGATACTACTATTACAAAATGATCAACCTCACAATATGTACCTAAGCAAAATCTTGACTTTGACCCCTTTTCGACCCGGCCTAATATATATATATATATATATATATATATATATATATATATATATATATATATATACATATACAAAACAACGAAAATATTTTGACTAAACATAACTAATCGTGAAGGGTGATTGACATTGGGGGCTTCAGTTTTCAGGTGCAGGGCCGGCCTTAGGCCAACTGAACCTATTTGACCAAATTGGGCCTCGCGCTCACATGGGCCCCGCACTAGGGTTGCCACCTCCAGCTTTGAAAAATAAAGAATGCAGTCTTTGGAGCCATGGTTTAAGCAGTTGAAAAAACATGTTGATTTATTTGGCTTTTTGAGTAAATTTCAACAAATTCCAAAGGAGGAATTACAAAAACATGCTGCAGATTTGGAAATTGCGCTAACAGATGATGTCAAGCTCATGTGATGAATGTAATGAAGCAAAAAACTTCAACAAAATTTTGAAAGAGTTTGCGGAACAGGAAGCAAGAAAGATTTCTTTATAAGTATAGTTTTGTTTTAACACGTTTTATGTCAAAATATAAGCTAATAAATATAGATATCGTTTTAGTTTTAATACAGCGTAATATATTTCTGATACGTAATTGCTGATACCTAATTGCAAGGCCGGCCCTGTTCAGGTGATCTTATAATTCAATTTTAATGAAAATTACAGGGAATATCCACACATAACTGGCAAATATAAAGTAAATATAGTATGTGTATATATATATATATATATATATATATATATATATATATATATATATATATATATATATATATATACAGGGTGAGTCAAAAGTTTCCATACATAGGCAAAGTGGTCACTTTATTATACACTCACTTGTAAGTTACAAAATATGCTCTATGTGGGCATGCTCTATGTGGCCGGCCCTGTTCAGGTGATCTTATAATTCAATTTTAATGAAAATTACAGGGAATATCCACACATAACTGGCAAATATAAAGTAAATATAGTATGTGTGTATATATATATATATATATATATATATATATATATATATATATATATATATATATATATACAGGGTGAGTCAAAAGTTTCCATACATAGGCAAAGTGGTCACGTTATTATGCACTCACTTGTAAGTTACAAAATATGCTCTATGTGGGCACCATTACACTGAATGCACAAACGGATGCGTTCTTCCCAGTCATGGCAAACGCGCGTTAACACGTCTGGTGCTACGCGTGCACACGCATCACGAATGCGTTCCTTTAGGTGGTCCGTGTTTTGTATTTTCACCTGGTACCCCATGGCCTTCAAGTGCCCCCACAAGTAAAACTCAAGGGAGGTGAGGTCTGGGGACCTCGGAGGCCACTCCACGGGACCACGGCGGCCAATCCAGAGAAGAGACCCGGAAACTGCTTTTAGTTTTATCACCATTTTGCCTATGTATGGAGACTTTTGACTGACCCTGTGTATATATATATATATATATAAGTAAATATAAACTGAAAAATAAGAGGCATTAATTTCGTACCACCCCATATATATATATATATATATATATGAAACGAAAAATGAAAATGAAAAGGTTTATTGGCAGACTATAGTCCATATGACAAATATTATTAATACAATGACAGTTCATATACTAAGGATAGAAATATATACAATTGATTAGAAATAATACTGTACTGTCGAAGTTAACTGGAGCTACAGACAGACGTTTTCGTACCAAGAAGTCCATAGCTTAGAAGATAAATGGCAGGACTCATGGATAGCTTGGATGATCGGGTTAGTTGATTTTTTAATTCTTTGCATTATACTGTATTGAGCACGTCTTGTTACCTCCAGGAAGCTCGGGACATTGCGGGTAGCAAACATTTGCGAAGCTGAGCATCTCGGGGGTAATTTATGTAAGCGTCTAAAAGACCTGTTGTACAGCAAATTTAGGGTTTTGCCAGAACCTTTTTTATAATTCACCCAGAGTTGCTGTCCGTATATATTACTGCAGAAAGTACGAAAGAGAGCGTCTTTAGCTTCACTTGTACAGAATCGAAAGTTCCTTATGGTCATATTCACTTTAGCACACAGGCTTCGAGATTGTTTTCTTATATCCGAGTCATCACTCAAGGAGCTGGTAATAGTTTGACCCAAATACTTAAACTCTTGTACTTCCTCAATTACTTCACCATTCATTTTAAACCTTATATCAGCTGGCTGATTACAGCTTTTAGGATGAAATTGCATAACCTTAGTTTTTGTAACATTAAAAAGAATATCATGTTTCTGCGAATACTCTTCGCAGACTTTTAGTAGCCGATCCAGACCTTTAACAGAGGGACTTATTAACACCATATCATCGGCATAAACTAAGTTATTTATCCTTGCGTTATCTATACAACATTCCACTGTTGCCTCATTAAGTGAAGCAATTAATCCGTCAATATACACATTAAACAGCATAGGGGAGAGCAAGGAGCCTTGTCTCACCCCGCAAGAGGAGCCAAAACACTCGGATAGTACATTGCCCCACCTAACAGTGAAAGATTGGTGGGAATACCAAAATTTCAATAAATTTAATATGTACATGGGAACCTTCCTGCCTTCTACTTTTGCAAATAAAATATTGTGGTTCACCCTATCATATGCCTTACTTATATCTAGGAAACAGCTATAAATAGTTGAATTACTCTCAACATATAATATATATATATATATATATATATATATATATATATATATATATATATATACACAACATGGCTTAACTATTTCGTTAAAAACTCAAATTTTAAATTATATTAAGGTAGCAAACACGAAAAACTATTTTGTTATAAATTAAGAATATTTAAGCCAAATTCTCTTTCAGTTCAAAGCACCTGCTCGGTTAGTTTCTAAGTACAATAATTCAATAATTTACATTTTATATATATATGTGTGTGTGTGTGTGTGTGTGTGTGTGTGTGTGTGTGTTGCAGGGAATCTGTATAACTAAGGAGTTCATGAAATTCCTAGTCGCACAGATTCCCTTCTACAGGGTGTCCCGTAAGTCTGGACCCATAGGGAAAAATAATAAAATTACAAAATAGTCCAAAAATTTATTTATAATATATTTTTTTATTATTTTTATTATTATTTTTATTATTTTTTTATTATGATCTTACTCCGCTGGAGTTTTATTTGTGGGGCCACTTGAAAGCCAAAGTGTACGAGGTCAAACTTCAGAACATTTTCCACCTTAAAGCACGCATTGTGGAGGCGTGTCAAGAAATTTCTGCGACTGTGATTCAGAAAGTGCTGTCGCAGTGGAGATTACGTCTTCAACTATGTGTGCGACACAACGGCGGACACTTTGAACAGATTATGTAATAAATTTTTGGACTATTTTGTAATTTTATTATTTTTCCCTATGGGTCCAGACTTACGGGACACCCTGTATATATATATATATATATATATATATATATATATATATATATATATATATATATATATATATATATATACAGGGTGGCGCAAAAGTCAGGAACCATAGGCACATTTTAATAATTTGTGTTTTAATATGTGTTTTGTTCTTTTCAGATTTGTTGTTGAACCTATGGCACAGAAATTGACAATAGATGAACGGGTGGAGATAGTTTTAATGTGTGCAAGACGTGGTAACACACACCGGTCAGTTGCTACTGCTTTTAATGACAAACACCCTGAGAGGCCGCCAGTTGTTCAGGCATCAGTTGGAAAACTGTTCACTCACTTCAAAGAAACGGGAAGTATTCAAGATCGGCCGCGCAGTGGCCGGCCAAAAAGTTCAACCGATGCAGCAACATTACTAACGCTCATTCGCCTCGAAAACAACCCACGTAAGCCCTTAAGAAAGTTATCCCACGAAACGGGTGTCTCCAGAAGATCGATTCAACTAATTCTTACAAAAAATCGTTTTCACCCCTACAAAGTCCAACTCCTTCAGGAATTGCACGGTGACGACACAGACCGTCGTGTAGAGTTCTGCCAGTGGTTTCTACAACATCGACGGCTTCAACGGAGGATCATGTTCAGCGACGAAGCGATATTTCACCTCAGCGGTCGTGTCAATAGGCATAATGCACGCTATTGGGCCAATGAGAACCCCCACTGGATGGAGGAAGGACATGTTCAATTCGATCCACGAATTATAGTGTGGGTTGCGCTCTGGGGTGGATCGGTTAATTGGTCCATACTTTTTCGACGGCAATGTAACAGGCGAAACATATCTGCATATGCTGCAAATATTTCTGATGCCCATACTGGACGACATTCCATTGGCAGAACGGGCGGAGATGTGGTTTCAGCAGGATAGTGCACCACTACATTTCGCAACCATCGTTCGGAGCTCTTTAGATGAAACATTCCCAAGCAAGTGGATCGAACGGTGAGGGCCCGTCAAATGGCCAACTAGGTCTCCAGACCTCACGCCTCTTGACTTTTTCTTGTGAGACCATCTCAAGTCGGCAGTCTATGCTGATCGACCCAGAACCATACGTTTTCTAAAGGATAAAATCACATCTGAGTGTGCCAAAATCAGTACCAATGTGTTGAAGAATGTTCAAACATCATGCATTCAACGCGTCAGAAAGTGTCTCTAAGTGGAAGGCCATCAATTCGAACATTTATTATAATTTAATAAAATGTACCTATGATTCCTGACTTTTGCGTCGCCCTGTGTATATATATATATATATATATATATATATATATATATATATATATATATATATATATATATATATATATATATATATATATGAACAGAAGGACCAACACAACGGCAAACATTTTCATTTATTTTTTGTACTTCAGACGTTTCGACAAATCTTTTGTCATCAGTGAATTAAGTCTTAAAACCTTAAAACAAAAGTAAAAAGTGAAAATTACATCAATACAATATTAAAACCATTAAAATTAAAACCTTAAAACGAAATGAAAATTGCATCACTACAAAATTAAAATTAAATTAAATTACCTCAATAGGTAAATACACAATGTTTACATCGACCTCCATACTTGGCAAAGCCTAAGAGAAAACTGGATGGTCAGAGGATTAGAAGGTATATGTCTATGAGAATCGGTTGGTTAGTTAAAAGAGCTGTAATTTGTAGGATGAACTATTATTGTTAATGGAGAGTTTGTTTCTATAGATGTACAAAGATTCTAAAATTCGGAGTTCTGTGAGGTTATTGGATCTAGTTAAAATTTCAAACTGAGTTTTGTGAAGGGGATGGTTGCTTTCATTGCTATGGTTTCTAATTGCGGATTGTGGAGGGCTACTGAGGGGACGGTTGGTACGGACAATCCACAATCCGCAATTAGAAACCATAGCAATGAAAACAACCACCCCCTTCACAAAACTCAGTTTGAAATTTTAACTAGATCCAATAACCTCACAGAACTCCGAATTTTAGAATCTTTGTACATCTATAGAAACAAACCCTCCATTAACAATAATAGTTCATCCTACAAATTACAGCTCTTTTAACTAACCGACCGATTCTCATAGACATATACCTTCTAATCCTCTGACCATCCAGTTTTCTCTTAGGCTTTGCCAAGTATGGAGGTCGATTAAACATTGTGTATTTACCTATTGAGGTAATTTAATTTAATTTTAATTTTGTATTGATGCAATTTTCATTTTGTTTTAAGGTTTTAATTTTAATGGTTTTAATATTGTATTGATGTAATTTTCACTTTTTACTTTTGTTTTAAAGTTTTAAGACTTAATTCACTGATGATGACAAAAGATTTGTCGAAACGTCTGAAGTACAAAAAATAAATGAAAATGTTTGCCGTTGTGTTGGTCCTTCTGTTCATCTGTAAGCTCCGTTTCCCTAAGGAGAAGTCAATAGCTTTTATATATATATATATATATATATATATGTATATATATATATATATGTGTGTGTGTGTGTGTGTGTGTGTGTGTGTGTGTGTATATATATATATGTATATATTGTGTGTATATATATATATATATATATATATATATATATATATATATATATATATATATATATGTACTAGGGGCACTCAATATATTTTGCCCCACCTTCTTTTCTTAGCTAAATAATAGGCCATGGGGCTGAAATGTCTTTTGGGCCGTATGTTTGAACTTTCTGCGCTTCACATAACCGGATTTTTCCAGTTTGAACCTCCCCTCCTTATATAAAACCGCTTTTAAACGCCCTTGTATAAAACCGATGTTTAACGCAGTTTCGAAAATGGCGTCTGACAGTGATGTGCGTCGTAAACAGAGAGCTGTTATCGAGTTCTTAACTCCAGAGAAGGAAACAGTTGGAAATATTCACAAACGTCTACAAAACGTTTACGGAGATGCTGTTGTTGATCGAAGCACAGTTGGACGCTGGTCTAAACGTGCAAGATCATCGGAGAGAGGGAGAGCCAGCCACGATGATGAGCCACGTAGCGGTCGCCCGGCATCGGCTGTGACATCTCACACTGTGCATCGTGCTAACAGTATCATTCGATCAAATCGGCGCGTCACATACAAGGAGCTATCACTAGAGCTAGAAATTTGTGAAGGAAGTGTGAATACGATAATTCAGCAACTGGGATACTCAAAAGTGTGTTCACGGTTTGTTCCTCGCGAACTGACCGAAGATCACAAAACCCAAAGAAAAGAAGTTGCTTCTGAGTTGTTGCTTCGATACGAGACAGAAGGGGATGACTTACTTTCACGAATTGTGACTAGGGATGAGACTTGGGTACACCACTTTGAACCTGAAACAAAATGCCAATTCATAGAGTGGCATCACGCAGACTCCCCACGCAAGAAAAAGTTCAAAATGGCTCCTAAAATGGCTCCCTCCCATTTACATTGGACAGATGGGAAATGATTTGCACACGCGTATAAAACAGGATTAATATTCTGTTACTGTATTGATTGGAATAATGCTTCAATTTTGTTTCACTCAAGCAACGTTGTTAATAGAAATATTCTTGAGTGTGCCATTACTCAACTTACAATTAATTTTAACATTAGCCAGGGTCTTTTTTCGCTTGATCCTGCTAGTTTGAATTCGTTCAGAACGGATTTAGACAAGAGGGCCAAAGTGCTAAAACTCCGGTAGTTTTTCCTTATAAATTTGTATGCTCCTCCTACAAGTTTTATTTTTCTATTTTATTTTTATTTTTTATTTTTTTATTTTTTTTTGTGACCTATATATCAGGTCATCCCATAAGTAATGTCGTTTTTTACGATAGATTAAGTTTAAACTAGTCCTACTCGGTTTAAGCATAAATTTTCCGAAGGTTATATCTAAGAGGAGGTCTATCGTGTTTCGCTACATACTTTACAGACCTTGACCAGTGAAGACGTGCGTTTTGCTTCATGTGAACCCCTCATAAACATGGCGGTATCAGAAGAGCATATCAGGCATATAATGCTTTACGAGTTCAAAAAAGGGAATAATGCTACTGAAGCAACGCGAAACATTCAGGAAGTTTATGGCAACAATATTCTGCATGTGAGGAAATGTCAAAAATGGTTTCAAAAGTTTAGGAATGGTGACTGCTGTTTGACAGATGCAGCACGCTCTGGACGCCCTGCTGAGTTTGATGATGACCTACTGTTAGCCGCACTTGAAGAAGACTGTTCAACAACTGTCGAAGAATTGGCCCAGAAACTCAATTCATCCCCGTCCACCATCCATCGACATTTGCAACAACTCGGGAAAGTGCCTAAGTTAGGAAAATGGGTGCCACATGAATTGTCGGTCGACAATCTGAGGGTGCGGGTAAACATTAACACAGCTCTTCATTCCCGTGAACTCCAAGATCCGTTTTTGCACCGTTTAGTGACTGGTGATGAAAAGTGGATACTGTACCAGAATGTTAAGTGGGTTTGTGCCGGAGAACCAGCGACACCACAGCCTACACTTTGAAACCTTACCACACAACCAAACAATCACCGCTCAAGTCTACTGTCAACAACTGGATCGATTGAACACTGCACTAAAAGAAAAGAGACCTTCTTTGCTTAATCAGAAAGGAATCGTGTTCCACCACGACAACGCACGTCCTCATACCGTTCGGATCACTTCTGCAAAAATTGAGGAGCTTGGGTGGGAAAAACTTCCACATCCTCCATATTCTCCAGACCTTGCGCCTTCAGATTATCATCTCTTCAGGAGTCTGCAAAACTAGCTTGACGAGAAATAGTATACTTCTTTAGATGACCTGCACACCAGTCTTTGTACGTTTTTTGCCTCAAAACCGCCTGAATTTTATAAACATGGCATTGAAAAGCTTGTAGGACGTTGGCAGAGTGTCACTGATTCCGATGGAAAATATATACTAGATTAAAAAGTTTCAGTTGAGTTTTTTTTTTGTCCTTCAAATTCCAATCTAAAAAACGACTTACTTATGGGATGACCTGATAGTATAGTCTTGAATTTGTTATTTATTTCAATGTTCCTGAGGATGTCATTAGACGAAAGCGCTTGAGCACCATTCTGCGTTTCCTTTTTCCTTCGTGGTTATTTTCATCATAAATATTATTCATGTGTTACTTTCGTGAAATAATTTTCATATATACTGTGTATATATATATATATATATATATATGTGTGTGTGTGTGTGTGTGTGTGTGTATATTATGTCACCTCAGTATTAATAACATTTGACATAATTCATAACTCAATTAGGTTTTAATTTTCATAATTAAAACTGAAAAATAATTAATATTTTAGTGTTAATAATGTTATGTCAAATTATGATATATATATATATATATATATATATATATATATATATATATATATATATATATATATATATATATAATATATATATATATATATACGACTGCATGATATAACTTATATGTCGCGGATGGTTTAAAAAATGCTGCTGTGAAATTCCAGGTTTCTTTCCGTATATTTTACCTCATTGGATTATAAGTTATTATCCCTTATTAATACTGATTTCAGCTTGTTTTTAACCCTTGTCGGCTAATGTTTTTTTATAGCATGTCGAAACGAATCTAGCACGTACCTTGGATCGAAAAAGACAGTTTGGCTTATATTTTTTAATTTATAATGAAATATTTCTTTTTATCTTAATATAATTTAAAAACTGAATATTTACTGATATAGTCGTGTTTTATATCCTATATACTATTGAGCTAAAATGTGTCCGTGTGTCTGTCCGCTTTCTTCGGAACCGTGCACAGACTAAACGGCACGTCGGAAAATTCTGCAACTACCACCAACTGATAGCCCATGAGCTGCCGATGTGCTCTGTCAAGTTTCCCGGTTCTAGGTCACTCCGCGGCAGAGCACGAGCTATTTAATGTCTATTACAATTGAATGTAAGTACTTCGAAAACGATACCCAGGTTGAAAAGCACTGTATAATTACACAATCTTCCAAGGTAGTAGTATGACCGCAAAATGTTCGAGTGCATATATGCAATTGCAATGTTGATCAATTGTTGCAGGGTGCCAGCCCCCTTCCCCCGCTGGGGGTAATGGGGGAAGGGTGGGGGTAAATGGGGGAGAGGGGGTGGGGATAATGGGGGAGGGTGGGAGTAATGGGAGAGAGCAGTTTGGTAGTCCCGATAATAGTTTGGTAGTCCCGATATACAGTTAGCTGTGACATATACTGCTACATATACTGTGACATATACTGCTACCTGCCCGGAGGGCGATAGCGAGCTACCGCTTGTATATACTAGCCCGAGAACCCGCCCTTCGTGCGGGTAGCAAAAATATTCCGCGTTTAACGAAAATATCCAAACTTAACCTAACCAATCGTCAAGGGCGTACAGTTGACCTAACCGAGGCATTCAATAAACCTAACTGGGTATTCAACAATTTCACCATAGGTTTCGATATATATATATATATATATATATATATATATATATATATATATATATACATATGTATATATATCGTAATGCCGTAATGATCTTGATGACGTAACTTAATTTTTTTAAATTAATTATTTAATTTATTAACACTATTAACACCTAGGTGCACAACCTCGAAACGTAATCAATACGTGTGTGAAGTTTCATGTTTGTAACTGCTTCCATTTTGGAGTTATGTCTGGAACAGACAGACAGACAGACAGACAGACAGACAGACACACACACACGCGCGCGCGCGCGTCTTTTTATATATATATATATATATATATTAGTGATGCAGCCGCTGTCCGCAACTGCTACCGCACATATTCTCAGCTCCGCAACCGCAACCACATTTATCAGTGTGGTTATTGCGGTTGTTTGAGGATATCTTACTAGGGCAACCAAATGCTATAAATGTTAGTGTAATAGCTATAAACAAGCGGTAGCTCGCTATCGCTCGCGACCGTTGTACAACTTGGCCCTCCGGGCGGGTAGCAGTGTGATCCAGCTACAAAATTTTAAAAAACGCCGCTACGGCTTGTATTATCCTATTTTTAAAAAAAATCAGCTCTTTTTAGAGACCCAATACGTAAGTACCAATATACATATACATATATACAATATACATATACATATACTGCTACATATACTGTGACATATACTGCTACCTGCCCGGAGGGCGATAGCGATTGATAGCGAGCTACCGCTTGTATATACTAGCCCTAGAACCCGCCCTTCGTGCGGGTAGCAAAAATATCCCGCGTTTTAACGAAAATATCACGACTTAACCTAACCAATCGTCAAGGGCGTACAGTTGACCTAACCGGGCATTCAATGAACCTAACCGGGTATTCAATAATTTTACCATAGGTTTCGATATATATATATATATATGTTAACCCCCCCCCCCTTTATGGCCCTTTGTCGGTTCGGATTCGAAGGGGGTTCTAGTTAGGAGGCTGCAACGGATGCTTCTTCTTTATACTTTTCTATAATTCTTTTCGGTCGCCTTAGGGGGTCGACACTCTGTTAATTCTTTTCTTTTTGCTTATTAATTCTTCTCTTTCTTAAAATTATCGACTTTTCTGACTAAGTTCTGAAGCGAGCACGGCTCGAAGGAAAAAGATAAAAACTTCTTAAAACGTGGTTTACTTCTTAAAAATTACAGTTGGTACTCTGAATTACAAGGGGTAGAGGTTCGACCTCTTTCGACCATGGCTCAGGCCGGAATCTAAAAATACTTAAGTTAAGGAGGCAAGGGGCTTCTGCCCCCTCCCGATGAAGTGCTAATCTGAAGAAGTCTAATGAGAAGAGTTCTAATAATGAAGATTAATCTAGAAGTGCCTTAAATGAAGTCGGTACATGCATAATATAGTCTAATGTTTGGGGGAGACAATCGAAGGTTAAGTTTCCCCCCTTTTTAAACACATGATTTCAACTAAAAAGAATAAAAAATAAAAAAATAAAAAAGAACAGTAGTATCGCCGATTCGACAATTATGGAGGCGATATTATTTCGTATTAGCACATAAGCACAATTTTGAGTACATGACTGAGTACGTATTAATTTTGGTTCATTACAATTACGATTACAATTATGGATTACAACTACCAATTAATTCATATTCACTTATTATTGTTTTAATTACAATTCCATTAAAGTACATTCTTACATTATAAATTAAATCATTACATTTAATTAGTTTCACTGAAGTACATCACAAGTTATTGTTCATTACAGTTTCATTAAAGTACATTACATCAATTACATTATATTAAAGGATTACATTTAATTACAATTTTAGCAAATTGTTAATTGACATATCTACTACTGAAATAATCTAAATAGGTGATACCATTGATAAATGAAGGGGAGTTAACCGTTGTTCTATAATTTAAAGGGGATTAACAACAATGTTATATATTTATAGTTAACAATAATTACGCCAAATTATGTTAAATAATATTAGAACCTGGTTGGTTATCAGAGTTTGAAAGTCTAATTAGCCAACGATGAGGAAAGCGGAGGAAAATACGATATTTATGATAACGTAATACATAAGTAATACGGAATTTGAATGACAGTTAGGTAGAAATAGTAAGTACAAGTAATGAGAACGGGGATAACTATGTGACGTAAGCCGATAACGAACTAGTGGCCAGGCAGAGAAACAATACAGTATATTATAATAACATAACACATGATAATGTTATAAATTCGAATCAAAGCGAAAGGAGACCTTTTTTATCTTAGAAGCGTTCAAATTATGCTGTGATGAGTGGAATTTCTGATAATAACTTACTAAGCATTGTCTAGAGTTCACCTCGGGAGGTCAAATAATTAAAAATAAAAATGAAAAAAATAATACGAGAACGTTTTCGAACGAAGGCAAAAGTTTTGCGTTTCATAGATTGACACGAGTAAAAATAGACTGATAAGTTGATAGGGCATAAGTAGACAATAGGTAGATGAATGAATAAGTAATAAAATTAATAAAGGATAGCGGTCAAGCTAAAATATGGACGTATGGGGACGGGGATATGGTCGAATAATAGTTATATTTATACTACATAACATAAATAATGACTTCTATAGGGTGTACAGTTTTTATTATGATGATATATAAATTTTCATACATTGAATACTAGAGATATGATGAAGGGAAATTAATGACGGGAAAATGTGACGTCATAGTTATTGAATTTGTACGTATAGTACGAATCATTGTTAGGAAGATTTACAAGAACGAATTAGAGACACAGAGTGGGAACGTAAAGGGAATAAAGTTATTTTGTGACGTCATAGTGTATAAGTCATTATTACAAATCGAAATTTTACCCAAAACTCGCTTCTGCGATTTTGGCTTCTAACGTAAAAATGGACATTCGAACATAAAACTATTGTTCATTGTTCGCTTTTTACATATATATATATATATATATATATATATATATATATATATATATATACACGTAATTACGTAATGATCTTGATGACGTCATTTAATTTTTTAAAATTAATTATTTAATTTATTAACACTATTAACACCAGGTGCACAACCTTGAGACCTAATCAATATGTGTGTGTGAAGTTTCATGTTTGTAACTGCTTCCATTTTGGAGTTATGGCTGGAACACACACACACACACACACACACAAACACGCCTCCTTTTATATATATATATATATATATATATATTATATATATATATATATATATATATATATATATATATAAGGTGTCCCAAAAAAAAATATATACTTTTTATAGCATCATATATTTTATAATTTAAAAAAAAAAAACCTATATTGTTATAGCAATTGCCAATGAAAGGTAAATTAGTAATCTAAGTGATCAAAATGTTATAGCGAGTTGTTTGCATATAAAATTTAATTAACTACGCAGAGTGCTCAAAATGTTCTCCGGCGGCATGAATGCACTTTCAATACAACAAAATCGTGTGGTCTGATGAAGCTACCTTCAAGCTGAATGGTACAGTAAATCGACACAACTGCAGGTACTGGTCACTTGATAATCCACAGGTCAACAAAAAAACATTTTTTTTTCGTTGCCAAGGAAATTCGTACGAATTTAGGGTATTTTGGGGTTGCTGAATTCCAAAATGAAAGTAGTTTTTCCGAATTGGCTCTAGTTCTTGAGATAATGAATACCCTCAATTAATAGGAAACGTAACCATAACGCGTGCATATGGGAAACTACCGGAACATTCTAGATGGTGAGACCGAATAAAATGCCATTATGTATTTCATGTGTTTACTTTTGTATGATTTGAGACAATTTCAATGCGATTTGTAAGTAGGCTCCACCTGAACATTAAATTTTTTGCATTTTTACGTGTTTCAATGGGGTACCAATTATCTCATAAATTAGAGCCAATCTAGCAAAACCGATGTCATATTCGGAATCAGCACCACAAAGTTACCCCAAAATCACTCTAATATGATTGGCAATAAAATGAGTGTTGACCAGTGTTATCATTGTGATGTCAGAAGGTATCTCGGTGAAATGTTGCCTAACCGTTGGATAGGACGAAGAGGAAGCGTTGATTATCCTCCACGTTCACCGGACTTGACTCCACTTGATTTTTACTTGTGGGGCTACCTGAAGGATGCAGTTTATGGTACAAGACCCGCAACATTCGAACACCTTAAGGATGCAATTAGGAAAAAGTGCGGGACCATCACAGCATCCACATTAGTCCATGTCTGCAAATCAGTTAGTCGACGCATTCAAAAGTGCATTCATGCCGCCGGAGAACATTTTGAGCACTTGGCGTAGTTAATTAAATTTTAAATGCAAACAACTCGCTATACATTTTGATCACTTAGATTACTAATTTACCTTTCATTGACAATTGCTATAACAATATAGTTTTTTTTTTTTTTAATTATAAAATATATGATGCTATAAAGAGTATATAGTTTTTTTTGGGATACCCTGTATATATTAGTGATGTAGCGGTTGTCCGCAACTGCAACCGCACATATTCTCAGCTCCGCAACCGCAACCACATTTATCAGTGTGGTTATTGCGGGATCCAGCTACAAAATTTTAAAAAACGCCATTACCCCCATTACCCCCACCCCTCTCCCCATTACCCCCACCCCCACTCCCCCATTACCCCCACACACAAAAGTAAAAAACGCCATTACCCCACCCCTCTCCCCATTACCCCCACCCCACTTCCCCAATTACCCCACCCCCTCCCCCACTACCCCGGGTCGGGTAGCACTGTGACATATACTCCGGGCGGGTAGCAGTATATGTCACACAATGTGAAGCTCAAGATTTTCACGGCTGCGTTCTTTTCTGTAGTTTTATCGCGGTGCTGGGGCCTTCGGAAGTTCGGACCCAGTAATTGTGTAACCTAGGACCGGGAAACTTGACAGAGCACATCGGCAGCTCATGGGCTATCAGTTGATGGTGGTTTCAGAATTTTCCGATGTGCCGTTTAATCTGTGCACGGTTCCGAAGAAAACGGACAAACACACACCACACACACACACACACACACACACACACCTTTTAGCTCAATAGTATATAGGATACTCTAAACGTCGCCAAATGCTGTTCCTGTCATGCCTCATGCCTCCACTCCAGGGTACAAAAAAGTAAAAGTTTGCTACGCCCTAATTGCGACATGTCTAGAATTGCTACTTGGACTGGATGGATAGATGCATTATGTAATAACTTACATTTATCAACGTTAGGTGGCTAGATAAGCATTATTTTAATTATATTTAATAAAGCAATGACGATGTATAATTGCTGTTGATAAAAAAAGATAAAAACACTCAATTTTTTTATTAGAAATTAGGCAACCTTCACTACCAAGTTACAAACTAAACTAAAGCACCAGCTTCAGTATCTGTTCAAACACAAGTGAGGGTGGTTGTGTTGCGCTAGCATTCCGTCGTTACCTTTGTAACGTTACGTGCTTCAACCCATTAGTAAAGTGTTAGACTGTGGTGCAACTATCATGGAGCGATCTACGAGTGCAGTGTGGAAGTACTTCTCGAGAGTGTCAAACGATGTAGGGAAATGTATTATATGTAATAAGAACTATTCACGAAAGGGAAGGAGTACCACTAACTTAAAAAAACATCTGCGTTCAATGCACAAGAAGGAATATAATGAAGTGATATCTAGTGAAAATGAAGCTAATGAACAGTCAGAGAAGAAAAAGGAATCAAAAGTGTCTCTTACACCCCTACTCGAAGTGAAGTATGCAGTGAAAGAAAAGAATCAGACGATTGAAAATTACTTCGAAAAAGTAAAAATTTGCGATGCGAATCATTCCAAATCAAAATCACTGGACCTATCGCATAGCCGAAATGATAATAATGGATGACTTGCCATTCAGCCACGTTGAGGACTTAGGTTTCATGAGACTCATGGCTAAAACAGCTCCACAGTATAAAGCGAAACAGCGTCAGTTCTACACTGATCTTTTGTGGAACGATATCTATGACTTCCTTTCAAAGAAAGTGTTCAAAATTCTTGAGCCTCTAAAAGATTCGAAAGTATCACTGCCAACGGATGCATGGTCAGATACGTTTGCTGGGGTGTCTTTACTCTCTTTGACATGCCATGCAGTACGTCAAGACTTCAAGAGAACCAATTTCGTGCTCAGCGTAATGACACTTGAAGATCGCCACACTGGAGAATATTTGTCAGAAAAATTTGAGCAGATGCTTCAGAAGTGGGATATTGCTCATTCATCCATCCATTGTGTAATGCGCGACTCAGGAGCAAACATGATAAAAGCTTTGTTCTCACTGGCGTCCATAATATCGAGTGCACTGTTCATAAAATGCAACTTGTAATCAAAAGTGGATTATCCTCACAAAAATCTCTGTGATTTGTTAGCTAAACTTCGATCCATCGCTACTCATTTCAACCATTCTACGATGGCGCAGGATGAGTTAAAAAAAATTCAGAAACACTTAGATCAACCTGAAGTTACAGTCATTCATGATGTCGCCACACGGTGGGACAGCACTTATTACATGATGCAGAGAACAGTGAAGTTGAAGGAACCACTGAGTCTATATAGCGCTGCTAACTCCAAAATGCAACAACTCACTAACGTCGACTTCACTCTCTTGTCAAACTGTGTAGCTGTGCTGGAACCATTCGATGATCTCACAAAAAGATTGAGTAGTTCCACCTCTTCCATATCTGAGGTTATTCCCCTCGTCGTTTCCTTGAAAAGTATGCCGCAACCTCGAAGTAGTGATTCTGAAGCTGATCGTGGAATCAAAACAATGAGAGAGATAATGCGCACAGAGCTAGCAAGATTTGATGGCCTAGAAGCAAATGACATGTATATTTTGGCTACCTATTTGGATCTAAGGTACAAAGCAAAATTTTTTCCGCTTCACATGTCACAAAAGGTGTTCAGGAAAAGTTGGGATATCTTTGTGATGAAATGGACAAGACTCAAACATCATCGGACTCGGAGACAGACAGTGAACCACCGGCAAAGAAACCACTGATTGATTTAGGCCAGGCATCAGGTTCTACGAGTAAATCAATAACAAGAATGGACTCAATGAGTGCTCTATTGGCTTCCAATAGTGATGACGAGACCAAAACTGAGTCAAGCAGAGACTCGCAAAAAGTGATCGTGAAATATCACAAAGAGAAAAAGATTGGACAAGAAGATGATGCTTTGGCTTGGTAGAGGTCAAATCAAAAGAAATACCAAAATTTGAGCAAACTGGTTCGGACATACCTGTAGTGAACAATTATTTAGTGGAGCAGGGATCATCTACGATGAAAAAGGGAATAAGCTGAAGAGGGACAAAGCTGAAAAACTTTTATTTTTGAAATACAGTCTCCCAGCAATCCAATTTAAATATAAGGATTAAATAGTGTGTGTGTGTGTGTGTGTGTGTGTGTGTGTGTGTGTGTGTGTGTTATAATTATATACACCACTTTCGAATGGGCGGGGGTTGGGGAAAGTGGTTGGTGGGATGCAAAACGCGTTGGGTCCTCGTCCCGCATCCTAGAAACACACATTTTACAGTTTAGAATTTAGATTACAGTCATTATATTGTAGACTGTGAAAAGTATAGCTAAAACGCGATATTTTATTGTGTTGTTTATTCTCATGTAAGATTATGATGTTATAGGATACATAACCGCAACCGCAGAGGTGTGAAAAATTACAACCGTTACATCACTAATATATATATATATATACTAGGGGCACTCAATATATTTTGCCCTACCCTTTTTTCTTAGCTAAATAATAGGCCATGGGGCTGAAATGTCTTTTGGGCCGTAAGTTTAAACTTTCTGCGCTTCACATAACCGGATTTTTCCAGTTTGAACCTCCCCTCCTTGCATAAAACTGCTTTTAAACACACTTGTATAAAACCGATGGTTAACACAGTTTCGTAAATGGTGTCTGACAGTGATGTGCGTCGTAAACAGAGAACTGTTATCGAGTTCTTAACTCCAGAGAAGGAAACAGTTGGAAATATTCACAAACGTCTACAAAACGTTTACGGAGATGCTGTTGTTGATCGAAGCACAGATGGACGCTGGTCTAAACGTGTGAGATCATCGGAGAGAGGGAGAGCCAGTCGCGATGATGAGCCACGCAGCGGTCGCCCGGCATCGGCTGTGACATCTCATACTGTGCAACGTGCTAACAGCATCATTCGATCAAATCGGCTCGTCATATACAAGGAGCTATCACTGGAGCTAGGAATTTGTGAAGGAAGTGTGAATACGATAATTCAGCAACTGGGATACTCAAAGGTGTGTTCACGGTTTGTTCCTCGCGAACTGACTGAAGATCACAAAGCCCAAAGAAAAGAAATTGTTTCTGAGGTATTGGTTCGGTACGAGACAGAAGGGGATGACTTCCTTTCACGAATTGTGGCTGGGGATGAGACTTGGGTACACCACTTTGAACCTGAAACAAAACGCCAATCCATGGAGTGGCATCACGCAGACTACGCACGCAAGAAAAAGTTCAAAATGGCTCCCTCTGCACGAAAGGTTGAGCCACCACCTTCTGGGATACGAAAGGGGTGATTCTGATGGACATTATGAAGAAAGGACAAACAATCAACTCAGAGGCATATATTGCTACCCTACAGAGACTCCAGAGATGTATAAAGTGAGTTCGACCGGAGAGAAAACTGGAAGACGTCCTTCTTTTGCACGATAACGCAACACTCCATAACAGTTTGCAAACAAGAGAGGCCATCACAAAAATGCGCTTGACTGTGTTACCCCACCCTCCATACAGCCCGGATCTGGCACCTTCAGACTTCCATTTGTTTGGGCCAATGAAGGATGCTATGCGTGGAAGAAAGTTTCGGAGTGACGATGAGGTTGTTGGGGAGGTTAAGAGGTGGCTTCAGCGGAACCCAGCGGACTTCTACCAGCAAGGAATAAAGGCCCTTGTTTCGAGGTGGAGGAAAGCCGTAGAAAAGATGGGGACTATGTGGAAAAATAAAAACTTGTAAAAGAGGTATGTAATTACTTGTGTACAAAATTTTTGGAACTTACAAGGAAACTTGGAAAGAAAAAAAAAGGTGGGGCAAAATATATTCAGTGGCCCTCGTGTGTGTGTATATATATATATATATAGATATATATATATATATATATATATATAATCTATCATGATGTGAAAATAAAATTGTGAAAATAAAAGTGCGGATGCTTATTGAATAACCCTCGTGTATATATATATATATATATATATATATATATATGCACTAAATCACAAAATAACACGTGATCTTATTAATAAGCAAACAAAATATATATATATATATATATATAATATATATATATATATATATATAACAGGGTGGGCCGTAAGTTTCCATACATAGGAAAATTTAAACGTTTGTTTTTATGTTTCAGATACCCTAAGAATATGCGTTTGTAAGATCTTGTTTACTGATGAAGCAAATTTTTACGTCAATGGAGAGGTTAATCGGCAAAACATACGTTATTGGAGTAATGCTAACCCTAACTGGCTGAGTCCGACGAAGATGCAAGGTGCCGGTAAAGTGATGGTGTGGGCCGGGATATGGGGTGACAGAATTATTGGACCAATTTTTGTCAGTGGAAATCTTAATGCCGAAAGGTATCTTAACATGTTGCAAGAAGAGATTTTCCCATCCCTGCTAAACGAGGAAGGTAACTTCCCAGTTTACTTCCAGCAAGATGGAGCTCCACCTCATTATGGTCTTCACGTGCGTCGGTATTTGGATCAGCAGTTTCCGGATGCTTGGATTGGTCGGCGTGGTACTGTGGAGTGGCCTCCCAGATCCCCAGATCTCACCCCCCTTGATTCTATCTTTGGGGGCACTTGAAGGCCATGGTGTATCAGGAAAAGATACGAGACATAAATCATCTAAAGGAACGTATCACCAACGCCATTACAAGCATAACGTCAACTGTGCTAATGCGTGTTCATCAACAGTGGGGAACACGTATTGAAATGTGTTTTCAAAACAATGGTAACCATGTAGAGCATATTATATAAATAAAAATCGTTGTCCATAAAAAATGTTTATTTTTCCTATGTATGGAAACTTACGGCCCACCCTGTATATATATATATATATATATATATATATATATATATATATATATATATACGAGGGTTATTCAATAAGGATCCGCACTTTTTATTTTCACAATTTTATTTTCACATCTGATAGATTATAAACACATCACTTCTCAACATAGTCTCCCTGTTTCTCAGTACACTTAGTCCAGCAATCTACAAGCTTCTTAATGCCATCACAAAAGAATGTTTTTGGCTGTGTGCGTAGCCAGTCATGCACCGCCTCCTTCAGGTCATCATCGCCTTGGAATCGCTGACCCCTCAAAGCGTCTTTTAGTGGTCCAAACAGGTAAAAATCCGAAGGTGCCAGGTCTGGACTGTAGGCTGGATGGTCGAGAACTTCAAATTTAAGTTCTTGAAGGCATTTTCTAGTCTGTGCAGCGGTATGAGGGCGCGCATTGTCGTGTAACAGAATAACACCTTCCGACAATCTCCCTCTCCGTTTTGTGCGAATTGCTTGCTTTAACTCATTCCGAAGCATGTCTGAATACGATGCACTTGTTACTGTAGTTCCATGCTCTAGATAATGTTCAAGGATAGGGCCTCGTGTATCTCAAAACAGTGTTAGCATAACTTTACCTGCTGACGGCTGCGCTTTGAACTTCCTTGCAACGGGAGATGTTGGATGCTTGCATTACATGCTCTGTCGTTTGCTTTCTGGTTCATAGTGATGGATCCAGGTTTCATCTCCAGTGATGATGCGCTCCAAAAAGTTTTCACCTTCATTATAATACCGCGCCAAACGACGAGAGCAGACGTCCATACGATTACGCTTGTGCTCTTCTGTCGACTGTTTGGGCACCCATCTTGCACAAACCTTGTGAAAGCCAAGAATGTCATGAACTATCGAATAGGCTGACCCTTGACTGATGTCTAATGAAGATGCAACTTCTCTTATTGTTAATCTTCTGTCATCGAAAATCATGGCTCTGGCTTCTTCCTGCTTGTCACCACTGGTTCATGTTGACGGTCGCCCTGAGCGCTGAGGATCTGTCACACATGTCCGACCTTCCTTGAACATTTGAATCCACTCGTAAACACTTCGCAGTGGTAATGCATTATTCTCATACTGAGCACATAAACGCGTGTGAATTTCAGCTCCTTTCACACCTTCTGCCCACAAAAAACGAACCATGGATCTCTGTTCTTCTTGAGTACAAATTAAAAGCGGCGCAGCCATGCTCACTACTCGTACGATGTGTGACAGCTACGAGTAGCCTAAATAAGCCTATACTGTTGCTAGCTTAAATAAGCCTATAGATCTCAGTTTAGTTCGTTATTACGAGTACATATTATTATCACTAAAATAAAAAGTGCGGATACTTATTGAAGTACCCTCGTGTGTATATATATATACATATATAGTGTATCATAAGTCCGATAGGTATTTTCGTGTTAATAACATTTTTTATATAGATTTCAGATAATGCAGGTAATGGATGATATGGGTGACTATACAGATCAAGAAGAGGTGGAAATTGTTTCGTTACATGTTACGAGTAGAAGACAAAAGGGGGGTATGTCATTTATTCTATGAACGACACCCACACCCTGATTCGTCGACGTGGCAATAACGTATCAGGTTGTCGTTCACGGAATAACTGACATGCTTCCCTCTAGCTTCCACCAACATAAAACAAAAAGAAATTCCACCTTCTTTTGGTCTATATAGTCACCCATATTGTCTATTATCGACCTCTAAATGGTTGTTTTTTAGTAAGAAATATAACAATGTTTAACAAGAAATTTAATGTTGTTGTTTGAGATATAATAAACTCATTAAAATTTTATGAAATTAAGATATGTAAAATGGAATTGCTTTAAATATGTAGTACTTGTTGGCAACAACTGAAACGCACTAAAAGCCGAGGGCATACCCAGATGTCAGTTCTCGGGAGTGGTGTGTCTCAGTTAGGTCGCTTTTGTTTCTGATATGTGATTGCGATTTTAAATTTACTTTAATGGATCTCTCTCCACTTTCAAATTATAATGATAAATTTCCCGCTTGCTTCCCCGGTCCAGTTCATCGTTTCAACATTACTAAAAATCAGAAAATAGTGATAATCGTTTGTAATTTCTCTTTTTCCTTCGCTCTGTTCGTTTTGAGTTACAATGGCGGCCACGCTACGTCTACCTGTTATAGAATTCATAAATCAGTTTAAATAAGAAGAAAGAGTGATAATAGGCGAAGAGAAAAGTGAATATAGTAAAAACGTACTGTATTTTCATTATAATTTGGTGGCGGCGTGTACCTTTTGTGTGGAACCCACTCCCATTCCTCAAAATTGTTTCAAAATTAAATTCAGAACGGCACTGACCATTTTCAAAATCTTAACTGAGTCCGTCTCGACTCATATTTTGCTTCCCTGCGGCTTGATTCTATTTTCTCTTGAGTCAAATCTTTGAGTATTTTTTTTTTTCATAGCGACTTACGTCGTTTTCTTTTCAGTATCGTGGAGAGAGAGAGACTTATTTAAATTTTAAAAATTCCGTCCGAGGCTCAATTTTCCATCTTTTTCCCTATTTCCTTTTGTTACTGAATAAAGCCTATCTATGTTGTTATTTAAAAATTTTGTTTTGTGTTATTTAAAAATTTCGCATTAAAATTAATAATAATAGTAATAAATAAATAAATTATGAACTTAATTAAATAAAATTAAATTATTTTACTTATAATTCAAGGGTGATTTATTTGTATACAGAAGGTCTAAAATTTTGGAGCGTATATATGACGCTTGCATCGCTCTCTCTCTCTCTCTCTCTCTCTCTCTCTCTCTCTCTCTCTCTCTCTCTCTCTCTCTCTCTCTCTCTATATATATATATATATATATAATATATAAATGACAAAATTTCGTAGTATCTATTGTGCAATGTTTAGTAAACTAATTTAGTTAAGGATACAAGCATAAGTTCCACATCCAAAGACCTAATATGTGTGTTGTATTAGGGTTATAGCATATTAGGAATTTTTCTTTGTTGTTTACGATCCCATAATAATGTTTTTAAAGACATCCTTATTTATACTGGTTCGTTTTCAGACGAAAGCTAAATTCTTTTTATTAGAAAATTACCTTGATTATTCAAAATACAGAAATTGTTTTAGTAAATTCTTTTGATAAATTCTGTTTGGTTCTTTATTTTTCATTTTATACAATTTTTATTTATAGGTAGGCTGACTCTTTATTTTTTTCTTTCATAAGTTTTAATGTAAATTTCATAGGTGATTTTTTTTTTTATGTATAGGTTGGTTGGTTCAATTTTTATTCTGAAATTACATTTTATCGTCATAAGCAGTTTTGTCTTATGCTTAAAATTGTAAATGTGGGTATAAATAGTGAAATTGTTTTTCTAACGTTAGCGCATTTGTATAGAAAATATGATAAAGTTATTTCATTATGTAATACAGTTTAGTTCGATTACAAATAGTTATACAGAGGTTCGCTTACAGAAAATGAACATTCGCTTCATAATGTAATTATTTTTGGTTTTTGATTACGTATTATCCCAGCTAACAATTTTACGTAGATACGACGTTGTCATAAGGTTACATTTTAGCACTATGACGTAGATACAACGTAAATTTGTGTGATCTCAGTTAAGTCTTGACAACGTTGTAATATTACGTAAACTTTACGTAGCTACAACGTTGTCTCAACGTGTCAAGGATAGAATTTGGTCGAACAAAGGCGCCCTATTTGAAATAATAGTATACCGTATGTAACTCCGTTACAATTTTGCAACCAAGAATAATGTAATACAAAACTATATGCTATGAATGTAAAACCTTACGTGTAGACAACGTCTATGCTACGTACAAAAAATTACGTCAGAAGTTTACTTGTACTTCACGTGTATATAACGTCATAATCTCTTTTTTTATTTATAATAATGAAAAGTGTAATTGGTGTCACTTTGAAACGATAAATTACTGGAATTACTGTGATTTGCAAACCATGCTAAATTTCGTGTTGAGAGAGAGAGTTGTCTCTGAGGTGTAATTTGCAAATTATGAGTTTTCTTCCTCTGAAATTTAGCGTTTCAGGTTGGAATTAATGTATTAACTTAATCTTCGGTATTAATACTTAAATTTTTTTATTTCATGATTATTTTAGGGTAAATGTGTTATTTTTAAACTTTATTTCGGTTCACTCGTGCAGTTGGAGGTTTAGATTGATTGCTGACCAGAAATGGAGCAGTTTTAGATTAATGTTATAATGTTATAATGTTTCAGACCAACAAAGACCCTAGGATCCACTCATGGCTGGTCTACCTAACTGTGTTCGTAATCGTGTATTGTGTATGTCCTCCGTGGTGGCGGAGGGGACCTACAATTTTACGTGGGTTCCGAACCACAAGAACATAAGAAATTTATGTAAAAACTGCCGGTAATTTGGCAACGACCAATTTTTACGAAACTAAATAATTATCAATTTAAAACTAATTAATTATCGATTTAAAACTAAAGATAGAATCTCTGGATCCAGAGGATCAAGTCATAATAGACTACTATCCACAAATGTTACACTCTATATCTATTTATAACGGACATGCAAATATATCAGATCCAAAGAATTCAGTCAATTTCATTACGGTATCCATCAAGTCACGGTCCATATCGATTGCGGACCAAGTCAAAATTTACAACCATATACATTACAATATATACACTTACGAGGAAAAGTGTAGGTGTGGCTGTAAAGACTGTACAGTAATGTAGAAATGTGTGTGCACCCATTATGGGTCTCCCATTTAAAGGTGTTTGTGGGGCAAGTGAAGATCATGAGTTTTTCAATACCTCACAGTACTATGGGGGGCACCGCTCGGCAAAGGAATCTCTTTAAATGGGGTGTGTAAGGACAGAGAGTATCCCCTAACCCAAGACGCTGCCTCCCTATATCCCACAACACTTGTGTTGAGCTGTGGGATCTATCCCCACAAAGCCTTAATTTTACTACCTTAAACTATACCCTTTCTATCAACATGCGCGTCTAATCGATTTTTAAACATGTTTATAGACGTGCTACTAATTACTTCTACCGGCAAACTATTCCAGCTATTTACTATTCTATGCGTAAAAAAGTTTTTCGCAACTGCTGTCTCGAACCTTCTACTTGTCAACTTACACCCGTTATTTCTAGTCCTATTATATTGAGATATTTCGAAAAAGCTATCTCTATCTACGTTATCAAACCCATTCATAATTTTGAAAACCTGGAATAGATCACCCCTTAACCTCCTAGTCTCGAGAGTAGTCAATTTTAACTACTTAAGCCTATCCTCGTACGACTTTGACCTAAGAGACGGAATCATCTTAGTTGCTCGTCTTTGAACTCTTTCGATTTTGTCTATATCTTTGCGCATATGCGGATTCCAAAATTGGACCGCGTACTCCAAATGGGGTCTAACTAATGATTTATAAAGAGGAACTATAATATCGCGCGATTTGTGCTCAAAATTTCGAGCTATAAACCCTAACACTTTGTTCGCCTTATTGACCGCTGCTGTACTTTGTTTCGCTACTTTTAAATCACCAGTGACTTTAACTCCTAAATCTTTTTCCTGCTCTACGCTTGTTAAATCTTTCCCTGACATACTATACGCAAAATTACCGTTACGCGAACCTATATGCAAAATTTTGCACTTAGCCACGTTAAATCTCATTTGCCATGTGACTGACCAATCAACGATTTTATTCAGATCTTCCTGAATTTTACCTCTATCTTCGTCATTAATCGCCCTACCACCCAGCTTCGTGTCATCCGCAAACTTTGAAACTGTACTGACTAGGCCGACATCTAAATCGTTAATATATATAAGAAAAAGCAAGGGGCCCGATACAGAACCCTGAGGAACGCCACTCGCTACATTAGCCCAACACGACTCCGCTCCATCAACGACCACCCTCTGTTTCCTGCCTCGCAACCACTCTTCTAGCCAATTTACTACTACACCCCTGATTCCATGAGCCTTAGTTTTTTCAATGAGTCTTTTGTGCGGCACGGTGTCAAACGCTTTTTGAAAATCTAAATACACTACATCAACCGCCCGATGTCTATCGTAAACGTCAACCACGCTTTGGAAAAATTCTAAAAGATTAGTTAAGCAAGATTTGTTTCGCCTAAAACCGTGTTGCGTATTTCTAACCAGATTATGCACTTCTAAGTGTTCGACTATACGATCCCTAATTATTGATTCCAGTAGCTTACCTACAACAGACGTTAAACTGATTGGCCTATAATTTCCCGCCGCACCTTTATCGCCTTTCTTAAAGATAGGTGTTACGTTTGATAACTTGAAATTATCTGGTACGCACCCCTCAGAAATAGACGCATTAAAAATCTTTGTTAGCGCCACAACAATGCTATCTTTTAATTCTTTTAGTTATATGGGATATATGGAATCCGGACCCGGTGATTTACGCGTTTTCATTTTATCAATATAGCGCATTACTTTCCCTTCACTAACGACAATATTATCCAAAATATTACCATTATCAAAAGGTATTATGTCTATGACCGTAGGGATATTCGTTACATCTTCTATAGTAAAAACTGACGTAAAAAATTCGTTTAGCAAGGTAGCCATTTCCTTGTTTTCAGAGACTAGATCTCCATTTACATTTTTCAATGGACCTAAGACAGTAACGTTTTTGTGGCAGCTTGGGGACTCGTTTTGTCCACTCCCCGACTAAGTGTTAAGTTGGTTCATTGTTCTCGTGAGTTGATGACGTGAAGTTTTTGGTTTCATTTTTGTCTTTTGTATTTGATTATGTCGATGCTATCTTTGAAAATAGTTTGAATAATATTTTTTTAAATTAGAATTTTGGTTTACTCGTGTAAACTTTGACATTTATGGACGTATTCATGTTTGTATACAATGCAGTATTGTTTGACTTTGTTTGGTTGTATACAGGGTGTCCGAGAATTATCTGTACAATTTTTGGCTGTTATTAAAAGTCAACCATGAAGTGTAGAAATTCCAGTGTTGTCCCATTTTACAGAGAATCTCATTAAGTTTTTTCTGATACCAAGTTTTGACAAGTTTTTTAGAAATTCCAGTGTGTTCGAAAATTATCTGTACAATTTCATCTTTTAATAAAATTCTTGATAACACACGTAAAATTCTTAAACAAGATTATTTAGAATCTATATTTTCAAAAGTTTCTTTTATTAAAGTAATGTTGTTACAAACATTCGATATGTGCACCATTAGTGATTCGCAAAACATCCAATCGATACTCCAAATGTTGCCATTTACGCTGCAGCATATCCACATCAATTCGCTCAATAGCAGCTGTGATTCTTGCTTTTAAATCATCAATGTCTGTCACCCGCGTACATTTCTAAAAAACTTGTCAAAACGTGGTATCAGAAAAAACTTAATGAGATTCTCTGTAAAATGGGACAAACTGGAATTTCTACACTTCATGGTTGACTTTTAATAACAGCCAAAAATTGTACAGATAATTCTCGGACACCCTGTATATTTTTATTCTCTTTCTCGATGTAACTGCCATAAGTTACCTTATTGGTAGCTAGGGCACGATCAAAGTGTTGCGAAATTCTATCATTTTTGTCATTTTTTCCTTAAATTTTCCAGGACAAATTATAGTTACTGTTTCGAAGTAAAGTGTTGGGAAAATTTTCTAAATAAAATGTGAAAAGTAATAATCAGAACCAGTACAAACTTTGATATTTTTCTTCAAAATTCAAGAGGCTCGATCTGGAAGCATCAAAGTTGAATTCGGATTCCACTGATTGCGTTTAGTTGACCCGAATAAGGTGGTCGATTACCGACGAGACGAGAGAGAGAGAGAGAGAGACAGAAGAATTTTATCTTCTGGTATTTTCGGGCAGTCTTGATCCCTCTGTTTTGATGCTTGGCTGAGTGTGTGTCTTACTACTCGGTACGCAAACCACGAGAGTTTGAACGAGTGTTTAAAGCTTTACTGTCCATACAGACACACAGGAGAATTGTTGTGAAACCGCCTACAGCCAAGTAATCGTTTGATTAATACCATGTAGAGAGCCTTTTAACTGGAAGTAGCAGAGGAGCAGCGCTCACCGAAAAAGGTTGAGATGAGAGTGGCGAGTTTCTTCGTCAGCTTCTAGAATCGCAAATTCCGTCCAATTCTGGTACGTGGTACTACATTCAGTATATCTCCATCCCCCTGACCCTCTTTGAATTGGGCGACACTTTTCTCGCCATTTTTTGGATTGAAGGAGAACCTCAAGCGTGCTGATCTATTGCATAATGATGCAACCCCTTGCATTCTAGTGAAGTGAGCAGGAGAGCTGCCATTGAAAATTTAAAAGGTCCTTTGTCAACTTTCGACAGACACAAAGAGCGCAGTGCTATCTCAACACCGTTCAGAAACTGATGTACATTGATTATCATTTGATGAAATTGTAAATAAAAATATACGGTTGTTGCCAAAGATTGTTTTTGTCATAATATGTGCGCTCTGGTCAGTATGGTTTATCAACATTTTCTTGTTCTTTCTATGGTTGCCCTCATAGTAACTTTGTAACTATATGAATAATTTTTTCGAATATACTCGTACAAGCGATCTTTGATGAGAAATCGCTGGAATAGATTGTGAACTTGAAATTTGTATCCAAGGGAAGAAGTGCAAAGAAATTCGAGAAAAATTCGAAAGAAAATTTCATAAACCAGGACCTACAGAAGAAACAATTCGTGAGTTGGTCAATAAATTTAAAAGAACACGATCTGTTTATGATGAGACAAGATCTGGACGTTCAGGTACCTCTCAAGAAAATGTCGAGATGCCTTTGAAACAAATCCTACAATGTAAACTCGCACAGCATCACGTAGACTGAGTATACCAAAAACAACTGTTCTAAGGATTTTAAAATCAACATTAAAAAAGAAAAGTTACCATATTTAAGTGCTACATGAGTTACACGAAGAGGATTATGCAAGACGAGCCGCCATGTGCACAGAATTGATTGAAAAATTTCATACTGAAAACTTTTTAACCACATTCTCTTCAGTGATGAGGCGACGTTCCATACATGCGGAAAGGTTAGTCGACATAATTGTCGTATCTGGGCTAGTGAAAAACCAACCGAGTTCTACGAATGGGAGAGAAATTCTCCTAAAGTTAATGTCTGGTTGGATATGACAAGATCGAAGATTTAGGGACCTTTTTCCTTGCAGAAGCTACGGTAACAGGACCAATTTATCTTGACATGCTTCAGCAGTTTCTTGGCCCCCAGCTTCGTTCAGATGGCATTCTCGACACTGTTGTCTTTCAACAAGATAGAGTTCCATGTCACTATGCAAACATCGTTCAGTCGTACCTTGATGAGCTCTTACCAAATCGGTGGATTGGATATGGCGGAAACAGGCCCTGGGCAGCACAATCTCCGGATTTAACACTATTAGACATCTTTGCGTGGGACCTTATAAAGTCTGAGCTTACAAAACAAGAGTTACAGACTGGTAGGATCTGCGAATCCGCATTGTCGCAGCAGTCACTAAAATAACCACAGAGATGCTTGAGAATGTGTTCCGCAAAGCAGGGGACAGTGCTGAGATTTGCAGAGACACTGATGGTGCTCGCAGCGAATCTTAGACCTAAGCTTCATAAATAAATACCTATACATCTAATTATGTTATTATATTTTTATCCTAAAATACTAATATTTCAGCAAAACAGATAGGGACTTTTGGACCACCCTCTATATCTGTATAGCATAAACAGAATGGTTAGGAAAGATCAGCAAAAAATTAACAAGTACTAATTAAATGAAAAAAGTACTTTTAAGATGTGGTCCATCTTATACATTTCGGAACGTTTATTGAAATTATTTATAAAGTAGCTAGCGTATGTGAATGCCCATTCCAGAATATTCCTTTCACTTGTGTCTTTATTGTTAACAAAAATTTTAGAACTTTCCAAATTAATACTATGATTATATCTATAAATATAGTTAAACAATGTATCAGAATTACACATGATGTTTTATTCTGACATTTAAGGCTTTTCCCAGTTTAACCTACTGTATATAAACTGAATCACATTATTTACATCCAATCGAATAGACACAGCCAGCAGCATTATCTGAACTGTCCTTTATTAGAAGCGAGATTTGACAGTTTTTTTATGCCCAAAGACTGATACGTTAATTCCAATTCTTTTCAGTAAAGCGAAGATGCTGAAAATTAGGTTAAACATATTTTTATGATCAAATTCCGTTAAGAAAAATTTATTTCACGTGTTTCATTGTGAAATTCATCCCATATATATTATATATATATATATATATATACACAGGGTGTCCCGTAAGTCTGGACCCATAGGGAAAAATAATAAAATTACAAAATAGTCCAAAAATTTATTACATAATCTGTTCAAAGTGTCCGCCGTTGTGTCGCACACATAGTTGAAGACGCAATCTCCACTGCGACAGCACTTTCTGAATCACAGTCGCAGAAATTTCTTGACACGCCTCCACAATGCGTGCTTTAAGGTGGAAAATGTTCTGAAGTTTGACCTCGTACACTTTGGCTTTCAAGTGGCCCCACAAATAAAACTCCAGCGGAGTAAGATCATAATAAAAAAATAATAAAAATAATAATAAAAATAATAAAAAATATATTATAAATAAATTTTTGGACTATTTTGTAATTTTATTATTTTTCCCTATGGGTCCAGACTTACGGGACACCCTGTATATATATATATATATATACAGGGTGATTAAAAAAATGCTAACACTTACATGAGTTTTATTTTTTATTTCAAATTTATTTGTAAACATTTTTTTTATGCAAACAGTGTTTCATACAGTCTCTCTTTGCTGTCCACGGATATCTATGCATGTATGAAAGCGGTCAAACGTTGCTTCCAGCACCCGAGGCACATTTCTGGTGGTATTAATTGGAAGACATCTGTAATTCTTTCCCACAGAAGTGCTAACATTTTTTTTAATCATCCTGTATAAAATATATACATACATATATATGAAAATTATTTCACGAAAGTAACACGTGAAAAATGTTTGATGAATAAAACCACGAAGGAAAGCAAACACAGAATGGTGCTCAAGCGCTTTCGTCTAATTACATCCTCAGGAACACTGAAGTAAATAAAGAGTTCAAAACTATATACAGGTTACAAAAATATATATATATATATATATATATATATATATATATATATATATATATATATGAATAGAAACGACATAAGTGTTAAGGAACGTCTCTGCACACGAGGAGGAGAGATAACGAATAAATGAAAAATGAGGCGAACCGCCCGGGAATCGAACCCAGGGCCTTCCAATTGCCGATTTGCGAGGGTGCCCTCTCAGGGCATTGGTTTCTGCCCTATGTGGGAGAATTTCGATTTGTGATTAAGCAAGGTCCGTAGCATAATGGTAGCGCGTCCAACCGGCAATTGGAAGGCCCTGGGTTCGATTCCCGGGCAGTTCGCCTCATTTTTCATTTATTCGTTATCTCTCCTCCTCGTGTGCAGAGACGTTCCTTAACACTTATGTCGTTTCTATTCATTTATATACTGCGCGGTCATTGCAGTTATATGCATATAATATATATATATATATTATATATATATATATATATAGGGTATATATATATATACGTAATAAATAAGGAAATAAAAATTGTGGGAGGAGCATACAAATTTATAAGGAAAACTACCAATTTTAGCACTTTGCCCGAATTCAACACAAGATCAAATGGACTGTTTACAACTAATTTTATCGTTAATGGCTGAATGATATATAGGTCACAAAAAATATAAAAAAATATATATAAAAATAAATTCAAAAATAAAAATTGTAAGATGAGCATACAAATTTATAAGGGAAAAAACTACCCAAGTTTTAGCACTCTGCCCTTCTTATCTAAATCCGTTCTGAACGAATTCAACACAAGATCAAATGGATTGTTTACAACCAATTTTATAGATAAGGCCTGAATGATATATAGGTCACAAAAAATAAAAAAAAATATAAAACTAAATTGAAAAACCGAAATTGTAAGAGAAGCATACAAATTTATAAGGAAACACTACTAAAGTTTTAGCATTCTACCCTTCTTGTCTACATCCGTTCTAAACGAATTCAAAACAACGGGATCGAGTTGAAAAAGACCTTTGCTCATGTTAAAGTTATTTGTAAGTTGGATAATAGCAGACTCAAGAATATTTCTATTAACAATGTTGCTAGAGTGAAACAAAACTAAAGCATTACTCCAATCACTACAGTGGGATAACTCTGACAAATGGACAAAAACGGCACTGGACGACTGTCCCGTTCTAACAGAACATTGATGCTGTTTTACACGCGTGTGCAAATCCTTTCCCGTCTGACCAATGTAAAAGGAACCACACTGTTCACAACCAATTTTATAGATAATGCCTGAATTATTGGTAGGGCTATTTTTTACTATGATATTTTTCACAATATTGTTATATGAAAATACTACATTAATATCCAAAAATTTAAGTACATTAGCAATGCCTAAAACGCCTGGGAAAAATGGAAGTACTAAAATATTCTTTGACAAAGTGTGTATGTTATTATTCACACGATAGAAGGTTCGTTTTGCCTTGTTGAAACAAGATTCCATAAACGCAGGTGGGAAGCACAGATCACTTCCAATACCGTTGATTTTTTCCAATTCGGCATCAATGTATTCCGGACTGGCGATCCTAAGAGCGCGGAGAAACATTGAAGAAAATATGGCCTTCTTAATGGGGGTGTCATGTCCAGGGTAAAAGTGTACGTAGGACAAATTGTTTGTTTCTTCCGCTAGGTACTAAACTTAAAACCTGGGATTTCCCTATGTACACGCACATCCAAAAACGGGATTGAGTTGTCTTGTTCCACTTCTAAAGTAAACTTAATGGAGGGGACTTGATCATTTAACTGAAGGAGAAAATCATCCAGGTCACGATTCATGGGCCAGATACACAAAATATCGTCGACGTACTGCAACCATGGGATGCCAACCCCCAGGATTCTCGGAATGTAAGTAATTTCGAAAAACCCCATATAAATATTGGAGAGGAGGGGCGACAAGGGGTTGCCCAAGTCCATCCCAAAAACCTGTTGATAATACTCGCTATTGAAAGTGAATTTACAGTCTTTGACGCAAAGCTTAATAAGTTCCAAAACGATGTGTGCAGGTAGTGGCAGGTCGTACTTACGTAATTCTCGGGAGAGAAAGTGAAGCATAAATTTTCGAAATTACTTACATTCCGAGAAT